>CM051036.1:42211925-42724425 GCA_027627225.1 Congeria kusceri | reverse complement strand
ATTGTTAGATTTTTGTTGTGATAGGTAGACCAGTGAGGTATTACAAGTCAGGAATTACATGATCTTTCATTAGCGATTTTACTTAATAAAAAAACCTAGTTGTTGTTTTTTATGACGAAGATTACTCTGGTGTCTGTACGAAAATTTCAACTGGAAAGTAACTGAACGAGGTTTTATTTTTGCACCGCTAATACTTTGTCTTTTTGTGTGATAACCAGTGGCGTCATTTATTATTTCATTTTTTATGAAAAAGTTCTTAAAGCGTACCGTTTATGTTACTTATTAGATTTTCCATTGAAGTGACATAGCAATCTCATTAGGCGTAAAAAAAATGTCTGTTTAACCCGACCTACCCTAAAAAAATGCCCCGAACCTAGAACATTTTATTGGGTTTGTCAGATTGATTTTTGTTTTATTTACCTTTTCAATAATTAAATGTGTTTTTGGATAAATAAGTGTTTTGTTTTGATAGTATCCACTTATACAAATGTTTAAGGATATTACTGATATGTTTTGAATATTTATTCAGTTTTAGAATCTTCAAGTTGACCATTTACCAAAAAAAAAAAATCCCGACCTACCTACCCTATTTTTGGGGGGCATGTTACCTGAAACAAACATTTTTTTATACGCCTTATATAGAACATATTACAGTTTATGAATACGTTTAATAACGGAACAACTACGCAAGATTCAATAAACTCTTGTATTATAAGAAAACGACACATAATGGCACAAAAAATAACCGTGTGTGTTAAAGCCTTATTACTGCATGTGCTCGGTGCAAATATATAATAATATTTAGAGAGAAAATGGCTACGGTGGTGAACATTGTGCGCTCAGTCAGACATAAATTTTTGTCAACGGTGTTGTGTCTGTTTGTGGTTTCCACTCGACAAAAATACCTTGATGCCCTCACATACGATCTTCAAACATGTAAGTATCACTCAAGCGACTGCATGCAAGTGGTTAGTCTATTTTTGTTTTAATTGTTCAGCGGTTTTTGGGCAAATGTGTGGTTAGAAAAAAAAAAAATGCCCAATAAGCAAGTCACATTGCATTAAACGTATCAACTAAAAGTCTTCCATTGATGTGAGCTTCAATTTTATCGTTCAGTCCCTTTTTGTCCTTGTTTATTTTGAGTGCATTTCACACTTATGCTTTTCAGTTTATATATACACTGATTGCACATGTTTTAATATGCATGAAACAACTTGGATTCGATTGTGTGTTTTTTTTTCATTTTAATAAGGATTTTCGGTGGATCCATTCATCATATTAAAAAAAAACGATGTCCTTTACGTTGATAATGCGAAATGAGTTTAATATGTGTAGATGTGATGTTTTTTTTCATGTTTGGTGGTAAGAAATAAACTATATAAGCAATATCACATGCTAAATTTATTTCTGATGCTCGGTGTACGTTTATTAATAGGAATGATTTTCGGTTTTTATTTAACTAATTATTATTCGTTAGTCACGTCTTGTTAACAGCACATGTAGGTGAATGCAACTCTCTAGTATATTATATGAATATAACTACCTGTGTTTCAAATAAACGATTAACAGAATAAGTCGACACATGTGATTAACAATATAACATTGTTATAATTATACTTATGTAAGATATTTTATGGAAACTTTAAAACATGCATTGGGAGCACATGTTTATAAACAAAATTTTGTATACCGATATATATCTAGAATACAGACAGATTTATGTACATGTGTGAAATAGAAATAGTACATGTGTTGTGCTAAAAGGTGCTTATTTTACATTTGTAAATAATAATTATTAAAAACTGTAAAATATGTATTATTAGGTGGGTTGTATTATTTTAGTGTTTTTTATAACGGTTTTAAAGATGGTCTCTTCACTTGATATCGATTATTTGCATCAATTTCAAAAGTTACTATATATCTTAGGACGTGTTTTCACTTTTACAAGTTAATTGAATGGTTGAAAAGTCAAACGTTTCCTACAAATGAGGTATAGTACATATTATGCAAAAATGACTCTACGACGTTTATTAGAAACATTTCTTTCAGTGTCATTTTGTTGTTTTTTTCTCAGTAACTGATACCGAACGATTGTTAATGTGTGTGTGTTGTTTATTACAAGAATATATCATCTATACCTGGGAAACAAGCGGGAAACACTACCTCATTTACAACCCAATGGAATTTTAATTGGTAGTGCATGTGCATATAAAACACACAGACATGTTTTGGGTTGTATTGTATATCTAGTATACTATAGGCATTTAACATCGAACATGTTTTTTCTTGTACGCTTCTTGTTACATCCTTTATTATATGCATCAAACAGAAATCATGTTTGATCCATTATAGTTTCACGATTTCTAACTTGTTCATGGCAGCAACATTATATTTTTTTACGCGTAATTTAAGGGTTGAGTGACTACAGCTCTATTAAATCTGTTAATATTTTTTATTTAGTATTTCAGAGAAACGATATATAAATTAATTTATTCGAAATTGTCGTCAATTCAGCGTGCAATTTTGCTTATCGAAACAGGTTTAGCTACCCAAACACCTCTGTCAGCTTCTCATGAACAACAGGTATTATGAATGAGTTGTACATCGTTTATTTTCGATCGGCACTGTGTAAGTTTCTTGTGACTTTCTCAGCACTTCTGACCACAACAAAACTGTGCCATAAGAATAATGTACAATAAAAGAAAGCTCAAAAAGCGAATTAACGCTATCGACGTAAAGATACATCCGTCGCCAACGTTACGTACAACTTTTCTGCTAGGGTATTGTTAATGTATACATTGGCGAGGTGGTTACATCATTCTAATAGGTGACGTTATTTCTAGACACCAGTTGCAATGACGTCGTTGATATGGAGATCCAGAAAATCCAACAGGCGGCGCTGGAGTTGTCCATCAACAGCGCCACTAGCAGCGACTCCCGCGTGTCCTGTGATTTCACGGTTCGCGCAGGAACCGGAAGTCACGTGATGTTCTACTTCACTGAGCTGTACATGGGGTCACCGAACCGCACAGAGCGCGTGGACAGGGCGTGCGTTGAGCCTCGTGACGTCAACGGACCGTACGAAAGCGTTCCAACAGGTGCGTGGGATTTAGTTAAGGGACCTGTTCACAGGCTGGAAAATTGAAAATTTTCAATTTTTGTATCGCTATCCGCTCCACCCCCCTCCCCCCGCCCCGCCCCCGCCCCCCCCCCCCCCAAATAAATAAAATAAAATAAATAAATAAATAAAATACTTTTTATCTAAACGCGCGAAATTCCACTACTGACATAGCAATATATTGGAAACGTACTGTCGTTTAAGAAAAATCATCAACTTAAATTGATAAACTTTTATTATAAAGCGTCTGTAACGCTTTTCCTCGGTATTTTGGAAAACACGTGTACTACAAACACGTGGCATTAACAATTCACTACTACCATTATTCGTCAGAATGACCGAGTTTTGATCCCGACGGTCGTACCGATACCGGCGTAGGCATTTTTTTTTTCATCAATATGTTTATCTCTAATATAATATTTGTTTTTTGGTTAGTCCAATGGCTGTATTTTTTAGCAGTTAAGTCATTTTATATGACATTTTTCAAAAATAGGGAAATCTGTGAACAAATCCCTTAGAATTAGCTTTGCGAAAGCCTGACGTCTTACTGCATAATTACACACTACATTTAGTCATTTACAGTGTAAATTAACAATTTAGTTACCATGTAGTGAAACAATAATATACGTTTAAAGTTTCTTTTTCCTAGAATAAAAGCCATTCATATTTTCCAAAGGGCATTTGCTTTTACAAAAAAAGTGTTCTCTTTTTATTTATAGGAATGATGAGTATATTTTCTGCAAATATTTTTAGCTCAGCGACACACCTTTGAAACAAAATCATACATGATGTTGCACAGTTTTTACCTCACCTGTGTAAATATCAGATGATATTGCACGGTAACTAAAAATAGCTTATATGGAATCCCAATAAAAGTGCGAACTTGGCCGAGGCTCGTTTCGTTCAATTACGTATTGTCCCGAAGTACGAGTCGGAAATACTCGTGCAGCGAAACAGTGATATCCCGTTAAAGGTTACGCATGCGCAAATAAATTCCTTATTTGTTACATATAAAATATTCATAGTTTGATCTCAATTTTCACCATGACCAAGCTATTTTCCAATATATCACCATACATTGATGGAAAGATAAGGCCATAAAATTTTGAAAAAACAGCATGTCAAATATTTCTATGAGTTGTAACTCAAAATATAAACCTTAGAATAAACACACCGGTTTTGACAGGCATGGGGGCTGCCATTTTGTGCATCAATACATGGGCTACTGCCTAAAACTGTCTCTTTTTCTTATTTCTTACATATATACCTTTAAATTGATACCAAAACATATCATGTAAACTGTATTTTAAAAATCATATGCATTATACTCTGAACCCTATGTGTTTATTATCTAACTGACATTATCTAATGTAACCCTGAGGATGTGACTTCCGTTTTGGTGTAATTTGACCTTAAAATTAAAATAAGGAAGTAACCTAATTATTTATTTTTGTTCTGATATTATTATTGAAACAAATAAATGATTGTTGTTCTTTATTCTTAAAACGCCATCAGCTGTCATTTATTTTATAAGTCATATAATAAAACAAGTATGGACTTTTTAGCTGTGCAATATTATGAGATGGTGCACAGCTAAAAAGTCCATATTTGTATGGTATTGTATGTTATCTTGGTTTCAACCAATCCGTGCATGAATGTACATGTATTGAACACAATTAAAAGTGGAACACTCAATTTCCTAATTGCATACCATATTCTAAATTGAAAATCCTCGTCAATTACTGTTCTCTAAAAGGTCTTGAAATAGAGGTTTCGGATAATTCTAAACGTGTCATCGGATGGGATTGCATTATACAAAATAATATAAAACAGCCATAATTCGTTTCCCGGCATCACTGGAAATGGTCGGTTTTATTTCTCTCCATTAATGAAACACGATGCATTAACGAGCGTACAGATGATTATTTGATGAATTTGGTTGTTAATTGTATACATATCGATCTTTACGTGCTCGTTTGGTAGATTCAATCACAAGCCAATGTTGCCGGGAGCCGGTATTCATTCAACATCGATAGTTTCGTTGTATAAACTTGGCTTGTCGTGCACTAGCAAGGCATGTTCTTTTAAATTGCCTTGGTTATGTTCCTTTAAGCTTTTAATCCTTTAATTCCCTCTTAAACGCACACTTTTATTTAACACGCAAACACACATAACATAAAAATAGCATACATTATATGATATACACGAATTGTTTTTTACTTTCGAATGTTATGGTGGAGAATTAAAAATTAAAATTAACCAGTATGAAGTTGTTTCTCTGGTGGGTTTTTTTACAATTATGTTCGAATGTGTAATCTAGAATGTGTAAGCTAAAATGCGTAAGCTAGAATGTGTAAGCTATTACACATATGATGAGCGTGCAACAACCCCAAAATTAAAACAAATAAACGCATTGTAATATACATTTGTGCCCACGACGAAGGGCATATAGTAGTCGCACCGTCCGTCCGTACGTCCGTGGGTGGGTGGGTGCGTGGTTGTGTGCGTGGGTGTGCGTGTCCGTCCGTCCGGATTTCGTTTCCGCTCTGTAACTTTTTAGTGTTTAATGGCTAGAAGGATTTCAATATAACTTCAGATTATTATTATCCATGGTAAGACGATGGGTACAACATCCATGCTCGTCTGTCAAAGGTCAAGGTCACTATTCAAGGCGAACGGTCAAGGATTTTTGTTTCGCGCCATAACTTCTAAATGCCTGTCAGAATTTTAATATTACTTCAGATTAGTATTCCCCATGACCAGATGTGTTATGTACATCATACACCATCGTCTGTTAAAGGTCAAGGTCACAATTCAAGGCCAACGGTCAATGATTTTTATTTGGCGCCATAACTTCTAAATGTCTGGCAGGGTTTTCAATATTACTTCAGATTATTACTCCCCATGTCCAGATGGTGTGTTGTGTACGTAACACATGCTTGTCTATCAAAGGCCAAGGTAACAATTCAAGTTCAAACGTCAAATATTTGTCTGGAGCATAATTTCTTCTCTCATGGATAGATTTTCTAATAATAAGGTCACACTTAGATGTCAAGATATTTGTCAAAGGCATATATTGTACTCTTTATGACATTGACTTCCTCTGACGAGCATATGCTTAGGAGGCTTACGTCACATCCTGTGACAAGCTTTGTTATTAAAAACATAATTATGTTGCAGAATTATGTGTTTTTTGCTTATTTTTAATATCTCTTTTTAAATTAATATTCAATGATTTAATAATGACGTTTTCTTTGCCATGTTAATTTTACGTAGCTAATCTTTGAACAAATCGAAGTGTTGCTTTAATATTTGCGTATTTTAATAACGTAATTCATTAATCAGCTGTCAAAATGAGTTCCTCATCAGTAATGATTAAAAAAAAAATTATCGTCCGTTTTAATCGTTAATAATCAATTAGACTCACAAACACTGCAACAGTCACATCCGTACAAGTATTTGAGGCGTGTAGTGGGAAAACCGGGCTTAATGCATGTGCGTAAAGGATATCTCACCCACCGTAGGCGGAAAGTGTTGTCCCGGATTAGTCTGTGCGGACTGTTTTCCACGTTTTCCCATGACACGCCTCATTTATACTAAATATAAGTATTCCAAACCTTATTTAAATGATGGCAAAGCAACTAATACACGTGCAAGCCTTCTTGCATGAAATTCATTGTTAGTTAGTATTTAATGAGTATAATGAAAAACTAAAATGCAGTACAAAGAATTCATGAATACATCATACGCACATCCTTTCAATTACTTGTCGAATAATTACTTACTAATGCATAGTATTATATCTAACAAAATCCGACATTTAACATTAAATTGATAACAAACAAAACAGTCGTATTTTGCATCAATTTAAATAATTACTGATGGTGGCGTAATTCAAACTTTATCCTAGGTTCGATCTCTTCATTGATGTGATCTGTCATACATATAATACATTAGTATTATATATTAAATGCAGTATCTAAACAAACGTTTGCTTTCTAACGTTTGTTTATATGATGTTTACATTTAATGCGAATTGTTTTCATCATTTCGTTACATATTTAATTGACGCTATATACACAATAATATTCTAAACACGTTTTCGCTAATTTGTATACATTTATGTATTTCATAATTTATTATTATTTTGAAATGCAATGTCCCCTTTAGTAATATTTTACTGGAACCTGAACGCAGTGCTCCAACAATTAGTTGTGCGTGTACAATTCTGTGACTGTATTAAATGAAGACGATACAAGTCATGTTTATTACGACGTGTACATCGCGCTTTGTCTGAACACATATAACACTATTTACAATACAATATGTATAACAAATAGTCGGTTTAAATTATATTGATAATTAGGAGATTTACCATTTACTTAAAACAGGAGGAATCGTAATTTTCTGTTTATAAGCACGAGCAATCGTCTTTATATATGAATCGTCTGATTTACCTGTATCGATTCGTCCATGTTCACAACGGTTGTCATTTGCATTTTTACCGATTGTAACCATGAAGACATTGTTAGCCCGAAGATATGGACGGTATTGCATGGAGTGGGGGCCTAATACGGACGTCACATCTGATTGTATCGCGCCTCAAGCCGCTAACTTACGACGCAAATTCTGAAATACGGTTACTCATTTATTAAGGCTAATGAAGTCATTTAAGCTTCTAGCGCAGCGAAATGTGAAAGGATTGCTCCGTTTTCTTAAAAAATCAAAAGGCAGAAAGCGTATAAAGACTGTTGGCGAGAAAAGAAACTAAGAGCAAATGAATTCTGAGAGCTTTTTTATTATTATAAACATTTGTAGAAGTTAGTCACCTGTCTGTTATGTCATTTCTAAAAAAAATCGAAACTCATAACTTAACACTCTACTTAAAATAAATTGGTATAAGCTGGTATTTGACCTAATTGAATATGGAGATCCTGGCCACTGTTTTTGGAAAATTAAAACTAATATAGCGCGCGTTTCAATTCTATTTATCTACGACATTCTTGGGAGGCAAATATATTTGTGCCAACTATTTAAAAAGCAAACATAGTTATATGCATACATACAAGTCCATCTACAACGGTAAAAATAGTCGATGAACCGTACAAGTTCGAATCAATATTCAGTGCTTTTTATCGCAAGCGCTGTGTTCGGTAAATACCAATTAAATAAAAATAAGTTTAATTAGTAAAATACATTTAAAACTCTCTATAGAAGTACGATGCTTTCCCATACTTTTTATGCCTACGACAAAAACAATAGCAATCGTCAATCGAGTGGTTCCTATCGCTCGCTACAAGTACTTACTCAATACACTGTTGTTAAACTTACGCAATATGATGTAATACGCAGTTAACCACTCAACAGCACAAACATCTATCATACTTACGCGAATAGACATAACATAAATTCACTTGTAGATGTAGACTAAATGGAACATTTAATATTGTTTATTAGTGTTTGATGTCGGATCTATTTCTTGTCATCTATTCACAGAAAGTAGCATCGATAACAGGAAACCTCACTGCTCAGTGAGTTAAGCGCGGTAATTTATCGATTTACTGACTCGTAACCTGCAAAGTAAAGAAGTAGATCCCTCAAGACCGATTTCTGAATACACTTACTAAATCCTGTTGGCTTGCGCCAACAGTCTAAAAACAGTTTACCAGTTACCATTTATTAACACTAAATAGTTCAATTCTTTTTTTAATATTATTGCAATAAAGTAAACTTATACTACACCGAAGGCTAGAAGATTTATTTAATGAAGATATTATAACCCATTGAACATTCTAGCGCTAATTTTACCTTTCAAATTCGCTTTCTATCATTCATATAAGTTATAGTATTACATTTATTGTTTTTACACATTTTTATTATATTTTGCACTGCCATGTTTTTGGCAGTAACACCAATCGTTAAGGCAGTTTATGATTTATTTTAATTGTATAAATTAGATAAACGTTCATAATTTGAATGGGCTTTCAGTTAATTTGTGTTTTCCGTACGTGGTAAAATAAAAATACACTAAAATATCATATGTGAAAATGGCGTGAAAAATCTTCTTAGCTGAATAATGCAGCATTAATATTGTAAATTTTAAAACACGAACAAAGCTGATGCATGTTATCATCTTCAACAATATTGGGGTAAGGATCATACAGAAATGTTCATTTAAACATCTTCAACAATATTGGGGTAAGGATCATACAGAAATGTTCATTTAAACATCTTCAACAATATTGGGGTAAGGATCATACAGAAATGTTCATTTAAACATCTTCAACAATATTGGGGTAAGGATCATACAGAAATGTTCATTTAAACATCTTCAACAATATTGGGGTAAGGATCATACAGAAATGTTCATTTAAACATCTTCAACAATATTGGGGTAAGGATCATACAGAAATGTTCATTTAAACATCTTCAACAATATTGGGGTAAGGATCATACAGAAATGTTCATTTAAACATCTTCAACAATATTGGGGTAAGGATCATACAGAAATGTTCATTTAAACATCTTCAACAATATTGGGGTAAGGATCATACAGAAATGTTCATTTAAACATCTTCAACAATATTGGGGTAAGGATCATACAGAAATGTTCATTTAAACATCTTCAACAATATTGGGGTAAGGATCATACAGAAATGTTCATTTAAACATCTTCAACAATATTGGGGTAAGGATCATACAGAAATGTTCATTTAAACATCTTCAACAATATTGGGGTAAGGATCATACAGAAATGTTCATTTAAACATCTTCAACAATATTGGGGTAAGGATCATACAGAAATGTTCATTTAAACATCTTCAACAATATTGGGGTAAGGATCATACAGAAATGTTCATTTAAACATCTTCAACAATATTGGGGTAAGGATCATACAGAAATGTTCATTTAAACATCTTCAACAATATTGGGGTAAGGATCATACAGAAATGTTCATTTAAACATCTTCAACAATATTGGGGTAAGGATCATACAGAAATGTTCATTTAAACATCTTCAACAATATTGGGGTAAGGATCATACAGAAATGTTCATTTAAACATCTTCAACAATATTGGGGTAAGGATCATACAGAAATGTTCATTTAAACATCTTCAACAATATTGG
This sequence comes from Congeria kusceri, assembly GCA_027627225.1. NCBI lineage: Eukaryota > Metazoa > Mollusca > Bivalvia > Myida > Dreissenidae > Congeria > Congeria kusceri. The sequence goes on along the minus strand of CM051036.1, from coordinate 42,714,179 downwards.
GGTAAGGATCATACAGAAATGTTCATTTAAACATCTTCAACAATATTGGGGTAAGGATCATACAGAAATGTTCATTTAAACATCTTCTACAATATTGGGGTAAGGATCATACAGAAATGTTCATTTAAACATCTTCAACAATATTGGGGTAAGGATCATACAGAAATGTTCATTTAAACATCTTCAACAATATTGGGGTAAGGATCATACAGAAATGTTCATTTAAACATCTTCAACAATATTGGGGTGAGGATCATACAGAAATGTTCATTTAAACATCTTCAACAATATTGGGGTAAGGATCATACAGAAATGTTCATTTAAACATCTTCAACAATATTGGGGTAAGGATCATACAGAAATGTTCATTTAAACATCTTCAACAATATTGGGGTAAGGATCATACAGAAATGTTCATTTAAACATCTTCAACAATATTGGGGTAAGGATCATACAGAAATGTTCATTTAAACATCTTCAACAATATTGGGGTAAGGATCATACAGAAATGTTCATTTAAACATCTTCAACAATATTGGGGTAAGGATCATACAGAAATGTTCATTTAAAAACTTAGCCTACGGAAAACCATGTAGCTATGTTGTCAGTTTCATGGTTTGATCTATTCCCCTGGAATTAATGTTTTTGCCAGAAGCGCGTTTTATAATGCGTCTGATATTAATTGCAAGATATGGTTATTCCTAAAAATGATGAAACGCGTCTGCAGGCACTGCGTTACTGTCAATGAGATGTCGGAAGTGCGTCATATAACATATCTTAAAAACTCAAGGGCCCATATTCCATAAACATCTTAAAACGCTAGTATAAATCTTATCCTTAAATAAAAAAAAAATCATTTTCGCTTGACCTTTCTATGGCTTGTGTGCGCGGCTCTGTGCTTATCAACTATATTATTAGCGATGTTTAATTTAACTGTAAGAGATTCACACATTTATATAAGATCTAAAGTGTAAGAAATATTACGTTACAACAAATCAGACTTAAGAGAAAATATTTTATGTTGAAAATTAAGATGTTCTGGAATATGGCCCCTGACAATGTTCTCGTGATGAAAGAAATAATGAACAATGTAAACGAAGTCTATTGAAACGTCTGATTCATACAAGGTTCTTGGTAATTGGATTGCGAATTTCATTAAAATCATCTCAGTTCGGATGCCACTGCACTAGTACATGTATTTCTAGTGTCCGCTGACTGAATCTGATGACTTCGCATTATGGGTTACGTTCACATGACCTTTTCCTTGACCTATGAAATATATATGTATATATATACCACGAAAACTATGCACGAAATAAACGTGAAATTTGGATGTTCAGTCGCTTCAAGTAACACTGTCTCCGTTGTTTTCACGTGAAAATTTACTATAAATTATTTATTCCAGAGGATCATTTGGAATTGCATCACTTTAAAAAAAAACTGTCGGCAAACTTTGCTGAGCAACAAGCAATTTCACTGGGGTTTCATTGTTCGGAATGCCAATTGAACGTGACCTGTAATACGACGTCTACAGATTCTAAAACAGCGATACAGATCCTAACAGCGTTAGGATTTACATTTAATGAGATTGGTGTTGTGCGATTGACATATTTCACTATTAATATGTGTGTGATATTTATATTTGTAAAATATTCGAGGAATAGCACGTCTTCCTAAACAACTGTCTCTTTTTTTTCAAATATTGTATCACTTGTTTTAATTATTCATTTTCATTTGGAATCTTGTTCAGCCATTTTGACCCGAATATGAGTCAGCTATTGAAAGAATGGTAATGTATTAAGAGAAATTATAGTTTTAAATACAATCCAATCAAAAGAGGTTAACATTGAGTTTGCACAATAATCAATATTATTAAAACTTGCATTTAATTCTCTAGTGACAGCTTTGTCACACTCCACGCGCCAGTAATTGTACTGCAACTGTTTTTGGAAGCCAAAACCAGCATCGTCATCTGGTAGCGTGACCAAGGCACTAATGGCAAAGGATATGCATGGATGGTCGATGTGGTAATCGATCCATCTGTCACGCCAGCGCTGCCAAATGGATAACACCAGGCGCTAAATGCATGATGTTAAACTAAACAACTTGTTCACGCTACTTATACACACAGATACAGTTAATGCAATGCATTCCCCGATGAATGCAGCCTCTTTCGAAGACCTACAAAGTATATTAATCTTGGGCAGTTAAAAGGCTATTTTGCAGTTTTTAATGTTTACTGGAGTAATGAGCGGATATGTTTGCTCAGCATCAATCGAACTTAAACCATTTATAACAGTCACCACGATCCTCGGCCTAGAAAGAGTGTATAGCTATTCATTAAACGGTCAAATAAAAAATAGTTTTTAATGCCCCCGTAATTGTCCTGTCCGTCTTTTCGTCCGTCCGTCCGTCCGTGACAAGTTAAGTAGATTTTACCGTTTCGTCTAGCACCAACACCGCTTACTACAACACTTGCATACTTACACAGTTGTTGCTTATGACCATTCCCTATCCACCCATATTACCTAACCTCACTTTGACCTTGACCTTGGCCCAATGTGCACTTAGAATAATTCTAATGGACTGTTTCTTGGTTAACTAGATTTTACCGTTTCGTTTAGCACCAACACCGCTTGCTAAACACTTGGATACTTACACAGTTGTTGCTTATGACCATCTCCAATCCACCCATATCACCCAATATCACTTTGACCTTGACCTTGACCTAATTTGGACTTATAATAATTCAAAAGTGCCATTTCTTGGTTAACTAGATTTAACCGTTTCGTCTAGCACCAACGCCGCTTACTACAACACTTAGATATTTACTTAGTTGTTACTTATGACCGATCCCAATCCACCCATGTCACCCAACCTCACTTTGACCTTGACCTAATTTGGACTAAGAAATGGGCTATCCAGCACCAACCGGGGGGCATGTGTATTTATCAAATACAGAATCTTGTTTTATACCATGCTGTACAACAACTCCAAAAAAATACATTAACATGTATAAAATAAACACGCACTGGTGTTTATTTTCATAATTAGCCGTATCATTATGTTTGGTTTCAGTCTAAATTTTTAAAGTGAAGTATGCGTATTGATTGAATAAACAAGTCAATACCACCATTTTGCAATGGTTTGTGTAGAATATTGACAAAACGATCAAATTCAAGGAAATGTATCATTATCAACTTAGAAACCGGAAATTCAAAATTGAATAAAACTGTCTTCTCGTAAATTGCAGGAATGCGCCCAATCATTTGCTCCAAAACGGAAGTTGAAATTGGGAGTAAAGTGTACGCAACAACCGGAAATGCTTTATCACTGCGGTTTTACAGAAATCGAGGATTCGGGATCAATGTGTATTTTAAGATGGTCTTCACAGCATTTCGACTAGGTAAGTAGGAAATATGTACATGTAAAGGTAATATAAACCATGTAGCTAAATTAAATGTATACTATATTGAGTATACCTCAATATCTAGTGTCCTTTTGGGATAATATATGCAAAGTTATGTGAATAATTATATATACTATGTTATTCAAAAGTGAATAAGGGTCTCTGCGTATTGAGCTTACAGCTGTTGGCTGGTTACATTCTGTATAATTGCTGCAAACTAGTTCGGTGAAATTAACTTAGTACTATAATGACACTAATTATGTCAACCTGTTCATCTTTAAAATATATCAAGTCGAACAAAACACACAGTGAACCACTTCCAGAAACATATCCTGAGTATTTTATTGAATGTTATAATATTTATGTAAATGTAATCGTCCTATACCAACTTAATTATATACTAAGTAAAATAAGTTTAGCAACAACTAGAATGTTCGCAAATATAACATGCATCTTAAAGTGAAAACACATCATTGTTTATTTGTCCTATTTTATTATAACATTGTGACATTTATACCAAGCATAATGTTGATATTCAGTAGTTAACTGTCTTTAAACGGAAGGACCGGTACTATAAGAAAACATGGAATGCTAGTTATTATATGATGACTCAATTACATATAAAATTATCAAGTTTTAGTTGTGTTGCAAAACTCATTTTACTTAGTTTCGTATAGGTGTTTGAATCCATTCAAAACATTTTCAGAAAGTACTGAGGATGTTTATGGCATACGGCTCCTGACTCGCTAACTGAAACTTACTATCAAATAAATGCAAATATGGGTTTAAGGGTGACTGAAGCCCGTAAATCTCGTGCTATTACTCCCGGTCCACTGTCACGAAAAATAATGAGTTGACAAGCCGATGTCGTACCAGTGTTGACAAAGGTCTGATTATTCACGAGATGCCATTAGTTTAGAGATCTCCGAGGAAATACGCGAGAGAGCTACTGGAGTAGTATAACATATTTGACACGAGTGAAAACATCCTGTCTCGGATGCGGTGTTTATTTTCATAGCATTTGTAAAGTAATTGCCGACAAATAGAATTGTTACGAAATGTATGTATGGGAGCCATAACGGAGGCTAGCAATAGTAATATAGCAGTCTGGAATGTTTTTTGATTGTCTGTGTGGAGTACGGATTCATTTTAAAATCTTTTTGATAAATTAAAACATTTGTGTACGTTATTAAATTTTAATGTATACAAAAAGACATTAAATAAGATTTGAACATGAATTATTCGAATATTTATGGTTAAAAACTTGCGCACACGATATAAAATTAGTGTTAACTATTTCCAATTTATTGCGCAAAATTAACCCTGTTATCAATACTTCATCACTTTTTGTGTCGATTTTCGAACAGAATCATAATTGAGGCGTGTCCTGGGAAATCCGGGCTTAATGCATGTGTGTAAAGTGTCGTCCCGGATCAGCCTGCGCAGTCCGCACAGGCTGGTCCGGGAAGAGACTTTCAGAAAATACTATACAAGCGGAAAGTGTCGTCCCGGATCAGCCTGTGCGGACTGCACCGTGCATTTAGCCCGGTTTTCCCACAACAAGCCTCATATTTTATTTTTTATCCACGGGCATTCCTGTATTCATGTCGTATACTGCATTGTTCATTCGAACGACATCTATCTAGATGCCAGATCGTTCATATTGAAAGGAAATGTTTTGAAAAGGGTCATTGTGTTTATCTGTCAGCGACTTCTTAAGCGCGACCAAGAAAGCAATATTTGGCTGGCACGTCCGTGTATTCAAATTTCTCACAATAATGGCGTCGTTGATTAAACCGTATACTAAGATGTTACGTATCTACGCACAGACAAGTCTTTGTCAATATATGTGTAAAACTGACTGAGGCCATGTCAAATAAAATGTAAAACATAGATCATGGATAATGTAGATTCACTAACTGAAATGCTGAAATCTGCAATAGCAGCAATAATGAAACACATTCCCAGAGCCATATTCATATGAATTACGTGTAAAAACTAGCAATTTGTTCGAGCCAACTAATCACATGTCAACCAAATGTACTTACAATTATGAATAATTTTCACTAAATTATACAACATTATGGCTATATGCATGTACGTGTTTACTTGCAGGATAGTATTTTATTATGAATAGGCAAATATTAAATTCAACCAATGCCCAGACAAACATGTAACTTTTAATTTAAGCAGCAATCAAACAAGTATGCACATTACTGTGAGGAAGAGAGGAACTCAGAGGGATTGATATTGTCTTCAGTGTCACAGCCTTCAATTTTCTCCCGGAAATGACGTATTGGTCGGGGACTGCGGTCTATTCACGGAGGCTGCCTGATATTTATCGTTGATTAAATGCCCTTGTGTCAGAGCAGGCATCTGTATAATAGCATCAATTAGCTGCTAAATATTCTATGGAAAGCTCTGAGAGTTACCGACTCCCCTGATTTATATTCATGAAATTGTCACTGAAAAGAATTATATCAAAATAAACGTGATACCCAGTGTGCCTCGCGTTTTGTGAAGCTTTAAACACCGTAATCTCAAGTGGAAGGCTATTTGTATGTACGCTCTTCGGCGCAAATTGGTCAACGGAATTAAATACCATAGAAATATACATCACGATTTGTCCTATATATAGTTATATACACGATTCAAGATTCAAGATTCAATATTGACATGTATTACCAGTAAATCCATAAGATCAAGCCCCACGGAGACGAATGAAAGTACATGTGTATATCACAGTCATTTGAAAGATAATTTGTTTGACATACAAATAAAGTGACATTTGAAAACGTTATTCACTATTATTACATAAGGATTTCATATAAATCATAATAACATTGTTGAAGTAAAAGAAACTGTGCGAATTTAAAAGATTGTTCCATGTACATTACGTGAAGTCTACTATAAACTATGGAGACGGTGAATGATCATACTACTGGAAGTACAAGTTTATCCTGCATTACGTTAAATCGAAGCACTGTAGGACCATATTTTTCACGATTCGTATTTTTCACATCTGTGAAAAATAGGATCTCATTAGGTGTGAAAAATTGAGATCTTATTCTTCACACATCACAGTCGTATTCATCACATTTTCTGTGAAGTTTGTGATCGCATCCAGTTTTTAATATGCAATGAAATCGAATTTGATCCTCACGCATACCCCGTTGTGACCAATTCACAAACGTGACAAATTAGATCCTATTGCTCACAGATGTCTGGAAAATATGATTTCTGGAAAAAAAATTTATCACACACAGCATTTATAATTAAAAATGTAGGTGGCATATACATTGAAGTTTGTATGTACGAGTTTTGATGCCCATTGTTCTCAAAATAAGCAGATGAAAATGATAAAATAACTTGAAAACAGATAGAAAAGAAAAAAAACGAAACAAATACTCAAATGTCGAATGAATAAACAAAACGTGCGTTGACGTTTGCCTCTTGTATCAATGCTGTGTCACATAAACTAATTGTCGAGTAAGCGTATTTATACATGTAATGGGGTATTTGGCTGTACAGCAGAAAAATATTCCTTGATAAAAAACCTAACCAATTATGCCTTTTACAAAAGCGCTTCTTCTTTTTCTGCCATATTAATTCAAAGTATGCGATAATTAACTTGATAGGGGTCTTTCAATTCATGTATCTATGTCTGCTGTAAGATCGTACATACACGCTTTAATGCAACCTCCACACACAGATTTTACTGTGTCCCAGCATAGCTGGTTTAAATCCCTGCCGGCACGAAGTTCCACGTGACCATAGTCAAACACTTGGCACGGAATAATATCGTGGACAATCACATGATAAAAACGTGGAAAACGTAAAATCCTTGCGTTGTCATGTTTTATTTATTTATTTAATTAATTTTTTGTTCATTTTAACTCTTAATACATATACCTGGACCAATTATGCAACATGTCTGTGTCATTGTTATAAAAAATAATAAAATTACAATTTTCTACAAAATAAATATTTTCCCCTGTACACAACTTTGTACAAAATAAATAATCGTCTCCCCTGAAAACTTCCAAATCTGTAAGTTTTTAACTCGTGGTTGCAGTGGTAACTGAGAAGAGTACCAATGGGGAAGTAACCCCTGCGAGGAGTTTGACTTTAGGTTACGCATGCGCAAATAAATTCCTTCTTTGTTACATATAAAATTTTCAAAATTTGATCTCACTTTTCACCATGACCAAGCTACTTTCCAATATATCACCATACATTGTTGGAAAGATGAGGACATAACCTTTTGACGGGCATGGAGGCTGCCATTTTGCGCATGAATACATGGGCCTAAAGTTATGAAGCTGGGAACCACTAGACAAAAAATAGTGCACCAAAACAGCCTTTTTTCTTATTGTTTACATATATACCTTTAGAAGGATACCAAAACATATCATTTAAACTGTATTTTACAAATTATATGCATCCTGCACTCAACCACATGTGCTTATTATCTAACTGACAGCATGTAACCCTGAGGATGTGACTTCCGTTTTGGGGTAATTAGACCTTTAATGTATAATATGTGTGCGTAGTACAGTTTGCTATTCATACAACAAACGCCTACCATAATTATGTAAGAAGGTTTACTAAGTATATTGATTTTGATTATAACCGGTCCACTGAACAAAACTGGTGGATTAAAGAGGGTATGTGTACGATCTTAATACAGACATAGTGACATAAATTAAAACAAACTGATAAAGTTTATTACCATATACTTTGATTTAAAATTGGAGAAATGTAAATATATAAGAACCATTGTATATATAAGTGGCTACTTTTTAATCACAAACTAGTTTTCGACTGTACATACGGAAACTCCAATGCATGTCTATACAGTGACTCGACAGTTGTGTTAGGCTACACAACACTAATACACGATGCAAAAGTCGACACTCGTATTTGTTGATGTATTCGATATTTTAGTGTTCCTTTCTTCATGTTTATGTTTATTTGTAGGCTTTCAAGTAAAATAGTCACTTTCATCAGCTTATTTTGAAAATAATTGATTTGGAAGATCATATACACTTTAATAAGGCGATACTTATATTGTTCAAATTCTTACAAAGTACTATAAACAGTAAAATTTTAAGCAGTTATATAACCAAGTTTAATTTGGCTATATACTTGACCGCGACTTAATTTATTTAGGAATATCGATTAACTTATATTATTATACGTACTAATCAGCACCAAACGCGGGCTAAAATGCACATGCAATTAACAAACATACATTATTATATATGGTACTAATACAATTGTACAAAGCGGTAAATGTACGCTGAATACAAAGGGGTGGGTGGTTGAATTGGACCCTTAAAGCCGCAGTCCATAGTATATAATTCAATGCACCTTAAATTGACATTAGTTAATTCGACTGAAAACTGTTTCTTATTTAAGAAATGCATTTAATAATGTCAATGTTTGAAAACGCTTGGTACGAACAGAATATACACTGATGTACATGCCGAGTATAGTCCAGAGGCATCACCCGCTAACGCATACAAAAACAATATGATAAAAAAGTTATGAGAACTTTATTTCTTTACCGATTTCAATGCGTTTTTTTTGTATTTTGATCGGTAAGATGTCCATTCGGAACGATTTCTGCAGTTTTATTTAATTAACATATTGATGGACTGCTGCTTTATGGTACATGTAGTTATTTTAATGATGGTCTTTCTCACTTTCTCCAGATCAGCTATTGGGTCGGTTCTGGTATATATACTGTCTCGGAATCAAATGGAATAATCTTGCATTCGTCTAGCAAACGCCAGGAGAAATGGAAGACAGGCACTTTGGCTGTCCTCCTGGCATATGATTTATAGCAGTTGTGATGGATTCACTAATGAATTTAAGTAAATAAAGTCATAAATTACGCGCAAATATATTGAATTACCCCTGTCCTTTTATTTGGTTTGCTGTTAGTACAGATGTGCGCGGTGGGAATACTGATATTGCCTATTCTACGAAGGCTGATGGCGACCACTGCCATGGGGGTTTGTTAAACGCCTTGAGTACTGAGTCGAGAAGATTGTTCGCACTGGGGAATTGATATAAACATGTCAATGTAATAATAACCGTATTTCGTGTAATAATTATGTTACATTCGACGATGCCGGACCTCTAATGAGCTGTATTTATTTCGTATCAATTCCCAATATAACGTCAAATTGGCTCATTACTTTCGTATCAAACAAATTTTAACGATGGGAAATATTGCCATAATTTTGCCATAGAGACAGCACAAGTTTATATTGGTAAAGATATCTGTGTTTTTACTGGATGCATATTTTTGTAACTTTATTGTTGTCCAATTAACGTCGTAAAGTTAAAATCATAATGACATAACGAGTGTTTCGAAAATAGTGTATATTTCTACATCTATCTTCTACAAAAGAGCTTTGTCTCGATAACTAGGTAACGCATAGACATTATAACCATGACTCCCACCTACAAAATATGTTAAATATCGTATGTCAATCAGTTTTGCATATCGAGTTAAAAAAATTAAGTATCTCTTGACTTAACCAAACGCTTTGTAATTTAAACTGTTGTGAATATTTTTTAAGTTTGCTTTTTACTGTTGTTGCTTTTTTCTTGTTGATTATCCGTTACATAAATCTAAAACGGCAGACAGTATGCACTATACACATCGATTATACTCAATCTTAAAAACATTTCAATGATACCTAAGGATTGAAGCTTCGAAATTTTTTATAAAACATCGCCGCTCTCATCACTAAGCATGGTTCAATATTGCATTGTGTGCAATTATTATACACCACTTTCTCGTGAAAAGCGACACGAGTCTGGGAGTGTAATAATAATAATAATAATAATAATAATAAAATATTATTATTATTTATAATTTCTTTATTTTCTGCAGGCATATATTAAGGCATTGATACAAAACATTAATAGTATACATGTTTAGCATGTACATTTTTTAATACATTCGTTATTTTTGCATATTTGTTTGCGGTATTCTTATACACAGAGACCAACAATGCGACATGCAACTAAAATGCAAATAAAAAATCACATATGTAATCATTTGAGTGTGTATAAATATACGTTTAATCACAATAGTTTTAACTACATTCAGTAAGCATTATAGATCTACGTCTAATTCAGAAATGTTATGGCAATTTTGAAGGAAACTGTAACTTACCGCAGGTTCATGCAGAACGTCTGAGCGGAAGTGCGGCAACGAGCGCTGCATCGCGCACGAGATAGTCTGCAACGGGCACAACCCGTGCGGGGACAACTCGGACTGTCCCACGGGGCTCGAGCACTTGTCCAGCTGGGCGATGAGTGGCATCGTGATCCTGGGGTTGCTCTGTGGCGGCATCATCATCATCATGGCAACCGTGTGCATGCAGAGGGTCGGAAGTAAACGATACGAAATGGTGCGTAGAATATACGTGCGTATAGTTCGCACATGTCTGTTATGTTATATTAGCTCTGTTGCGAGTGGCAGACGACATCGATTTCAAAGAACAATACAAGATTGTGGGTATAAAGTACGAATTTTATCTAATCTAGATCTACCTGTATGCATTAATTTAACACTATTTATGTTTACATCTGTTTGTTAGGCTATTCTTGTTCGGTTGGGTCTTGCAGACGACATCGATTTGTAAGAGCACTACATCATGGTTGGTAAAAAATACAAAGATGACAGAACAGTGTCCGAACAACTAAACAACTGAATAGCTAAGGTATAGTTTCTTTGATGGGAGGCGTTTGAACATTTTACATGCAGTCCAATATACCTGAATATGTCGCGAAGAGGAAAAAAGCTGTTTTTTTTACCTACCCCCACCCCCTAGATATTTTGGTGATGGAAGCGGAAACCAACAATTAATTTTTGGCCTTATCGTTGACTTCATTTTATCAACAAGTTACAATGCAGCCTGCAAATTGTGTCTATAAATCTAATTATAAATGCAATGAAATGTGCATAAATGTGTAATAAACTTACTGACACACATTTAACACCATCGTCATTATCAAGTTCAGTATCAGGTGCACATTCGTGTCAGTAGTTAGGAAGTTTTTGTTCGTTTGTTTTAAAGGTAAATGTAAATTGTTGTGGGAAAACCGGACTTAATGCATGTGCGTAAAGTGTCATCCCGGATTAGCCTGTGCAGTCCGCACAGGCTAATCCGGGACGGCACTTTCCGCTTTTGTGGTATTTTCTGTTTCATGGAAGTCTCTTCTAAACATAAATCCACTGTAGGCGGAAAGTGCCGTCCCGGATTAGCCTGTGCGTACTGCACAGGCTAATCCGGGACGACACTTTACGCAAATGCATTAAGACCGGTTTTCTCACGACGCGCCACAAATGTATTTATAATGTCGTTTACTCCACACTTACAATGCGCTCTGGGTTGTTGCGCTCATGTTAGGCCATCAACAAATAAAATGGTTGGTTTCCGCTTACATCTCCAAACAAATCTAGGAGGGTAGGTAAAATATGACTTTTTTCTCTATGTTTTTCCTCGCCGCATATTCACCACACCGTTTAAGTCTATTCAACTGCATGTAAAATGCTTAAACACAACACAAGAAAGAAAACAGGACCTTAACTATAAATAAGGTCACAGAAAAAGAGATTTCTTTCCAAAAAATTATGATATCAGCGATCTCTGCTATTTTTTCCCCCAAATCAGAAAAATTAATGATTAAAAGGGCGAAAATACTTTTTTGGGGGGTGTGGGCTGTCGGTTAAGCGGAAAGGAACAACTTTTTTACGCCTTATTCTCAACTTTGTTAAACTGTGCGCCTTAACGTTCGGAATAATGAAATTTGTTATAAGAAACAGATGAACCGAACCGAACAAGAATAGCCTAACAAACATGTGCGAAAAAAATGTATGCAACGTACACTTTTTAGCTCACCTGAGCACAACGTGCTCATGGTCAGCTTTTAGGATCGCCTTTGTCCGTTGTCCGTCGTGCGTCGTCCGTCGTGCGTCGTTTGTCAACATTTTAATTCAAAGAACATCTCCTCCTAAACCACTGGGCAGATTTTCACCAAACTACACAGGAATGGTCCTTGGGTGACCCTTCTTCAAAATTGTTCAAATCGTTCCGGTCCGCTGTATATGTAGGTCACAAGAGCTTAAAATAGATTTTAAAACTGAAAACTTTAAAAATCTTCTTCTCTGAAACCACAAAGTTAGATCTTTCATATTTGATATGTGACATCCTCTAGTGGTCCTCTACAAAGATTGTTCAAATGATGCCCCTGGGATCAAAACTGGCCACGCCCCGGGGGTCACATGGTTTATATAGACTTGTATAGCAAAATGTCTGTAAAAATTTTCTTCTCTAAAACTGCAAGGCTTAGAGGTTTCGTATTTGGTATGTAACATTGTATAGTGGTCCTCTACAAAGATTGTTCAAATGATGCCCCTGGGGTCAAAACTGGCCAGACCCCGGGGATCACATGGTTTATAATTATAGACTTGAATAGCAAAATGACTTTAAAAATCTTCTCCTCTGAAACCGCAAGGCCCAGAGGTTTCATGTTTGGTATGTAACATTGTATAGTGGTCCTCTACACAGATTGTAAGGCCTAGAAGTTTCATATTTGGTATGTAACATTGTATAGTGTTCCTCTACAAAGTTTGTTAAAATAATGCCCCTGGGGTCAAAACTGGCAACACCCCGTGGCTCACATGATTTATGTAGACTTAAATAGCAAAATGACTTTAAAAATCTCCTCTAAAACCGCAAGGCCAAGAGGTTTCATAGTTGGTATGTAGCATTGTATAGTGATTCTCTACAAAGATTGTTCAAATGATGCCCCTGGGGTCAAAACTGGCCAGACCCCGGGGGTCACAATGTTTCAATAGACTTAAATAGCAAAATGACTTTAAACATCTTCTCCTCTGAAACAGCAAGGCCCAGAGGTTTCGTATTTTATATGTAATATTGTATAGTGGTCCTCTACAAATTATACCCCTGGGGTAGAAAGTGGCCACTCCCTGTGGGTCACATGGTTTATATAGGCTATACAAATCTTCTCCTGAAACTGCAAGGCCCAGATCTTTATACTCAGGTAAGTGCTTTAGTGCCATTTGGCCCTCTTGTTATAAGCCATTATGATACCTTTAACTCAGGTGAGCGACCTAGGGCCATCGTGGCCCTCTTGTGTTAGGTATTTGGCGTCATATTTGTGTTTTCTACCAACCATGTTTTAGTGCTCTTAGAAATATATGCCGTCTGCAAAACACAACCAAACGTGAATAGCCTAAAACACAGTTGTGCAATAAATATGCTATAAATGAGGTCATAGAAAAAGACATAAAATATTTTCACAGTATGAGTTTGAAAATTACTTTTTCAAAATATGATTTACCGAAAGGGGGATATAAGCGAAAACTGCTCTTTTGACCGAAAGTCAGAAAATAATAATGATTGATAGGCAAAAAAACGTTTAGGGTCAGCGGGAAAAAAATATGGGGGTCGGGTATGCGGAAACAAACAACGTTTTTACGCCCAATATACGTTTACCTATTGAGGATAATTCTTTCATCTTCGTCCAATTACAATTACGATGGTGTTCGGAAAACTTCAGCCTAATTCGGTACATATTTGTAGCATCAGTTAGCTCTTGATTAAAACGTCGCACGAGACGTTAACCCGAGGTGCAGAGTACTAGGTGGGACCCATGGTCGCCTTTGGAAAGGGGCGTCTCCTGTATTTTGCACTATCACTCTCCTGCATGCTGCACTATCAATCATAACCCAACTTTCAAGTCTTCTGGTGCAAAATTGGACAGAATCCCGGTGCACTCGATAAAAATTGTACCACGCTCTTTACTGAAAATTTGTCAGATAGGACGATTTTACTGATCGTTTATCTGATTCAATGTTCTTACAGGTTTCTATAGTATATTCAAAAAACTGCGACCCATCGCTCGTTTTTTGCATGTTCTGTCAATTAAATTATTATTGTTGCTTTGCATGAAGGGATTAATACGTGGCTTGAACTACATGTTTTAATGTATTAAGATTGTATAGTTAGGCGTAAAAAAATATGTCTGTTTCAGGTTAACCGACCTATCCTAAAAAACGCCCCGACCCTAGAACATTTTATCGAGTGGGTCAGATTTTTTTATTTTCCTTTCTCCAATAATTTTTTTTTATAAATAAGTGCGTTGTTGTAATAGCATCCATTTCAAAACAATGTTTTATGATATTAGGGACATGTTTTAAATATTCATTCAGTTTTAGAATCTTCAAGTTGACCATTTACTAAATAAAAAAACAAATTTAAATAATGCTGTATCTGCCTACCCTAATTTTTTAGGGCATGTCATCTGAAACAAATATACTTTTTTACGCCTTAACAAGAACAGGATCGTTTGCAACACGACAGCGCATATATAAATTGGTCAGACGATCACCAAGCATACGCTGTGAGTTGTTGATATAAATCAAAACAATGTTGCGCGCAAAAAAAAACCCCAGAGAAATGCTTTAATAATTCATGCTTTCAAAGAAACTAATTAATATGAATTAATCATTAAACTGCGCGGAATGAAGGCCGATATCGATCCTAGGTGTTTCCGGCGTCATTCGCCCGCGTCAAATGAACAAACGCGCGGCTCCGGATGTATTCAAATTACTGTCTCGGTGCTATGGCAATCTTGTATCGATGGCAGGAAATCCTGGTCATTCTTTTCAAATTATCAATAATTAAAGGGACCTTTTCACAGATTGGCAAATTGTCAATTTTCTAAATTGTTGTCA
The DNA here is from genome assembly GCA_027627225.1 of Congeria kusceri. Classification (NCBI taxonomy): domain Eukaryota; kingdom Metazoa; phylum Mollusca; class Bivalvia; order Myida; family Dreissenidae; genus Congeria; species Congeria kusceri. Next base: position 42,698,982 of record CM051036.1, on the reverse strand, counting down.
TAGATCCTAAATAGAAAAATACGTTATATATAAACGAGTGAAATAACATTTCTGACAAAGAAATAGATTTGAAATGTAGTGTCGTTTACATTGTATGGGTAATCATTAATTACAATGGATAAAATTATAAGGCGTTTGTAACGCTTTTCGTCGGTGTTTTTGGAAAACACGTGTATCACTAACAATATTTTCGTTAAAAACACCAGTTTTTGTAGGTCAGAATTGCTGAGTGGTTAGTGCGTCACATTTTTTCTATCGTACGTTCGACGATCCGGAGGAAATTGTTTTAATTAACTTTTTTTCTGTATTGAATATTTGTTTTAGAAAGTCCAGATATTTTTGTGCAATTAAGAAATTTTATGACTTTTTAAAAAATAAGAAAATCCATTAATAAGTCCGTTTAAAAGCTTGCCAATATTGCGGCCAAAATGACGTATGTGTTAAATACAAAAGGTACATGAAGCTGTCGTCGCAGAATATGTCATACATTCAAACATCATGTATTATTTAATATAATAATGTATAAAGTTCAATGTATGCTATTTATGAAAGTCACATCTGCATTAAATACGGAACCAAGTTTCGAGTACAGTAGTTTATTAGATTAAAAAGGGGTAAACTATTCATTGTAGTATTTCGAACTCATCTTTGATAAAGGAAGTGCAGAACTGTTTCTGAGAAAGGGAGCTAATTGTGTTTTAATTCGGATCTTGTATTTTCTCCCTTCCTTAACTTCAGCAACCTTTACGCATTAAATGCTACAAAATGAGCTATTTAATACGGAATCCGGTTAGGGCCATATGAAATATCGTGCTTCTTACGGCAAGGGCGAGACATGAGAATTGCGCGAGACACGAAGCGAGGCACGATATTGTAACACGAGATCTCGCACTGTCGCGGTATCTCATACCACGATATCTCGTGCCTCGCTTCGTGTCTCGCGCAATTCTTGTGCCTCGCGTTTAGAGGTCGAGGCACGAGATGCGAAGCGAGACACGAAGCGATACACAATATTCAGGCGAGACACGAAGCGAGGCACGATATTATATCGTTCAAATATCGTCCGAATCTCGAGTATCGCGGTAGATTTTCAAACCACGATACTCGAAACACGAAGCGATACACGAGAATCGGGCGACACACGAAGCGAGGCACGATATTGAATGTTCAAATACCGCCCAAATATCAAGTCTCGTCTGAATATCGTGTCTCGCTGCGCATCTCGTGTCTCGACCTTTGATCGCGAGGCAAGATACTTGCGCGAGACACGTAGCGAGGCACGATATTTTACCGCGAGACACGAAGCGAGACACGTTACTCGATAATCGTGTGATATTTGAACGATACAGTATCGTGCCTCGCTTCGTGTCTCGCGCAATTCTCGCGTCTCGCTTCGTGTTTCGTGGTTTGAAATCTACTGCGAGACACGAGAATCGGGCGATATTTGAACGGTATAATATCGTGCCTCGCTTCGTGTCTCGCCTGAATATCGTGTATCGCTTCGTGTCTCGCTTCGCATCTCGTGTCTCGACCTTTGAACGAGAGGCATGATAATTGCGCGAGACACGAAGCGAGGCACGATATTTTAACGCGATACATGAAGCGAGACACGAGAATTGCGCAAAACATCAAGCGAGACACGATATTTTACCGCGAGATTTCGTGGTATGGGATACTGCAACAGTGCGAGATATCGTTTTACAATATCGTGCCTCGCTTCATGTCTCGCGGGAATATCGTGTCTGGCTTCGTGTTTCACGCAATTCTCGTGCCTCGCGTTCATGGGTCGAGACACGATATGTCATATGGCACTAACCGGAATCCGTAATTTAAGACCTACTAAATGGGCGTTTAAAAGTATCATCACTTGAGCTAAATACTTTAATGTAACAACATATTTGCTTGTGAGTACAAACAAACTTATTATAGGTTACCGGGAATCACAATTAGACGTTCGTTTAAAATGTATATGGAAGTTGCACGCGTCACAAATTTCACAGTTTATATTTCATGCTTCGTCTTCCAGGATGACATCATAATACCAACGAACGGCGTTCTACGTCACGATTGTCCGCACGTGGAGCTGAACGAAGTGCACGTGCCGCCGAGACGCTCTACCGACCCTGACGGCGACGTCGGTAGATCAAGACACTTGGAGGCGCGGGGGAATCAAGACGACCAACGCGGCGATCCTGGCGATTTCGTGTCGCAGTTTGATGATAATATAAATTCAACTGGCGATAGGGAGAAACTCTTGCAGTACAAACATACTCGAGACCTCATATACCCCCAGGAAACATTGGAAACTAAACATGACCTGTTCCTTGCCTTGAGGTCTGAAAATCATGCCCTTAAAGACTCATTTCCGACAGACGGTGATCTAGCATGTTCATCGAGCTACGGCAAACATTTACCAGAACGCTATGCAGCCACCAGGGGCCGTATGTCCACATTTGGGAGGCCCGATTCAGAGACTTTAAACCGACGTTTAGACATGTCCGACAACTGTGCAGACGTGCACAGCAACCTCCGTCTCTCGGGTCATTCTATAGTTATGACCGACAGCGACAGTGGGAATGACGACGAGCGGCCAGGTGGAGCGAGAGTGTACCGGCAAGTACGTCATCAGGAGGACATCACCCCGTCCTTGACTCTAAGTGGGAGTTTTAAAAGACAGCGCATGGCGAAATGTGCGGAAGTTATGTCCCCTCCCCCACCTCCTTACGGTGCTTTAAAGAACACTACAAGTGCTTTAAATAGGAATACTAACGACGTGACGACTTCCATTGCAACATGTTAGTGTATACATTAGCACCCACCGATACGTCTAACTAATTCCAAATGAGTCCATATTTATTTAAGTTTTAGTTGGGAAGTTAAGAGTTCCTTTATCGACTTGACGTGTAAATGGTGTGTTTCAAAAATAAAAATAAAAAGTACAGTGTGTGTGGAGTACTTGCCGAAGCTCTTGTCCCACGCTTCACAGAGCACGAGTTTTAGGCATGTAACTAATAGTTGTAGCACACTTTGACCGAAATATGTTAGTTATTAACGAGTATGTACAAGGGCGTAGCGCCCTACACGCACAATACGCGCGTGCGTAATACAAAAATGTGGAGGATAAAACATAGTATTAAGGATTTGCTCAAACGATGAGAACAGAATGGGTAGTAAAATGTGTGTAATAATGTTCTTATATAAATGAATTTGGTCATGATGGAAGTTAAAACGATGAAATTTACCGTTTGACGTCATCAGTAACAAAATTATTAGTTTTAACTTGTGACGAGCATCTGGTTCCGGACCATTATCAGTATCTGAGCCCAGATTTCTAGTTCATCTAGTAATTTATGCACTTTACGCATATTGAAAATATCTGTATGTGCGTAGTTAAGAAATATATCGCATCTGTTTGGCTGAAATATTTTGCTGTGTAGAACAATCTACCCATAAACGTATTGCAATATTGTGCACTGTAGTATCATATTTTTCACAAATCATATTTTTCACACGCCTGTGAAGAATAGGATCTCATTTGTCACATTTATAAGTGTGAAAAATGTGATTGGCCAAAAAGTGGGTATGCGTACGGATCACATTTTTCACATATTTTATGGTGAAATTGTATCGCGACAAGGGATGGAATCATTATTTGGAGCATAATTATATGTAGCAATCATCATCATCGTCATCATCATCATCATCATCATCATTATTATCGTCATCATAATTATTTCATGCATCACCATTATTATTATTATACTTAACGTCATCATCAGTATTGTTATCACTATGAGAAACTAAGCCCTTTTAAGGAGCTACTTATGTGTGCATGCGCTCAATCGTTTGTGGATACGTTTGTACGGTCTAATTAGGAGATAGAAATGTATATGTACTCGCGTGCGTTCATACGAACATACACCTTTTTATTGGGATATTAACCAATGCACGCATCCGAACGTACGTGCAAAGGCACGTCCTATTTTGGATTATTAAAACCAAAATAACCGTGCATATGTCCGCCCGAACTAGAATGTACGTATACACGGACGATAATATAATTATGTTATTAGAACCTCCGCACACGTTAGTACGTACGTTTGGACAGTAAAGCAGCGTAGCGTACCGTACCACCCGTATCGTATCGAACGGTACCATATCGTTCCTTACCGTATCGTACCGTACCTAACCGTACCTAACCGTACAGTACCGTACTGTACATTTCCATACCATAGCATTACAAACCATACCGTACATGCCGTACCATGCCATGCCATGCCACGCCATACCATGCCATACCATACCATACCATACCAACTCGTACCATACCATGCAAACTGTACTGTACCGTAAATCGCCCCGTTCGTTTTTCGGGCACATACAGTGTGACAAATAAGATTATGATTTTAAAAATTCACTTTTTTGAAAATTTGAACACTTTTTTTCATGTGTGCAGAATATGATTTGAGTGCATATCAAAAACTGGACTCGATCACACATTTCACAGAAAATGTGAAGAATGAGATCCTATTTTTCACACCTGTGAAAAATGAGATCCTATTTTTCACATGTGTGAAAAATGTGATTTGTGAAAAATATGGTCCTACGGTGCACCAATATTGAATTTTCTTTGACGCCAAGCATTGAAATTAAATCTTTTCGGAATACGCATAATGTTTGACTTAGGTGTTTCAAAATTAATCTCCTAAACACAGAGGTTTCAGAATTAATCTCATAAACACAGAGGTTTCAGAATTAATCTCCTAAACACAGAGGTTTCAGAATTAATCTCATAAACACAGAGGTTTCAGAATTTAATGTACACAGTTTTTTGTAAGCTACTGTATTGACTTAAAAAAAGAAGGTCGCAATGGTGTAGTGGATATGGTGTCCGCCTTGCTACCAGGAGGTCCCGGGTTCGATCCCCACTCAGGGAGCGATCTCATGATCTTTCCAAAGACACCAAGTATTGGTTGTTCCCAGGAAACGGACTCGAGAGTGCCTCTATTAGCCAAAAGCTTTCGATGCAATCGAGCGCAAATAAATAGGTTTAAACTAAAGAAACAAAATGCACGAAAATATGCATTTCAAACTGTCACTACAGGGGTTTCTGAAAGTATTTAAATCGAGCTTTCAATATCCTATTTTGGAAACTATTAATTGTTCACCTTCCGAATCAAACCTGTCTGAAGACGATAAATTTAAAGTCTTCGACACCGTCGTGGCATCATGGTGCGCATGGTAGTGTAAATTCTACATCTTTGCAAACACCAGTCGTGATTAATTTTCATGTTTTGATTATTGTTCTTTTATATTATGTAGATTTTTTTTTTAATTCTGTGGAAAAAAAAACATGGATGTTACAGAAGAAAATAAGTTTCTATACTAGAGAAAAGAATTACTTCAAACGCCAGAAAGTGCCTCAAAATGCTCCAGAATGCATAATTTCCCCCCTTATTTTATTTTTTCCGGGGCAGGGTGAGACCCCCCCCCTGAATCCCCACCAGCGGAAGGGAATACCCCTCTCACACCCTCCCCCATGATACATGTTCTGGTGTGCGTATACATTTTACAACCCTGGCTACGCCCCCGGGCATGTAACTAATAGTTGTAGCACACTTTAACCGAAATAGTTAGTTATTAACGAGTCCGCACGTGACGTCTAGGAGCTGCCCATTGGGATCAGCATCGTAGAAAGTTGCGTTGTGATTGGTAAATATGGTACGAAACACTTGAAGCACCCTTTGACCTCAATACGTTAATTATTTAATGCGGGCTCGCTAAATAACTAACATATTTCGGTCAAAGTGTGCTACAACTGTTATTTATACATTGTTCAGTCACTGAACTTCAGTGGCATGTATAAATACTAGGGTTATAAAAACTATGTCTACAAAAGAGTAATCTCCATTAGCAATTGTAACGTTATTATTTTATACAATCTCATTAAAATCATCTCTAGTCTGACGCTACAATATTATCCGCTGACTGGATCTGATGACTTCCCAGTAGGGGTCACGTTCAGATGACCTTTTCAGGAGCAAATCAAACTGTTGCCTTCAAAATGTTGTGGTATAACTTCATAAACCACACATAATATGCACGAAATTAACGTGAACTTTGCGTGTTTACTCGCCTAAGATACCACTATACCCATTGTTATCCATGTGAACATTAACTGTAAATGATTCATTCCCGAGGATCAGCTGGAAATGCATTACATTTTCGAAAAACGTGGCCAAGCATTGCTGTGCAAAAGGCAATTTCATAGGGCGCAGCAGGGCTGATATTTTATTGTTCGGAAGGTTATTTTGACGTGACCTGTTATACGATGTCTTCAGATCCTAACAATGTTAGTATTTGATTTTAATGAGATTGTATTTTATAGAGATTATCAATGAAAACGGCGTACACAATAAATATGTATGCATTATTTACAACATTATGAGATTTTTGAGAGAAAAAAATAACCGAAAGTACTTGAAAAAAAAGAAACAAATAAAGGGTATTGAACTCTCGACGTCGGAGCGGTAAGAACAAAAGGCAATTGACTGTAACCACCCGCACTACTCTAACTTGTAAAAATATGCTGATACAAAAATTAACTTTCGTAAAGTACATGCCGTATTGCCACGGTTACGTAAGAGATGTCCACAAATAAATACATGTGGTTATTGTAAAATAAAATCGTTCTACTTTGCAAAATCGATCAGTGAATCCCAGTAGATTCATACGACAAACTTAAACAACAAACAGAAGAATTCAATCGTATTATATTCAAACGTTGTGGACCGTTTGCCGTCAAGTTTTTACTATATACAAAGTGCTTTAGGTTTGACCTGGCACCTCATTAAGCTTCGATTACATTCGGGCAATGTTCGATTGTTTTCGTAAGCATGAAACAAGGACCGTTAAAATTATACAATTCAAATTTATACAAGTACTCCAATTCACACAACAGTTCTGTGTGCCTCTGCGGCGCGGTATGTAAGATGGAAAAACATTGATAACAAAACCGTGACTCACAGAATCCAACCTAAATTGTTCGTGTTTTTTTCAGCATTGGAATATTTTATATAATTAAGCCTTGCTATTTTCTTTATCGCGTCAACCTGCATTATAGTTGTTTCTTTTTTGTGTCAATTACTTTTTAAATTTGCGTATGTTTGTTTTAGATTTCATAACAAATCATACCGAAAATAATTAATTTGCCTACACTATCTGTCACTAGTACTACCATCGTAAACAATGTCTTTTTCGCCGTCACATGAGACCGTACTACATGCATTTTATCGTAAGTCTATTACAATTTCGATAGTAGTTTAATGAGGTTAGTTTATTTTCCTTTTTTTTTAATACTCAAATTCAGTTTTCTTGCTGAAGTCGGTTGCATCAACTGTCTGCTAGTGTACAGAGCATTCATTCATTAATTGTCCTTGAAATTGCTTGCTATGTATGCGACCAGCACCTTCTCACTTGTTAAAAGAGCTTCAGCTATGTTCAGTACAACATCTCGAATGCATCTTACTTTTTTACATGTAAGCTAAAAAGTTGTGTAAATTTGACGCAAATCAATCATTTCAACATAGGACCTAATACAGTTTATTAACCACTTTAATAACGCGTGTCATTAACCACTCTAATAAAGCGTATCATTAACCACTTTAATAACCCGTATCATTAACCACTTTAATAACGCGTATCAGTAACCACTTTAATAACGCGTATCATTAACCACTTTAATAACGCGTATCATGACAATCTACCCGACCAAATATAAGGAAAAAAAGATTTCTTAAAATACGAATCAAACCTACATCCATATGATTTGTAACTTCGAGCTCTTACCATAAGGCTATACATCTCTTGATATCATTAATGTTTCTGTCAATTTAGCATGAACTACAAGTATCGAGTTTGACTGAGATTTACGATCTAAATTTAGACTCGTTACGGAAGTTAACGGAATATTCATGAGGTGCCAGGTAAAACCTAACGCACAATACATCAACAGTCATGTGTTAACATGGCAAAGTGGAGATAAGGTTTTTAAGATAAAACTGCTGCAAGTTTATAAATGAGTACAAAGTTCACACTATAACATTAAGCTGTGTAGGACCATATTTTTCACAAAACATATTTTTCACATCTGTTAAAAATAGGATCTCATTCTTCACAGGTGTGAAAATTTACATCTCATTCTTCACATTTCACCGTTTTACTCTTCACATTTTCTGTGAGGTTTGTTATCGCATTGGGGTTTGATATGCAATGAAATCATATTCTTCTGTGATCCTCTAACATACACCGTTTCCGGTCAATCACATTCTTCACACTTACAAGTGTAACAAATGAGATCCTATTCTTCACAGGTGAAAAATGTTATTTGTGAAAAATATGATCCTACAAAGCTGTTTTCATATTGTGCGTTAGTATGCAAATAAATGAGGATGAATTGTACATTGTAATGTGTGTGTATATGTCCCGGGCTCTTGATCGTCTATAATAATAATACTATCCAATGCAACAGATTTTTAGTCCCATGTTGGACAATATTTTCAATAACTGTCTATGTAATTTGTTCATGCCACATGGTGTAATATATAACAAGACATATTCATTATAGGCCTAGTGGCAAATTGATCGTTTTCAAAACTGTTGTCACATATTTCAAAACGAAAAAGTATCATATCTATATTATATGAAGAAGACAGATCACACTTCTGACAAAGAAATATATTAGAAAGAATGTGTTATTGATCGATAAACATCAAGTAAATTTATAAAATTATAAAGCGTTTGAAGAGCGTCGGTATTTTGGAAACAAGTGTACCACTTACATAGTGCTATAGGCTACATGTAAGAACGACCAGCTGACTTAGTGTAATGTAATGCATCGCATTCTTTTGATCAGGTCGTATGTGAGTTCGAGTCTGGCTGCATACACAACTGTTTTTATCACAAGCTATTTTTCCGTGTAATACAGTTATTACGAATATTTTTATCTTACACATGTGTAAGATAACATTTTGAGCGTTTTCATTGGCTACATATTCTTTGACTGACCAATCGCATGACGTTATTTTGGTGAAATGACGTCGTCAACGTGAAATGACGTCACGTCAGTACATAACTTTTAGGATTTATCAACATTTTTTGGTAAAATCAGAAGTTTTTTTTGTTTAAAAGCATGTGATAAAAAAAGATCTGACATTCGTTGTCATTTGATGCCATATTTTATCAAACTCGTGCAGGAAAGGCTCGCTTACTCACATAATTTTGGAACTCGTTCATAAAATAAGGTATTAAATGACAACTCGTGACAGATCCTATATGTATGAAATGACAACTCGTGTCAGATCCTATATATGTGCTAATGAGCAAATGATTAGGTCACGGTCTGTATCCGGATCACCGTCTGAATCCAGGATTCTTTAAAAAAAAAGTAGCCTTATTATTGGGAGAAACTGCCACATTGTGCTGAATAACTCTTTAGCTGAGCTGCCTCGTTGGAGATGTGTCCCTTTAAAGGTTCAAACACGTTGAAACCACACCTATCTCTGGATCTCTGGGACGTCAAACGGAGCGAGCAGTTGGTGCTGGTTTAGCAAGTTCTCACGGCACACTGGTCAGGTCGATAAGAGCGTTGCTTCAACCAGTCTTGTAATAATTATTGCAACGTTTGTTTAGCTCGCAATAATAATACATTTGTATCACCGAAAACATTTGGCAACAATTAATTACAGTAAGGCCGCGACACAACGATACAATCCGTAACTGCTAAAAATCATGTCGTTAAATGGAATTTCTATTATAACGAATTCCGTTGGTGTCGGTATATTACGTTAATGATACAGTCATGAATAGGCTTGTGTTGTAAACAGTATATTAACTTTTATATTTTCATTAGTAGTAGCAGTAGCAGTAGCAGTAGCAGTAGCAGTAGCAGTAGCAGTAGTAGTAGTAGTAGTAGTAGTAGTAGTAGTAGCAGTAGTATTTAGAGTAATATTTATAGTAGTAATAGTACCAAAGTATGCCATCTTTCAACCTTATTACTATATTTATAAGGATTACGCAGTGAATAGCCTGTCCACAACTGTCAATATCTGTCAATCCCTTGAATGTACGCAATACATAATTATCATACGTTAAACTTGCCCATTCGTGCTTATTAAACGTCGTCATAGCCGACCAATTAAACGAACATCCTGGTTCGCGTTAAAGTATAAATTGGATTGGATAATTGGAGGGTAGCACATTTCGACTTGCATGAGAATTATATCTCCTATCATTCTTGCTCTTGCCGTTACCTATGGGGAGGCAAGGGCCCAGACGGGTGTGTGATTTTACTTAATAATATTAAAAAATTAAATTTCCTTTGATTATTTTGAAGAGACCTTTTCACAGATCAGCAACTTAACAATTATATTTTTGTTAATACATATTTTACAAATAAAAGGATATTCTAAATTTACATGCAAAAAAAAAAAACAAGAAGAAAAAATTGGAAACAACGTTTCAGTAATGAATAATCATCAGTTGTAATGGACACAATTATAACGCGTCTGTAAAGCAAAACGACTAAATGAATAAAAACAGGAATATTTCTTTTCTTTCAATTCGGACGGTACCTTTAAAAACATGTTATCGCACACAATTGGGGCAGTATTCAGAAACGTGCGTCGACCTTACGGCGTCGAAAGGTCGCCGTCACAACCTCAACAGACATTTATAGCGCAAGCGTTCAAGCTGACGTCATAATAATAATAATAATAATAATAATAATAATAATAATAATCATCATCATCATCATCATCATAATAATAACAACAACAACTATAATAGCTATAATAATAATAGTAAAATCGCTACAAAAATAGGTAACGGTGGTAATTAAAACTTTGGTAATTCTTAATTATGCTTTAATTCCTTATCGCATGATGACAAGCATATCTGCTAAGGCGTAAAAAAACTGACATGCCCAAAATGTAAATGTTACATGCCAAACAAATTAGGGTAGGTAGGTAGGGATTTTTTTAATTTGGTAAATGGTCAACTTGAAGATTCTAAAACTGAATAAATATTCATAACATATCAGTAATATCCTTAAACATTGTTCATAAGTGGATGTTACTAAAACAAAACACTTACTTATCCAAAAAACATATAATAAGTGGAAAAAAGGTAAATAAAAAATATAATAAAATACCTGACAAACCCAATAAAATGTTAGAAGGGTCGGGGCATTTTTTAGGGTAGGTCGGGTAAGCTGTAACAAACATAATTGATGCGTGTCATGGGAAAACCGGACTTAATGCATGTGCGTAAAGTGTCGTCCCGGATTAGCCTGTGCAGTCCGCACAGGCTAATCCAGGACGGCACATTCCGCCAACAGTGAATTTATGTTTAGAAGAGACTTCCTTGAAACAGAAAAAAACATAAAAGCGGAAAGTGCCGTCCCGGATTAGCCTGTGCGGACTGCACAGGCTAATCAGGGACGACACTTTACGCACATGCATTAAGTCCGGTTTTCCCACGACGCCCCTCATATTTTTTAACGCCTAACTGATTTGAAAATCTCTTCATGCATGAATATTTCTGGATGTCGCCTTATCACTGATCCATGCAATCCGTGCTGCAAGAACAGGAATAATGTCCTGCGAACCTTCCTACCAGGCACCACCAGGCGTACCGCCCACTCCAGCTCTGAAAGGTGCTGTTTCAGACAGCTATTTTGCTACTTTCAGAGAGGATATGGAGTACGATTGGGGTCTTAAATATCTTAGACAGCATCATTCTCGATAGTACTAGGCCGTACGAAGAGGGTCTTTATTTCCTAACCCAGCATGATGCTCCAAAATCTAGCGTGACGCTCAAATTGACGAGCATGGTGCTCGATCTTATGAGCATGATGCTCGGCCGAAATAGCAAGATGCTTGTTTACTGAGCATCATGCTCGTTCATTGAGAATGATGCTCCACCTTACGAGCATGATGCTCGTTTATATGAGCATGATGCTGTCTAAGATATTAAAGACCCTAATCGTACTTCATAAGAGGAGTTTGCATTGTCATTAAATCATAAGATACTGGTATTAATCAGACAAATGACATGAATGAATGTTATGCATGTTGTTATTTTATTTTGTCATTTGTCCAGCTACAGGATGTATGTTCAACGGAGTGCTGTTCAAACAAGGAGAACAATGGAATGATGGCTGTGATTTACAATGCGTTTGTGAAGACGAAATGGCAGGCGTATACAGATGCAGACACAGGTATGTTTTGGTGGTGTTTGTGTGCGTGCTTGCTCGGGTGTATTTGTTTAGGCGTAAAACAAATGTTTGTTTCTGGTTACCCGACCTACCTTAAAAAATCCCCCGACCCTATAACTTTGTATTGATGTTGTCGGATATTTTTTTCTTTTATTTATGTTTCTCAATAATTAAATGTTTTTTGGTTTAATAAGCATTTGGTTTTGATAGCATCCACTTTAAAACAATGTTTAAAGACGATTTCTACATTTTTGTCCCTTCCATGAACATTTGTCATTTTCACATGTTTTGCAGATCGTTCAATGCCTAATACAATGAAACCATAAAAACCCATCGTGCATGTTAATGACCAACCCGAAACTGCATTTTAGAAATTATTGTTGTTGTTTTTTATTTTAGCAAAAAATAGTATTGACCATTGATTGGTAAAAACATGACGACATTCTATTGATTGAAATTAGTTATTGTAAGAAAGCCATCCGTTGCCTGGTGAAAAACAATATATTTGCCTAAAATGCTTTTTCATCCATTTTTTGCGAACAAATCTGCATTTTATAATCATATAAAAACCTTGTAAATTACTATAGAAAGAAATTGCTCCGTGAAAAGTCCCGATTTTTCGATATTTACTACATAATTATATGCTTAACAGACTGGAAAAAAGAAAACAGGGTGTCACCATGCTTGTTTTCGAGAAAAAAATAGATAGTTTACATGTGCGTATTGGATATTATTATGTAAAAACAGGATGGAATGACTGTCATTATTGATAACAATACACGTATAAAAGTTATTAGATCTATATATTATATAATTATTTTAGTAACGGCAGTTGATTATAACCATGTACAAATTACAGCCAAACCACTTTCACATTTATCGCTAGCACGTTCACAGCTATATGCGAGTTCAATATTCCGGCTGCGTGTTCCTACTTTCGTTTTCAGTGTATTAACAAACTTTAACAAATAATCGAGTCACAAGACACTCCAACTATAATCATGGCAATTATTATGAATATATTTGATTCTAGTTGATAATTACAGTGTACACAATATTTAATTAATATTATTATAAGTCAAGACACTTCACATTTTGAAGATTTAAATCAACTCCAGTGATGACCGAAAAAGATGCGCAGAAAAAAAAACCGAAATCGTCTTAAAGACGTTCGCAACAAAAAGAAAATAATTGGGTTTTAATTTCCCCTTTAGGTCACAATATACTAAAAGATTTCCTTAACAAATTCAATGTAAAAGCAATAAATTCAACAAAAAATAAACTCAACATTTTGCGCGTAGAGACCCTCATAACCATACCTTTTCTTAAAGAGCATTCCGAGCCGAATTGATTTAGACAATAAAAAAGATAGGTCATGTGATATGTAAGAAAGAACTCGACGCGAATCAAAGTTCACTGTTTTACTGCCATCTTTTTACCGGCTACTCTCCAGTTGAAGGTATACTGCCAACTGTCAAAGTCTCGTCATGTAGTCTCCAACCTTCAAGCGAAACAGTGAATTTTTAGTACACAACAATGTTTTTCCTACCACACGTACAAAGAATTATTCAAAAATAAAGTCATGGCAAGTGACTATACAGAAAATTGTGTCTTCAAATAAATGGTGTTGATTTATTTAGAGAGTATAGCATTGCACACCTGAAATATTTAGTATACTGTAACCTATAAGAGAAATTTGTTCTCATTAAAATTAGTTTTTCTTGCATATAATTATCTTCCCATGCATATTGCACCAATATATTAAGTTTGGCTTGTATATCTGTCCATTTGGCCATTTTATTTCATATTTTCAAACACAGGTGATTTTGGTCGGAAGCCGGTGATTTCAAGCGTCTTGAAGCTTAAATGTCCCTCTAACAATTAAAGCTGATATTTGCAATATTTGTGACAAAATACCCAAACAAACCAAACAAACATGTATGGGGGGCTTATGTGGGGTGAGGAGAGAATGACTTTGTTAGATATTTTTACTCTAAGCCATTTTGATAATGTATTTTTTGTGTATTTTTAAAAAAAAATCACCCCAAAAATGTAAATTTAATAGAAAAAAAATTCCAATTTCATCCAAGACAATTAACAAATTAGTCAAAATGGGAGATCAAAGATACTTTGAAGTGTAGAAATCAATCAGCTTCCAGTAATTGCTTGTTTCAAACCAATAAAGTGTAAAATCTTTAAAGCACCTTGTTTGTCGCAGCCTCTTTAATTACAGGCCACCAATGATATATTCTAGTATATAATGTCATGAGTGCCTTTAAACTGCAGCAGGTGGTCAATTTGCATTGCCTGCTCACATTTAGAGGTTTAAGGGAATACAAAATTGCATATTTTGGGCACAAAATAAGTACTTTGACTTTTTTTAAGGTGGCAATCTGGTCAAAATGGGGTTCATAACCAAGCAAAAGAAAAAGTTGCTCAATGTTGGTTTTAAATGAGGTGGGACTAGTCCGGTGAAGGGGAAAAAACATAATTATGAAAGAAGGTCAAATTCCAACACAACCTATGTAAGGTTAGAAAGGTCATCCTTTGAAGCACGGGTAGCTTACAATGACAAGGTTCTTACTTTTCGGGATGTAGACGGCTCTCAAACCCCAGCTAAGCCCTTGCGTCCGAGAGCGAACAAGATTCGCTATGTAGACCTGTTACGGGTTCCTGCTCCATCAAAAGTCCATCCCGACTTACTTACGAACAAGGTCTATGTCCCCGTCCTACTCCAGTCTATGATGTCCTCTGAAAATAGAAAGCATAGGTTAAGAAGTGATAAATGTAGGGGCGACTTGGTAATTGACGGCAGTGCTTCCATAAAGTGGGGCTTAGGCTGGGAGGAAAGGTTAAAATGTACAAGATGCAGATATGTAGGCAAGCATTATAAGCTTTACAATGAGGTTCCATCAAGTACCAGGGGCAGAAAGGCAGCTCAGATCAATGTAGGCTTCCAAATAGGTGTTGCAAGTACTTCTATTGGGAACACAGGTTCCCGCAGAATTCTCAACACAACCAATATCATTGCTCCCTCTCCACTTGCTATGCAAAAACAAGCAAATAAGGTCAATACTGCCCTTAAATCCCTAAATGAGAGAAGCATGTACCAGATTAGAGAAAACTTAGTTTGCTGAAAATGCCAAAATTGGTCAAAAAGATCCCTCTAAGGTAAATGTTGAAGGGGACACTTGCTACAACAATCCAATTTTTAACTCTGACGCGACACCCTTTCAAGCCGGAACTATTGCCATAAGCACTATGTGTGAAAACAATACCAGAAACAAGCAAATTGTAGGGGTACAAGTAGCAAATAAACTATGCAGGACTGCATCAATGCTTAGGAATAAGGGTAAACCTGTTCAGTGCCCCAATCATAGGGGGCATTGTTCTGCAAATGTTTCAGAGAGGGAACCAATAGGTGATGAAGGCAAATGGAATAGGTTGTTAGGTGACCAGATCTCTAAGGACATCAAAATAGCAAATTTCACTTGTGATGGGGACAGTAGGGCATTCCAAGGTGTTCGTAACTCTCACGGTCACAATGTGGGTCATCTTAAGGATCTGAGGCACCTAGGCAACTCGCTGAAGCGCGAGCTCAACAAAGCGCCTTTCTCAAAGGGCATGCTCAAGGGTCATTCCAAGTCTAATATCAGGAGTCGGTTCGCTCTCTCGGTCAAAGCTAGGTGTATGGCTGAGCTTAAAGCTGCCCACAATAAACACCAGGGTGACATCAAGGTTCTAAAGAAGGTCATGGTTGATGTAATCGCAACCATTGTTCTATGCTTCAGTGGTTACTGCGGTACTCATTGTGCAAAGTACAGTTATGTCTGTGCTGGTACAAATAGGCAAGCTAAGAATTTCATGCCAGACAATGTCAAGGTTAAAATGGTTGACAGTGACCAACAAGTCCTTAAAAAATGCATTGAAATGGTTTTAGGTCCAGCTGCTCTTGACGCTACCAAACTTTTAACCACAACCCAAAAAAGTGAAGCAGTAAACAGGTCGTACCAAGCTGTCAATCCTAAAACTGTGACTTTCTCACGCAACTGTGTAGGTCGAATTCACGGGCAGGTTCACAAATTAAACAATGGCTATGCTGACTTTGTAATTGCAAAAACCACTGAACTAAATGCTAACCTTACCCAGGGGTCAAAGATTATTAAGCAGATAGCATATGAGGACCGCAACGACCTTAACCGAAAGCAAACATCCGCTACCAACAAAGCACGAGCTTTACGTGCCAGGACGCGGAATTATCGATACAAACTGCATGAGGAATTACACTACGGCAAGGGCATGAGTGACCCCAAACCTGATTATGACAGTCTTCCACACCTTAAGCATCATAAATATGCTTAGTTGATTGTGTACCTGATAATAAATTGTTATTATTACCTGTTTTGGCATAAGAGACCTCTAACAAGTGGCCCTCGCGTCAGCATCAGGCGTTCCTCTACCTGAAAAAGGCAAAAATACCCAATAGAAATAGATATAAAATGAAAAAAAACATGCATTTATGTATTTTAAGTGTATTTCTATGAATAAAAGGAAGTGATAAAGCTTGTTGTATTCATGTTTTTACCAAATATGCAGGCTGGCTCAGTTCCATGCCCGCTGCACTGTCCGAACTGTAAACATGTCCGCCGTTCCATGTTGGTGGAATGGGGCTCTATGTTTAAATGCTGAGGCTTAACACACAAGCTATTGTTGCATAAGTGGCTCACAGAGTCCCTGGCGTTCAATTCTGACTTCATGTAGCACATTAACGCTACACGGTGAACCAAGTATGTCTCTGATTTTATGTCCGAAGGCAATTTAGCCCTCATTCGGCCATAATAGGGTAAGGAACTATTTGAAATACAAACATTCCAGATCAAACAATCTGAATTGATGCATTTAATGCACTTATTTTCTACTCTTTTGCTCAGAAATGACCAAAAATCTGCTTTCTCATCCATATTTTGCACTTGCAGACGATATTTTATTTTAACCCAAAGTCAGTTTAGGTCACAATATACTAAAAGATTTCCTTAACAAATTCAATGTAAAAGCAATAAATTCAACAAAAAATAAACTCAACATTTTGCGCGTAGAGACCCTCATAACCATACCTTTTCTTAAAGAGCATTCCGAGCCGAATTGATTTAGACAATAAAAAAGATAGGTCATGTGATATGTAAGAAAGAACTCGACGCGAATCAAAGTTCACTGTTTTACTGCCATCTTTTTACCGGCTACTCTCCAGTTGAAGGTATACTGCCAACTGTCAAAGTCTCGTCATGTAGTCTCCAACCTTCAAGCGAAACAGTGAATTTTTAGTACACAACAATGTTTTTCCTACCACACGTACAAAGAATTATTCAAAAATAAAGTCATGGCAAGTGACTATACAGAAAATTGTGTCTTCAAATAAATGGTGTTGATTTATTTAGAGAGTATAGCATTGCACACCTGAAATATTTAGTATACTGTAACCTATAAGAGAAATTTGTTCTCATTAAAATTAGTTTTTCTTGCATATAATTATCTTCCCATGCATATTGCACCAATATATTAAGTTTGGCTTGTATATCTGTCCATTTGGCCATTTTATTTCATATTTTCAAACACAGGTGATTTTGGTCGGAAGCCGGTGATTTCAAGCGTCTTGAAGCTTAAATGTCCCTCTAACAATTAAAGCTGATATTTGCAATATTTGTGACAAAATACCCAAACAAACCAAACAAACATGTATGGGGGGCTTATGTGGGGTGAGGAGAGAATGACTTTGTTAGATATTTTTACTCTAAGCCATTTTGATAATGTATTTTTTGTGTATTTTTAAAAAAAAATCACCCCAAAAATGTAAATTTAATAGAAAAAAAATTCCAATTTCATCCAAGACAATTAACAAATTAGTCAAAATGGGAGATCAAAGATACTTTGAAGTGTAGAAATCAATCAGCTTCCAGTAATTGCTTGTTTCAAACCAATAAAGTGTAAAATCTTTAAAGCACCTTGTTTGTCGCAGCCTCTTTAATTACAGGCCACCAATGATATATTCTAGTATATAATGTCATGAGTGCCTTTAAACTGCAGCAGGTGGTCAATTTGCATTGCCTGCTCACATTTAGAGGTTTAAGGGAATACAAAATTGCATATTTTGGGCACAAAATAAGTACTTTGACTTTTTTTAAGGTGGCAATCTGGTCAAAATGGGGTTCATAACCAAGCAAAAGAAAAAGTTGCTCAATGTTGGTTTTAAATGAGGTGGGACTAGTCCGGTGAAGGGGAAAAAACATAATTATGAAAGAAGGTCAAATTCCAACACAACCTATGTAAGGTTAGAAAGGTCATCCTTTGAAGCACGGGTAGCTTACAATGACAAGGTTCTTACTTTTCGGGATGTAGACGGCTCTCAAACCCCAGCTAAGCCCTTGCGTCCGAGAGCGAACAAGATTCGCTATGTAGACCTGTTACGGGTTCCTGCTCCATCAAAAGTCCATCCCGACTTACTTACGAACAAGGTCTATGTCCCCGTCCTACTCCAGTCTATGATGTCCTCTGAAAATAGAAAGCATAGGTTAAGAAGTGATAAATGTAGGGGCGACTTGGTAATTGACGGCAGTGCTTCCATAAAGTGGGGCTTAGGCTGGGAGGAAAGGTTAAAATGTACAAGATGCAGATATGTAGGCAAGCATTATAAGCTTTACAATGAGGTTCCATCAAGTACCAGGGGCAGAAAGGCAGCTCAGATCAATGTAGGCTTCCAAATAGGTGTTGCAAGTACTTCTATTGGGAACACAGGTTCCCGCAGAATTCTCAACACAACCAATATCATTGCTCCCTCTCCACTTGCTATGCAAAAACAAGCAAATAAGGTCAATACTGCCCTTAAATCCCTAAATGAGAGAAGCATGTACCAGATTAGAGAAAACTTAGTTTGCTGAAAATGCCAAAATTGGTCAAAAAGATCCCTCTAAGGTAAATGTTGAAGGGGACACTTGCTACAACAATCCAATTTTTAACTCTGACGCGACACCCTTTCAAGCCGGAACTATTGCCATAAGCACTATGTGTGAAAACAATACCAGAAACAAGCAAATTGTAGGGGTACAAGTAGCAAATAAACTATGCAGGACTGCATCAATGCTTAGGAATAAGGGTAAACCTGTTCAGTGCCCCAATCATAGGGGGCATTGTTCTGCAAATGTTTCAGAGAGGGAACCAATAGGTGATGAAGGCAAATGGAATAGGTTGTTAGGTGACCAGATCTCTAAGGACATCAAAATAGCAAATTTCACTTGTGATGGGGACAGTAGGGCATTCCAAGGTGTTCGTAACTCTCACGGTCACAATGTGGGTCATCTTAAGGATCTGAGGCACCTAGGCAACTCGCTGAAGCGCGAGCTCAACAAAGCGCCTTTCTCAAAGGGCATGCTCAAGGGTCATTCCAAGTCTAATATCAGGAGTCGGTTCGCTCTCTCGGTCAAAGCTAGGTGTATGGCTGAGCTTAAAGCTGCCCACAATAAACACCAGGGTGACATCAAGGTTCTAAAGAAGGTCATGGTTGATGTAATCGCAACCATTGTTCTATGCTTCAGTGGTTACTGCGGTACTCATTGTGCAAAGTACAGTTATGTCTGTGCTGGTACAAATAGGCAAGCTAAGAATTTCATGCCAGACAATGTCAAGGTTAAAATGGTTGACAGTGACCAACAAGTCCTTAAAAAATGCATTGAAATGGTTTTAGGTCCAGCTGCTCTTGACGCTACCAAACTTTTAACCACAACCCAAAAAAGTGAAGCAGTAAACAGGTCGTACCAAGCTGTCAATCCTAAAACTGTGACTTTCTCACGCAACTGTGTAGGTCGAATTCACGGGCAGGTTCACAAATTAAACAATGGCTATGCTGACTTTGTAATTGCAAAAACCACTGAACTAAATGCTAACCTTACCCAGGGGTCAAAGATTATTAAGCAGATAGCATATGAGGACCGCAACGACCTTAACCGAAAGCAAACATCCGCTACCAACAAAGCACGAGCTTTACGTGCCAGGACGCGGAATTATCGATACAAACTGCATGAGGAATTACACTACGGCAAGGGCATGAGTGACCCCAAACCTGATTATGACAGTCTTCCACACCTTAAGCATCATAAATATGCTTAGTTGATTGTGTACCTGATAATAAATTGTTATTATTACCTGTTTTGGCATAAGAGACCTCTAACAAGTGGCCCTCGCGTCAGCATCAGGCGTTCCTCTACCTGAAAAAGGCAAAAATACCCAATAGAAATAGATATAAAATGAAAAAAAACATGCATTTATGTATTTTAAGTGTATTTCTATGAATAAAAGGAAGTGATAAAGCTTGTTGTATTCATGTTTTTACCAAATATGCAGGCTGGCTCAGTTCCATGCCCGCTGCACTGTCCGAACTGTAAACATGTCCGCCGTTCCATGTTGGTGGAATGGGGCTCTATGTTTAAATGCTGAGGCTTAACACACAAGCTATTGTTGCATAAGTGGCTCACAGAGTCCCTGGCGTTCAATTCTGACTTCATGTAGCACATTAACGCTACACGGTGAACCAAGTATGTCTCTGATTTTATGTCCGAAGGCAATTTAGCCCTCATTCGGCCATAATAGGGTAAGGAACTATTTGAAATACAAACATTCCAGATCAAACAATCTGAATTGATGCATTTAATGCACTTATTTTCTACTCTTTTGCTCAGAAATGACCAAAAATCTGCTTTCTCATCCATATTTTGCACTTGCAGACGATATTTTATTTTAACCCAAAGTCAGTTTAGGTCACAATATACTAAAAGATTTCCTTAACAAATTCAATGTAAAAGCAATAAATTCAACAAAAAATAAACTCAACATTTTGCGCGTAGAGACCCTCATAACCATACCTTTTCTTAAAGAGCATTCCGAGCCGAATTGATTTAGACAATAAAAAAGATAGGTCATGTGATATGTAAGAAAGAACTCGACGCGAATCAAAGTTCACTGTTTTACTGCCATCTTTTTACCGGCTACTCTCCAGTTGAAGGTATACTGCCAACTGTCAAAGTCTCGTCATGTAGTCTCCAACCTTCAAGCGAAACAGTGAATTTTTAGTACACAACAATGTTTTTCCTACCACACGTACAAAGAATTATTCAAAAATAAAGTCATGGCAAGTGACTATACAGAAAATTGTGTCTTCAAATAAATGGTGTTGATTTATTTAGAGAGTATAGCATTGCACACCTGAAATATTTAGTATACTGTAACCTATAAGAGAAATTTGTTCTCATTAAAATTAGTTTTTCTTGCATATAATTATCTTCCCATGCATATTGCACCAATATATTAAGTTTGGCTTGTATATCTGTCCATTTGGCCATTTTATTTCATATTTTCAAACACAGGTGATTTTGGTCGGAAGCCGGTGATTTCAAGCGTCTTGAAGCTTAAATGTCCCTCTAACAATTAAAGCTGATATTTGCAATATTTGTGACAAAATACCCAAACAAACCAAACAAACATGTATGGGGGGCTTATGTGGGGTGAGGAGAGAATGACTTTGTTAGATATTTTTACTCTAAGCCATTTTGATAATGTATTTTTTGTGTATTTTTAAAAAAAAATCACCCCAAAAATGTAAATTTAATAGAAAAAAAATTCCAATTTCATCCAAGACAATTAACAAATTAGTCAAAATGGGAGATCAAAGATACTTTGAAGTGTAGAAATCAATCAGCTTCCAGTAATTGCTTGTTTCAAACCAATAAAGTGTAAAATCTTTAAAGCACCTTGTTTGTCGCAGCCTCTTTAATTACAGGCCACCAATGATATATTCTAGTATATAATGTCATGAGTGCCTTTAAACTGCAGCAGGTGGTCAATTTGCATTGCCTGCTCACATTTAGAGGTTTAAGGGAATACAAAATTGCATATTTTGGGCACAAAATAAGTACTTTGACTTTTTTTAAGGTGGCAATCTGGTCAAAATGGGGTTCATAACCAAGCAAAAGAAAAAGTTGCTCAATGTTGGTTTTAAATGAGGTGGGACTAGTCCGGTGAAGGGGAAAAAACATAATTATGAAAGAAGGTCAAATTCCAACACAACCTATGTAAGGTTAGAAAGGTCATCCTTTGAAGCACGGGTAGCTTACAATGACAAGGTTCTTACTTTTCGGGATGTAGACGGCTCTCAAACCCCAGCTAAGCCCTTGCGTCCGAGAGCGAACAAGATTCGCTATGTAGACCTGTTACGGGTTCCTGCTCCATCAAAAGTCCATCCCGACTTACTTACGAACAAGGTCTATGTCCCCGTCCTACTCCAGTCTATGATGTCCTCTGAAAATAGAAAGCATAGGTTAAGAAGTGATAAATGTAGGGGCGACTTGGTAATTGACGGCAGTGCTTCCATAAAGTGGGGCTTAGGCTGGGAGGAAAGGTTAAAATGTACAAGATGCAGATATGTAGGCAAGCATTATAAGCTTTACAATGAGGTTCCATCAAGTACCAGGGGCAGAAAGGCAGCTCAGATCAATGTAGGCTTCCAAATAGGTGTTGCAAGTACTTCTATTGGGAACACAGGTTCCCGCAGAATTCTCAACACAACCAATATCATTGCTCCCTCTCCACTTGCTATGCAAAAACAAGCAAATAAGGTCAATACTGCCCTTAAATCCCTAAATGAGAGAAGCATGTACCAGATTAGAGAAAACTTAGTTTGCTGAAAATGCCAAAATTGGTCAAAAAGATCCCTCTAAGGTAAATGTTGAAGGGGACACTTGCTACAACAATCCAATTTTTAACTCTGACGCGACACCCTTTCAAGCCGGAACTATTGCCATAAGCACTATGTGTGAAAACAATACCAGAAACAAGCAAATTGTAGGGGTACAAGTAGCAAATAAACTATGCAGGACTGCATCAATGCTTAGGAATAAGGGTAAACCTGTTCAGTGCCCCAATCATAGGGGGCATTGTTCTGCAAATGTTTCAGAGAGGGAACCAATAGGTGATGAAGGCAAATGGAATAGGTTGTTAGGTGACCAGATCTCTAAGGACATCAAAATAGCAAATTTCACTTGTGATGGGGACAGTAGGGCATTCCAAGGTGTTCGTAACTCTCACGGTCACAATGTGGGTCATCTTAAGGATCTGAGGCACCTAGGCAACTCGCTGAAGCGCGAGCTCAACAAAGCGCCTTTCTCAAAGGGCATGCTCAAGGGTCATTCCAAGTCTAATATCAGGAGTCGGTTCGCTCTCTCGGTCAAAGCTAGGTGTATGGCTGAGCTTAAAGCTGCCCACAATAAACACCAGGGTGACATCAAGGTTCTAAAGAAGGTCATGGTTGATGTAATCGCAACCATTGTTCTATGCTTCAGTGGTTACTGCGGTACTCATTGTGCAAAGTACAGTTATGTCTGTGCTGGTACAAATAGGCAAGCTAAGAATTTCATGCCAGACAATGTCAAGGTTAAAATGGTTGACAGTGACCAACAAGTCCTTAAAAAATGCATTGAAATGGTTTTAGGTCCAGCTGCTCTTGACGCTACCAAACTTTTAACCACAACCCAAAAAAGTGAAGCAGTAAACAGGTCGTACCAAGCTGTCAATCCTAAAACTGTGACTTTCTCACGCAACTGTGTAGGTCGAATTCACGGGCAGGTTCACAAATTAAACAATGGCTATGCTGACTTTGTAATTGCAAAAACCACTGAACTAAATGCTAACCTTACCCAGGGGTCAAAGATTATTAAGCAGATAGCATATGAGGACCGCAACGACCTTAACCGAAAGCAAACATCCGCTACCAACAAAGCACGAGCTTTACGTGCCAGGACGCGGAATTATCGATACAAACTGCATGAGGAATTACACTACGGCAAGGGCATGAGTGACCCCAAACCTGATTATGACAGTCTTCCACACCTTAAGCATCATAAATATGCTTAGTTGATTGTGTACCTGATAATAAATTGTTATTATTACCTGTTTTGGCATAAGAGACCTCTAACAAGTGGCCCTCGCGTCAGCATCAGGCGTTCCTCTACCTGAAAAAGGCAAAAATACCCAATAGAAATAGATATAAAATGAAAAAAAACATGCATTTATGTATTTTAAGTGTATTTCTATGAATAAAAGGAAGTGATAAAGCTTGTTGTATTCATGTTTTTACCAAATATGCAGGCTGGCTCAGTTCCATGCCCGCTGCACTGTCCGAACTGTAAACATGTCCGCCGTTCCATGTTGGTGGAATGGGGCTCTATGTTTAAATGCTGAGGCTTAACACACAAGCTATTGTTGCATAAGTGGCTCACAGAGTCCCTGGCGTTCAATTCTGACTTCATGTAGCACATTAACGCTACACGGTGAACCAAGTATGTCTCTGATTTTATGTCCGAAGGCAATTTAGCCCTCATTCGGCCATAATAGGGTAAGGAACTATTTGAAATACAAACATTCCAGATCAAACAATCTGAATTGATGCATTTAATGCACTTATTTTCTACTCTTTTGCTCAGAAATGACCAAAAATCTGCTTTCTCATCCATATTTTGCACTTGCAGACGATATTTTATTTTAACCCAAAGTCAGTTTAGGTCACAATATACTAAAAGATTTCCTTAACAAATTCAATGTAAAAGCAATAAATTCAACAAAAAATAAACTCAACATTTTGCGCGTAGAGACCCTCATAACCATACCTTTTCTTAAAGAGCATTCCGAGCCGAATTGATTTAGACAATAAAAAAGATAGGTCATGTGATATGTAAGAAAGAACTCGACGCGAATCAAAGTTCACTGTTTTACTGCCATCTTTTTACCGGCTACTCTCCAGTTGAAGGTATACTGCCAACTGTCAAAGTCTCGTCATGTAGTCTCCAACCTTCAAGCGAAACAGTGAATTTTTAGTACACAACAATGTTTTTCCTACCACACGTACAAAGAATTATTCAAAAATAAAGTCATGGCAAGTGACTATACAGAAAATTGTGTCTTCAAATAAATGGTGTTGATTTATTTAGAGAGTATAGCATTGCACACCTGAAATATTTAGTATACTGTAACCTTTAGCTTCATTTTTCTTCAATGTATATAGGTTACAATATACTAATTTAATCTCTAATGTCCATTCAAAATAAATATTTTTAATAGTAAAAGTTCATAAAGCATATATAATAATCAAAAACAAACTATGCAATGTATTTCCAAACAAATATAGTTCAGAAATGATAATTAAATATCATTAAATATCTTCATTCTATTGATACGTTGTTTATGTATGTTAAAACGAAACAGGAAAAAGGCTACACAGGTACCCTGTATGAAATCCAATATTCCCCAAACAAGTTCGGTGAGTCATTATTTTTATTAAAGTTTTGGTGTAAATATACATTGGTGCATGTCTGTGAGAAATTTTAAGAAAATCTGTCGTTTGGAACAAAATATGCATTTGATAAAAATGAAGTTTCAGAAAGCATTATTAGTTCCCATTTGACACACTTAAATGTCCAGTCAAATTCATTATTAAGCAGTAAATGTGGGTAACACGTTTTTATTATCAACATACACATGTATATTGCCAAACAAAGCTTGTACAAACATATCAGTTGAAAGAACCAAAACCTTGTTTGAAAAATAACTATCCTATATACTTAAAACATTGATAAAAATCCAAACTGAAAAAGGAGCTTCGGCAGCTACCGTATTCAAAACCCAATATTTCCGGAACAAGGCTGGTGACCCCTATTTCTTAAGATTGTTTTAGTTTCAGTGTACAATGACGCATGTATGTAGGATCTTTTAACAAAATCTGTCTTTTGGAACAAAAGATATTCGTATATCTGATAAATTATTGATGTTTTCACAGGCAAATTTAATGCAAAATTCACCTCGTTAAGCGTTCATTACAAGTCATTTATTAAATGATAACTGTAGATAAAGCGCGTTTTATCATTAAACTGCACTTGTATTTTACCAAACGAAACATGAAAAAGATGCATTTAAAAATCTCAATCTTTGTTTGAATATAAACGCTTTATATAATTCAACATTCTAAGTAACACAAACTGAAAAAGGCTTCGACAGGTACCGTATCTAAAATTCAATATTTCCGGAAAAGGCCGGTGACCCCTATTTTTTAAGACTGTTTTAGTTTTAGGATACATTGATGCATGTTTGTGCCAAGTTTTAAGAAAATATGTCGTTGGAAAAAAAATTGAAGGAAATTGTTGCGAACGTCTTTAAGGATATTACCGATATGTTTTGCATATTTATTCAGTTGTAGAATCTTCAAGTTGACCATTTACTCAATAACAAAATGAATCCCTACCTACCCTAATTTTTTTTATCATGTAACCTGAAACAAACATATTTTTACGCCTTATGTATGTGTATGTGTGTGAATGAAGCCACTTTCCGTGCTTATTGCTAAACGTCATCTTATTTTCAGAACAGCAGTTACATCTAAAAAAGTGAATAAACGTTATACATTTCCTGTAATTTATATATGACAGATGGTTTCCAATATCTTAAAGTATTCATTTAAACGTATTCGGGTGCAACAAGTACGACGTTCCAAAGGACTGTGTTATGGGCACCGACCCAAAGGACGCTTGCTGCAAAGTTTCTTCTTGTGAACCTCCGACTATTCCAACCCCTCATCCAGGCAGTACATATCCACCTGAACGACTTCCAACGTGGGTTCCAGGAATAATCCCAACGCCCATCCTGTACAAGACCTGCGAATACAAAGGCAGGCAATACACGCAAGGAGAGACGTGGATAGACGGGTGTGCTTTTTATTGTGCTCGTGAGGATGCCTTGACGGGTTATTACAGATGTTTTAATTTGTAAGTAGATAATATTACATATAATTGCATTTTGTTTCACACATTCGATACGAAGAAACGCGGTAAGGAACAAAGATTTTTCCTCAAACATGTCCAGTATTCGGTGTTGATTATGAAATAAGTACACATACTGTATCAGCAAATATCACTGGAAAGTATTTAATCCATCCCAACTATATTCTGTATTCGGTGTTGAAATAGAAAATAAGCAATCAGACTCTGGCTGCAAATCTATATCACCGGAAAGTCTTTGTATCCCCTCCAAAGGTACTCCATAACTGATGACATGATAGCAAGTTCTCTCATCAATCGCTTGTATCTGGTGATGTCATTTCAATTGAAAAACGGTAAAACGTCAATAGTAAAATTCTAAACGTGGTCGATGATTGAGCAGTAACTCTTAAACTTTGTAAATTTAAGTAGTTTGATTACTTCTTAATTTACAGATAAATATATGTTGTTAATTTGCGCACCTTAGTCTGTCGTGTGGTGTCCTGTAGTTTAGTGTCGTGAAGTGTCGGGTCGTGCGTTGCCGTGAAGTGTGGTGTCATGAAGTGTCGTGTCGGTGTCTTTCAGTGTAGTGTCGTGACGTGTGGTGTCCTTAAGTGTAGTGTCGTGGAGTGTCGTGACGTGTCGTGACGTGTGGTGTCCTTTAGTGTTGTGTCGTGACGCGTGGTGTCCTTTAGTGTAGTGTCGTGACGTGCGGTGTCCTTTAGTGTAGTGTCGTTAAGTACAATGTCGTGTCGTGGTGTGTCATACGGTGCCGTTTCGTGTAGTGTTGTGTTGTGTGGTGTCCTGTAGTGTAGTGTCGTTAAGTACAATGTCGTGTCGTGGAGTGTCGTGTAGTGTAGCGTCGTAAAGTGTCGCGTCCTGTCATGTTGTGTATTGTCGTGAAATAAAGTGTCGTGTCGTGTATTGTAGCGTCGTGAAGTGTCGTGTCCTGTCATGTATTGTAGTGTAGTGTCGTGAAGTAAAATGTCGTATCATGTTGTGTGGTGTCCTGCAGTGTAGTGTCGTGAAGTACAATGTAGTGTCGTGTCATAGAGTATCGTATCGTGAATTGTCGTGTCACGCAATGCCGTGTCGTGTAGTGTCGTGAAGTGTGGTGTCGTTCGGTGTCGTTTCGCTCGGTGTCGTATCATGAAATGTCGTATCGTGAAGTGTTGAGAAGTGTCGTGTCGTGCGATGCAGTGTCGTGTAATTTCGTGAAGTGTCGTGTCAATGTTGTGTTGTGTCGTGTCGTGCCATGAACTGTCGGAAGTGTCGTGTCGTGCGGCGTCGTGTCGTGCAGTGACTATTGTGAAGTGTGGTGTCGTTTCGTGCCGTGTCGTGTCGTACAATGACGTGTCGTCCAATAGTGTGAAGTGAAGTGTCGTACAACGTTGTGTCATGACACACCACGATCTTCTGCGCTTAAACGTTAGAAGTATTTTATATACATTCAGATGCCCAACAAACACTAATTATACTTTCCTTCCACCGGGATGCTTCGTGGAGAAGAAACCAGGACAATGCTGTGAAACACTCACATGCGGCCAACGATCGACAGCACCGTCTCAAGGTGAGAAAGTATTTTAACCTCTGACAATAAATTACTGTTTTGACGGTTATTTTTCTCTCTCTTTGTTTGTTAGTGAACAAATTTAGGGAAAGAAAAATCAACGATGTCATGTGACATTTTCTGGGAATAAAAATAGGAATAAGGCCAATTATCCGATAGTGAAATTTTGGTGGCGATCTTTAAAACAAACAAAAACTTATCACTGGAAATATAAAACTGTGAATGTTCTAAATATCAAAAGCAATGATATGACATTAGTGTTCACCGTCTAGTTTAAAAGATTATTAATAAATAGGCGATAGGGCAAATAGTCACATAAGGCGAGAGTGTTTTTGATTTCTTGGTTCTCGGATCCGCCGACCCGATTTGTGTACGTAATAAAGCATTTTAATAGATTTTATTATCACTGCCCATTTCCATATGTGAAATTCTAGTCATTAACTTACTCAATTCTGTGTTGTTTTTTTATTTTTATTTCTTTTTTCCCTCCTCCAACCGGACACTTTTCCAAAAATGTCCGAGAAACCAAGAAATAAAAAATGCTGCACATGTTATAATTAGTTGCACAACACACGTGGGATTGAGCTGCCTCGGTCAAGGTCTATGCCCTCCGAGCGCTTTCGAACATTCGTTTGTATTGTTCTTTTACATTTGGGGCGTGTCGTGGGAACCAGGCTTAATGCATGTACGGAAAGTGTCGTCCCGGATCAGCCTGAATAGTCCGCAAAGGCTAATCCAGGACGGCACTTTCCGCCTACAGTGGATTTATGTTTAGAAGAGACTTCCTTGAAACATATATTACCATGAAAGCGGAAAGTGCCGTCCTGGATTAGCCTGTGCGGACTGCACAGGCTGATCCTGGACGACACTTGCCGCACATGCATTAAACCCGGTTTTCTCACGACATGCCTCATTTATAATTATTGATACAAATTTTCTTGCGCATTAGTCGCATTATATTCTTTCCAAACACAACTATTTTCGTCAGTTCAGTTTTGTGAACGGTACTGTCGTTCTGAATATTGTATTCCAGTGGCCACTAGCAACTCAACACAGGCCCACCAATGTCTGTACAAAGGCCAGCATTACGCCTACGGTCAACGCTGGAATAATGGTTGCAGTCAAGTTTGCATCTGCACAGACGCTCTCAGAAACTACTATGATTGTAGAAAGATGTACGTTAATTAAGATTGAATCTATAACAGTTATTTAGTTATTGATACTAAGGCTAATTTGGTCATTTTATAATTTGTATACCTCACTAAGTTTGCCTACAATGGTAAATTCCAATTACCCGAGAAAGAGATATTTTGTCTTTTTAACTGACAAAAACATTTCAACCTTTTTGACATGTCATTGACATTTTGAATGTCATATAAGGGCTAGTAATTGCGTATTAATTTATATTGCTATCTCTTGTATTCACGTAATATATACCGCATTTTCCTATTATCCACCCCAAGATTACTCAATGAGAATATTTTTTAATATAAATGAAGATATGTACATAAAAAAGTAATTTATTATAAAAAAAAACAGGTATAGTACGGACAGATCACGTTCCTTGTGGAATTCAACAAAATGCCTTTTTTTTTAAAGTGAATAGTAGTTTGATACAAGAAAATTAATAAACACTTATTATTCAGATCTACAAAGCAAAATGGTACAGAGCATGAATTGGACAACCTCCAAGATAATACTAGATCAATTATTATGTACGATGTCCGAATCAACTGCACAGAATGGCGATAAACAAAGCAAGAACTAAATTTATCGTATATAGAATTGATGGTTCTACGCGGTCAGAATCTAGTTCTGAGCACTGGAAGTACCAAATTAAATTAAAAATTGAGGCGTGTCGTGGGAAAACCGGGCTTAATGCATGTGCGTAAAGTGTTGTTCCGGATTAGCCTGTGCAGTCCGCACAGGCTAATCCAGGACGACACATTCCGCCTTTATGGTATTTTCTGTTTCAAGGAAGTCTCTTCTAAACATAATCCCACTGTAGGCGGACAGTGTTGTCCCGGATTAAGGACCTTTTAATGTATATTGACCCCACATTAATGTTTTCATTTTTTGTGTGTGTGATTGCAACATATTTTGAATTAAAGACGTTCACAACAAAAAGAAAATAAATGGGTTAATTTCTCCTTTTGCTTCATTTTTTCCTAATGGTATATAGGTTACAATATACTAATTTCATTTGTAATGCCCATTCAAAATAAATAGTTTTAATAGTAAAAGTTTCATAAAGCATATATACATGTCATAATTAAAAACACACTTATGCAGTGCATTTCCAAACAAATCAGTTCAAAAATGATCCATCAAATATATCCATTCTATTTGAAATCCAATATTTCCCAAACAAGTTCGTTGAACATTTTTATAAATGTTTTGGTGTAAGTATACATTGATGCATGTATGTGTGAACTTTTAAGAAAATCTGTCGTTTTAAACAAAATATGCATTTGATAAAAATGACGTTTCAGAAAGAATTATTAGTTCCCATTTGACACACTTATATGTCCAGTCAAATTCATTATTTTAGCAGTAAATGTAAGAAAAGCGCTTTTATTATTAACAAACACTTGCATACTACCAAACAAAGCATGTAAAAACATATCAGTTGAAAGAACCACAACAGTGTTGGAAAAAAGCTACCCTATATACTTATAACATTGATAAAAATCCAAACAGAAAAAAGAGGCTTCGACAGGTACCTTATTCAAATCCCAATATTTCCGGAACAAGGCCGGTGACCCCTAATTTTAAGACTGTTTTAGTTTCAGTACAGAATAACGCATATATATGGGATCTTTTAACAAAATATGTCGTGTGGAACAAAATATATTCGTATATTTGCGTATTTATTGACGTTTTCACAGGCATATGAAATGAACAACTAACCTCATTCAAAGTCTTTTGTTAATGTTCACTGTAGATAAAGCGCGTTTTATCACGAAACTGCACTTGCATATTGCCAAACGAAACATTTAAAAAAAAAAAGATGCATTAAAAAATCTTGATCCTTTTTAGAAAATGAAGGCTTTATATGATTCCTCATTGCTAATCACACAAACTGAAGGCTTTATATGATTCCTCATTGCTAATCACACAAACTGAAGGCTTTATATGATTCCTCATTGCTAATCACACAAACTGAAGGCTTTATATGATTCCTCATTGCTAATCACACAAACTGAAGGCTTTATATGATTCCTCATTGCTAATCACACAAACTGAAGGCTTTATATGATTCCTCATTGCTAATCACACAAACTGAAGGCTTTATATGATTCCTCATTGCTAATCACACAAACTGAAGGCTTTATATGATTCCTCATTGCTAATCACACAAACTGAAGGCTTTATATGATTCCTCATTGCTAATCACACAAACTGAAGGCTTTATATGATTCCTCATTGCTAATCACACAAACTGAAGGCTTTATATGATTCCTCATTGCTAATCACACAAACTGAAAAAGGTTCGACAGGTACCGTATTCAAAACCCAGTATATCCGGAACTGTTTTAGTTTTAGGATACATTTACGCATGTTTGTGCAAATTTTTAAGGAAATCTGTCGTTGAAAAACAATTGTTGCGAACGTCTTTAAGTAAACTCAGGTAGTTAAGCGTATATTGATGAACACAGCTGCCACTTTTGTCTTTTGTTTTCTGAGAAACTGAATAAGTGTATTTTGTAAGAATAGTTGGGGAAATAATTCTGCAGACACTTTTTAGCCATAATTTTATGGAAAGGGTGGCACATGTGCATTGTGAAAAAAAAAATGTGTACACGTTTGGTGTAAGCTTTAATTCATATTCGTATGATACCACAATGCCTTGAATTGAGTCTAAGAGATATCACTAATTGCGATTCTGTGTGATTATTAAATAATAATGACGCAGGCGCGGTTCCAGGATTTGGAGCTTGAGGGGGCGGAGATGTTTAGTACCTACCCACACATATATGAATTATATATTGTGAAAACCAATGCAAATTAAATTTTGCGATATTAATGATTAGATTTTAAGAGATTCTAGACGTGCACTAGGTTTCTGCGCAACATGGCATGATAAGAACACTGATAAACCTACATTAATGAGGCGTGTCATGGAAAAATCGGGCTTACAGCATGTGCGTAAAGTGTCGTCCCGGATTAGCCTGTGCAGTCCGCACAGACTAATCCAGGACGGCACTTTCCGCCTACAGTGGATTTATGGTTTAAAGAGACTTCCTTGAAACAGAAAATACCATAAAAGTGGAAAGTGGAAAGTGCCGTCCTGGACAGGCTAATCCGGGACATCACAATCCGCACATGCATTAAGCCCGATTTTCCCAAGACACGCCTCATTTGTATATCAATTTTCACATAAAGACAATGTCTTAGAAATTCTAAGTTATTGTGGGGTTTAGAAAATTTTACGGGGTGGGGGGAGGGTCGTACGCCGCTTCCGCCGCCCCCCTACCCCTCAATCTACCTATGTGACGAGTTACCTATTCGTCATTATTAGAGGTTTTAATATAAAAAAAAACGGAATACCTATATGATTGAGGCGACTGTCTTGCGAATTGCATCTTCGTCTAAAGCGTGTAATTACATGCATTGTGTTATTATTCCGATTTCTGTCAGTCCGATGTTATTTTCATTGTGTCAGGCCTATTGTTCTGAGTCACACCGTTCCTACGTCATATGTGATGCCATAAATCTGGCATGGCACTGCTGATGTCATGTTCAGTATAGACAGTCACAGTATACGTATACATCTTGTGTTGTTTTTGCAGGTGCTTGAACTGGGACTCACTGCCCTCCGTTTGTCAATGGAGGACCCGCCGGCAGGTCTGTGCTGCCAGCAACCCAAGTGCCCAGCGGGTGTCGTCCTCCGAGTCCCTGGGGCGTACAAGGATCAATATCCTGGCTACACATAGAGATTGTTACACGTGTACGCGTAAACCACTATCACAGAAATGTGTCAGTATTAAAGTGTTGCATTATACTCGCGTTGTTAATTGTTTATAACCCATCTCATTTCTAATTATAAATAGAGAATATTTTGTTATTCGCAAATTACAAAACAAACATGAAATAATAAACAGAATACGATATAACGATATAAAGACGCACGGAAGTTGCAGTTAGTTTGTAACGAATAACACAATGCAATATGAAATTGTCATTTAGAAGCATGCATCTACTGGCGGATATTCCCTTCCAACACTCTTGCCTAGTATTAGTATTCTATTAAGTCCATCTGTTTCTGAGTTCATATTGGAAATAAATGAAAGAAAACATACTAAATGACACGAACAACATAAAATGACACAAGACGTCATTGGACTGCGCGTGTTTGCTTTATTCCACAGTATGGAAATGGAAGTTAATTCTACGGATTAATTTCGTCAATGCACACACGGTAATGTACGGTGGCATAGACGGGACGTGTGAGGAAAATTATTTAGCTCCTGGCCACGAGAAGGTATCTGGTGGCCATTAGTTACGGAACTCCAGAAATCCAGTTATTTGGCTGAACATGATATATATTCACTAGAAATCGCGGCTCGGATAGGAATTATCTTGTTTCGAGGCATTTCCTCGAGGATTATATGACGTATCCAGTGAATTTGTTCAGCCAAATAACTGGATTTCTGATTGACTAATTATGTCGTGGCCTCGAGTAACGTAAGTCGCGGCCAATAGTTACGTAACTTAATAACCCGTGGCTACGAGATAAAAAAAATTCTCACATGTCACCGTAGTAATGGGATAAAACGAGAATATATTAAGCTTTGTGTATTAAGTAATTAGTAAAAATTTGGTTACACCGGAATTCAACGTTTCTATGCCATAATAATTATTTTGAGTTGGGCCCACGGTGCTGAGTTAAACTATACATTAATATGCAGGCCTACATGCATGCACATGTATGCATGTGTGTGTGCGTGTGTATGTGTGTGAGAGAGAGTGCGTGTATGTGTGCGTGCATGATTGCGTGCGTGTATGTATTTATGTATGTCGGTCTGTCGGTAGGACTGCCTTTAAGCAACTTTACGCAACAATTTATAAACGCCGGGCCTGGACCTTTTATGGGGATGTTGAAACTGGGCCTAGGAACAAATGATTAGATTTAGTGTGTTAAGTCCGGATAACCGTCTGGATCGTTTAAAAGATTATTGTGTTATTGGCTCCCAAGGTCTGCCGACTCCAATACAAGTGCTTTCTAGTTGGCCTTGACATTATCGGTGATATAACAGAGCTGGATCTACCATTTGATATCGGCAGTTGTAATCCTACATCCGACTAATATAATAAGGAAACAGAACACGCCACCAGCGGATACCGATTTTGCGACCCACTTACTAGTATTTTAATGCATGTATTCATGATTTAAAAGTGTGTAATACAATAACTTATAAGACATCTGAATAAAAACACAAAGTACATGTATATAGACGTCGCGACAAAGGAGATAGGATAGGTGTGCAAACTGTGGTTATACAAGATACTCAACATTCTGACTTCAACATGCCAACAAGAAAACGGCCAAAGAAATACAACCTAAATGATAATTTGAAATTATCGTTTTCCACCTCTAATGCGAAAGCTCTTATATACACACCTTATGTTTACCTACTATGCACATAAAAAATGTCAAAATTAGAATATTATTTTCAAAGGTTAATTTTACATTGTCCCTTTGATGTCCTATTTAAAGACATACCCCTTTAATCTCGTTAATTTAATATAGATCATAGAACTCACAGGCTTGAGGGGAAATGCACTAACGCTTATACTACGACAAACAAGGGCTTAGCAAGGACAAATTTGCGAATATATGCACCGTAAATATGTGAATTTCGGAATCTGTTATTTATGCATCTATGAATACTCCCCCCCACCGGGGGGGGGGGGGGGGGGGGCGGCGGGCATATTCGGGACGTAAAACTGAAAGCTATTCCCGACAGGCGGGAATTTAACACGCCGAATGATCGGGTCCTGGGAAATATACTTTGTTCGGATGTTAGATCGCGGTAATACTGCCCCCTTCCCCGGACCATTTGATACACCAATTAAGCATCCCCCATTGAGGGGATTTAGACAAAAATGCTTGGCTTTAGGGTGGGGAATTAGACCCCCCCCAAAAAAAAAAAAATAAATAATAGTAGTCGAATTCCCCTGGGTTTGCCCACCGCTCCCCCCCACCCCCCACTGGGAAAATATTGATAGGTGCATTAGTACCTGTAATTATTCCGGCCACTACTTTTAATAAGCTAAATCAATATTTTAAATCTTATAATTAAGGCTCAGTCATTTATTATACTTTTAATAAGCTAAATCAAAGTATATATCAAATCTTATTATTAAGGATAGTCATTTTGATAAAGTGATACAAGGTTTCAGTCTAATGGTTCTAGTTTTTCTAGTGAATTTCCCACGCCATGTGCTCTTGCAAGTCACGGGGCTGTACGCGTTACCAGTCTTCACGAATTATACCTCTGACTTTATAAAGTAAACCTAATTTATACCATATTTAAGAGGTATTTCTTTGTTTTGCGGTATTCGATAAATGTGATATCACTACTGGGCGGAGCCTCACCGTGCAATAAGTAGCGTGCGTATACATAACTACTAAATTTCAATATACCGCGCGCTCAATATGGTATAAAACACTTGTAGCATACTTTTACCTCAATATGTTAGTATTTAACCTCGCCCTGTGGGCTCGTTAAATAACTATTATATTTCGGTAAAAGTGCGCTACACCTGTTACTTATACATGTGCATGTAGGAGAAGAGGTATTTATAGGCTAATAACCAATATCCTGGTGTTAACCGATGGAATATTTTTCATTTCAGACTAAGTAAGGTACAGTACCTGCGTATGATCACTCTTAAACCTCATCATCCTCGCGATGCTTCCAACCACTTATAGACTCTTGAGTAGGATTTGTTAACTGAACCGATCTAGAAGTCGACGTGATTAATAGACGTGCAACCCTTGAGGATTAATTGGTTCGGTTAAAACATGCTGTTTATACATGTATGCATATATTTAAGAATATAAATAAATCATTTTACCATAAAGTTAATTTGATAAGTAATAGTTGTAGCATACTTTTACTGAAATATGTTAGTTATTTAACAAGTAATTTAACATATTGAGGTAAAAGTATGGTACAAGTGTTTTATACCATATTTAGCTTGCGGTACATTGAAATTAAGTTTTAATTTATACGCATGCTATTTATTGCACGGTGAGGCTCCGCCCACAGTGATATCACAGTTATTGAAAACCTAGAATATTTATAATCTTCCCATGCGGTGACGAGGATTATGAAATTTGTACTAAAAGAGTTTTAATTACCAATTTAAGGTTGTACGATCGTTTCCACTTTATGTTACTTTGTCGTAAAAATACAAGACGCATAAATATAAATAATATTTAAAATAACAAATATATTTGTAAAGATAACATGCTTTTTTCTGCCTCTTATCGTGTTTTAATGTAATTCGATCTTTTATTTATGTTTTAAGTTTTACGACGACGAAAACAAACACGCGACAGATTGACGATAATTTACGATCCCGATCATTCGAACGCTTAGTATCACTCTTACTGTAATTTTATAGGCGAAATCAAGCGTCTGAAAAACAACCAAACGACAAAATGTAAACAATAAATGTAAACTTATGTATCATGTTTTTATCTTCCTAATAACGATATGACAACTAGTTTTTAATTCAAAATGTCTAAGTTGGAAACATTCCGAAACTCCAAACGAAATAGGAAAGGTAAATTTGCCAAAAAAAAAGAGGAGAACTTTGAAACTAATGAAATTGAAAATCGTCCTAATTATGAACATGATCACGATGGTTCTAGTCATATAATTGAAATCAAATCTATTCCTGTGGATCATTTATATTCCGTTGATGCATCTGACAGTGGAACCTGCACACTGGAAGTTTATGAGACAGACCCCAATTGGCAAATTGGTCGTCGTGTTGTAGAACTTGACACTCTTGCCGCAGCCCTGAAGGCTTGCACTGCTTGTGGCTCCTCTTTACAATTGCACAATACAGTGGCATGTAGAACTTTTGGTCTAGCCTGTGTTCTTGATATTCCGTGTATTAACTGTGGTAACATTAACACGGTACATACTGGACGGAAGCATGGCCGGGTGTACGACATGAACACAAAGCTTGCATTGGGTAAGGCTTCATGTGTCGTTAGTGTATATTCTCTATATTAAAATATATGTATTATTAGTGAGTATAAATATATAGTAGTTACTCAGAAATGAATCTAACACAAATTAACAGATGGGTCTATAATGATCAATTGGTAAAATATGTTTGCATGTTATCGATAAGGACATCTGTAAATTTATGTATTGATTTTCATACATGTTGTTAAATTTTTTAATTATAAATATTGACATACACTATTACATAGTTCATATGTTGTTAATATTTCATCGAGTGTACACATAATATTTGGTTTGATGTGATTTTAATTTTACAAACACAAATCATACTATAAAAAATTAATAATTATGTTTGTTATTGTAATTGACAATTTCATGTTATTTTTACAGCCATGGTTCATGCCGGAGTTGGCCTTCGACAAATTAACAGTATTCTTACCACATTGAACATCCCGGCGGTCAACCATACCATGCTTGTTAGAAGGTGTGTCTAGATTTGAAATTGAATAACAATATTGTTTTTTCGATATTTATTGTATACTCTGGGTTAATTTCTAACACTATATATAAATAATATTTGAGACATGTGATGTAATTTTCTACAAATGATAGTTTAAATGATAAATAAAAGTTTAATATACGGTATATCATGTGGTTGCGACCACCTGCATTAAACAACCATTACTAATAAAATTTCGATTAAAAACAACTTCAATTATCGACCACCTCTATTCTGAAAACCAACGACCACATGAAGTAGTCCAAATTGACCTTTGTTAAGATATGAAGCGACCAAGTGTCAGTGCCACAGCAACTTTGCTAAGCAACTGTCCAATTTCTGCAAAGGTGTGAAGACATGAATTTTCAAGCCCATTGTAATCTGATAATTGTAATAAATGACGCCCTTTGTTGTGTGGTAGATCAACATGAGTGTTGTTTTGATCGCTTAATATATTTTGGTATAGAATCTCGGCCCAACTTTTATTTATCTTAGAGTATTTCCTTGGTTAATTTGCCCTAAAATGCTCTGCGTTATTGCTCTGTGTTTAATATTGTACAGTAGGGCATTATATTTCAAAAGCACGTACCATGACGTCATGAAACTGTGTGTAAACATTGTTTGACATAATTATGGTGGGTGGAAAATGTTCAGAAATGCAGCAGTGTAATCGTGATCTGAAAATACAATTTTTATGTAAGCTAAGAATTTTATTTCTTATGTTTGCAATAATTTATAGGCAATAAACACCTTATAGTGACAGTATAAATCACATGCAAATTCATCAGTTGAAAATAACTTGTAACAACAAACATTTCAAGATGGTTTAATATCTGTTTCAATCTTTAGAAATGTTATTATATTTTCTAAGTAAATTTAATTAAAAGCATTATGCAATATATGTTATAGCATTACCTGTTTACAAAGTAACATACATACATGTCCAACAAGAGACCAGTTGCCTTCATAACCATTACTGTGAATTATGTGATATTGTGACATATTGGTTGTGTTAAAATACGCATAGTATGTAATACGCATAGTATGACAATGATTACAATTCAGGCATATGTTATTTCACCAATAGACCGAATGAGGCTGGACAAGCAGTAGAAGATGTCGCA
Source organism: Congeria kusceri (assembly GCA_027627225.1). Lineage (NCBI taxonomy): Eukaryota > Metazoa > Mollusca > Bivalvia > Myida > Dreissenidae > Congeria > Congeria kusceri. The sequence continues at coordinate 42,659,460 of CM051036.1, read as the reverse complement.
AAATCTAGTGCAGAGACTTCCCTACAAGAAGAGGTACAGCTAAACGAACTGTAAGTTTATTTGTACCTTAAACTTTTGTGTTCTTTTTTAATAGATACACTAACAGTAAAATAAATTCATGATATTCATTCAAATGTCAATTTGTGGGTCCTATAAAAATAAAACAATTTGCCAATTTTAAAAAACAAATGTTTTGTGTCTGTTGTTCAAATCAATGTTTGTTTAATGGAAACCGATTACATTTATAGATGATATAAGCAAAGGTCCACTAAAATGTTTTTGGCTAATTTATTTTCTGTGTGATCTCATCTGTCTCATGTCTCTTTATAACACAAAATTTTGAAGCAAGGTCTGTGATTATCTCGTATTGCATTATATTCAACAGGCAGACGAATGAGATTGATGTTAGCGTGGATGCAGGTTGGCAGAAAAGAGGCAGTGGAAAGGCTTATGATAGTTTATCAGGTATTTATTGTTGATTACAGTCTAATAATCAAGGATCATATTATTTTGGAAAAAGTAGATCAGTCCTGAGGACTGACGAGCACACTTATTTTTTCATCCCAATTGTGTATTAGAAAATGGTTAATGTCTGAAAATGTGTGTTTTAATGTTTTAGTAATAATTTTGAAGTGTTAACATCTCAAATACCCATTAATTCATTGAAATATACTAAGAGTATTTTAAATGTACCATATTTCAGCTGCTCAAATACAGTGGGCACCATGTTCAATTTCATTAGGCATTATACAACAAAATCAGTCAACATAACTGTGCAAATAATACAAAATCTCAGTCTGTAGTTTTTAGCTCACCTGAGCACGAAGTGCTCATGGTGAGCTATTGTGGTCACTCTATGTCCGGCGTAAGTCGTCGTACGTCGTGTGTCGTCCGTCGTCAACTTTTAGCTCGTTACCACTCTAGAGGCCATATTTTTCATTCAATCTTGATGAAACTTGGTCACAATGTTTATCTTGACAATATCTAGGCCAAGTTCGAATCTGGGTCACATGCGTCCAAAAACTAGGTCACCAGGTCAAATCTTAGAAAAACCTTGTTACCACTCTAGAAGCCATATTTATGACTCAATCATGATAAAACATAGTCAGAATGTTTTTCTTGACAAAATCAAGGCCATGTTTAAATATGGGTCAAGTATAGTAAAAAACTAGGTCACCAGGTCAAGTGTTTGACAATTGGTGTACCTTGAACTCAGATGAGCGTTTAAGGGCCATCACTGCCCTCTTGTTTATTTAAATCAGTAAACCAAATGTAATTACCATACTATTTTATCTAGCCTATTAAACATGTTCAAGCTATCACACATTGGCTACATTAAGAACATTTACATTTTCACATTATAGGACATTGCTCTATGATTGGTCTCAAGACGGGAAAAGTCCTATCGTATGCAGTGAGGAGCAAAACCTGCCGGGTGTGCAACCAGCACAGGAAGAAAACAAAAGGTAATAGCCCCTGCAAGCCTCATGACTGTAGGAAAAATTGGAGTGGATCATCTAAAGCCATGGAACCCGACATGGTCACTGAAATGATCACAGAAACAGTCGAAAAAGGCATAATGGTTACAGGGGTTGTGGGTGATGATGATACCACAACAGCTGCAAGATTAAAAACAAGTCTGCCTTATACTATCGAGAAAAGGTCCGACAAAAATCATGTGAAAAAAAATCTGGCCAACTGTCTGTATGGAATGCAAAAGAGCTTTCCCATGTTAAGTACAAAAATCATAAACTACTTGTTGAAATTATTCAACTACAGTATTTCTCAGAATAAACACAATCCTGTAGGCATATCTCAGGGCATGGATGCTGTTGTTGGTCACGTGTTTGGCGACCATTCGTTCTGTGAGGATGTCTGGTGCAGGTTTAGAAATAACACTGCTGCTAAATACTCATCATTACCATATGGACGGCCACTGACAAATCCTGCACTGAAAGCTGCACTGCTTGATGTTTTTGGTGCTTACAAAAAAATAGCCACCAAATTAAGCACGTTGGGCAGTACTCAGGCTAACGAGAGCCTGAACAAGTCTATAGCCAGCAAAGCTCCCAAACAGCTTCATCTTTCTGGCTCAGCTAATTTGAATTTTAGGATAGCTGCTGGAGTGGCCCAGAAAAACCTTGGAAATAGTTACATCACAAACGTAATATATCGGAAGTTATTTTACATAAATTTTGATTTATAATTGGAAATGTTTGACTTTTCTTATTTATGTTTAATTTCAAATTTAAAAGCAGTTATATAGAGACAGTTGAGCACATTTTTTGGAAATACAAGAAAGTCAGACTTTTCTGCAGTTTTTTTATTTTCATTTTCTGCATGACTACATGTTAATTGTACTTTCTGCTTTGCATTATTATTTTATTTATTGTAATACACATGGCAAAATGATGCGAGTGGCACTGTCGGATTTTCATTTCTGCTAAAGTTATTTGAATGTTAGATGTTATGATTAATAATAATAAAGTATACCCACCTCACTTTGACATTCAGCTACTAGTATTATGAACATAGAAACATTCTAATGGTTTTTACAGCATTATTATTTATAAATTCATTATTTATGTGAATATTTTGTATGAATTTTTAAATTTAAATTTTGATTTACTGTATGTATTAAAATTATCACAAAATCATAACAATCAGGCAAAGATCATAATTTTTTTCTATTCAATTATTTTTTTTGACAACTAAGCTTTTTTGTCAGTCAACAACTTTGTAAGTATTATATGTCGGTTATTTCAAAAAATTATTTTTTGAGCAGTTTGCATTGTTATCAACATAATCACATTCTTTATTCTTTTTCAGGTGAATAAAAAGTTGGGTGTTTCGCCTGGTACATTCACATCTACGTTGGCCCTTCTCCGTGACCTACAGCACAGGAAGAGAAAAGCTATAGCGACTACCAGAGCAGCCAAACAGCGGCGTATAAGACTCAAACTTGAACGGTTAGTGCACACAAAATATATTATAACACATGGTTGTATATTTTATCTAAGTGAGTCTAACAGGTCAATTGTTTGTATGTAATAAATAATGATTACGTTTAAAGTAACTCATTTAAATTATATGTTAAATTGATGAAAATTATTTAATGAAATTGTATTACTGTATACTGTGTATTACACTCTTTATGTTTACAATAAACATTTCAAATGGCCCATGTTTAGCTCACCTGAGCACAAAATGACCATGATAAGCTATTGTGGTCAGTCAATTTCCGGCGTAGTGCATCATGTGTCGTATATCATGTGTCGTCAACTTTTAACTGGTTATCACTCTGGAGGTCAATTTTTTATCCAATCTTGATGAAACTTGGTCAAAATGTTTATCTTGACAATATCTAGGACGAGTTTGAAACAGGGTCATATGCGTACAGAAAAAAGCCACCAGGTCAAATCTTAGAAAAACCTTGTTACCACTCTAGAGGCCACATTTATGACTCAATCTTGATGAAACTTTGTTAAAATTTTGATCTTGACAATATCTAGTCCGAGTTCAAATCTGGGTCATGTGCGTCTAAAAACTAAGTCACCAGGTCAAATCTGAGAAAAACCTTGTTACCACTCTAAAGACAACATTTATGACCTTCTTGTTTGTAAATTTCAGCCATTCAAAGGAATCGGTACAAGAAGTGCGTGAGGGACCAACGTATGCGTGTAATGTAGGTGACCAGGATGTAGATCTCACCACTATTCCCCCACCTGTACCGAAGCCTGGTCCAGCAGGTCTCGAGACCACTGGGAAAGGATTTGTTTTCTTTGATCTGGAAACAACAGGGTTTGGTAAGGCATCTTTTTAATCATCATTTTCATTTATCGATTACATTATAACTTTCAAAATGTTATACATTACAAACCTTTGTGGGAAATCAAATATGAAAGTAATTTTGCACAAAAAGCTATTTTTCATCATCCAGTTTTGATGTACGATAATTGTACAACTAGTATGTAATTGAATTATAAACCCAAATGCAGATTTACATATTTCTAATGTGACTAGACATTGTCAACTTTTCATGTAACTATCAAGCGGCTTTCAAAATAATACACACGATAGTACACTGTCTAACTTGAAAGGGACTTAAAATAACATAAAAGATGTTTCACTGTTTCAATGGAGGGAATTGTGTATGAATATCTAATGATTATATCGATATGCAATCAGACAAAATGATTGTAATCATTTTTTAATAAAATGTATGTTGTATTTTTTTCTAGAGCGTACTTCTCATATTGTCCAGATTGCTGCCGTTCATGAAACTGGGCAGTTTTCAACCCATGTTATGCCAGTTAAGAAGATGTCCGCGAAAGCGTCCGAAGTTACCGGATTGACGATTGTAGGCCACTCCATGATTGTTAATGGACAAGTAGTTGAAGCTGTTTCAATCAAATCTGCATTGGATAGTTTTCTTCATTTCTTACAGAAATGCAATCAAGTATCACCAATCATTTTAGTTGGGCATAATATAGAGTCTTTTGACTGTAAAGTCTTGCTGCATGCTTTGCAAAATTGTGGTAAACTTTCTGAATTTCAACGCAATGTTCATGGATTTTTGGATACTTATAAAATGTTCAAAAAGAGCTTCCCCAATTTGAAATCTTATAAGCAAGAAAGCTTAGTGCAAGAACTTATTGGTGATTCATACATAGCACATAGTGCATTACATGATGTGGTAGCTTTAGAGAAGTTAGTGAAGTTTGTTTCTCTAGAACGATCTGTTGTTAACAAATTTGCATTCAGTTTGACCGAGCTATAGTAGCCCACAATGTTTCACAAAATGTTGTCTCTAACATCAAATCTTTGCAAATAATGATAGATAACAAAATTATCAGTCAAGGTGTTGCAAGGACCATTGCTGGTAGTGGATTACAGTTTCATCATTTATGTGTTGTTTCTAAAAGAAATGGAGTGGAAGGTATCAGGAGCCTTCTGTCAGAGGTATCTAACGGACAAATCCGAGTTACAAAATCAGAAAAGATAATAGTGGCCATAGCAGATTATTGTCACAGAACAACTGAGTACATTTTCTAATCATTGTCAAAGCTAGATGTACTACTCAATGAGAACCAAAATTGCACAACTTTATGTGAAATTTGTATTTGCTATTTATTGTGAAACATATGTAACCTACTCATTGTGAAACATTGTTGTGCTACTCATTTTGAAACATTGTTGTGCTACTCGTTGTGAAACATTATTGTGCTACTCAGTGTGAAACATTGTTGTGCTACCCATTTTGAAACTTTGTATGCTACTCATTGTGAGACATTGTTGTGCAACCCATTTTGAAACATTATGCTACTCATTGTGAGACATTGTTGTGCAACCCATTTTGAAACATTGTGATACTCATTGTGAAACATTGTTGTCCTACTCATTTTGAAGCATTGTTGTGCAACCCATTTTGAAACATTATGCTACTCATTGTGAGACATTGTTGTGCAACCCATTTTGAAACATTGTGATACTCATTGTGAAACATTGTTGTCCTACTCATTTTGAAGCATTGTTGTGCTACCAATTAAGGAAATTATCCAAATTACTGTTTTGTTTATTGCACATAGTCATGTTGTTTTTGTAAAAGTTTGGTAATATGTATAGACATTACTACTTTGCATAGTCGAGTTAACTGACCGATGAGAGTTGTTGGTACAAAATTGCATCAAATGTTAAATGGATATAATTTATTTCGAACAAGACCAAAATCTGATTTTGCAGAGTAAAGGTCTAGACTTAGAATGTATTGGATAAAAAATGATTGTCATGTTTGTTTATTGTGTCCTTTTTAAATAAATCATGTATGTAATGTATTTCAGTTATGCATTATTTAAAATAGTCTGGACATACTGCTTATTTGTATATTGTTTCAATGCATTTTTGGAACTCGGGTGATGTCATTACTGGGTTACATGGGCCTTTTGTATGAATATGTGTTGTACATTCAATTTCATTTTATGACTGATATTGTACATTGACAATATTTATCTGGAAATTTGCAATACAGTATTTGTATTTCAAGATTATTAAGCAATATATTAATCTTGATATATGATTATTGTACATTACATTATAATGTTATTTTTTGTCATTTCATATTATGGTTGTACAATTGACCAGAAATAAATTCTCAATGAAAAATTGTAACAAAGTCATAAGAATAATCATATCACAGAGTTTGTTTTTTTCAAAGATCTAGGGCTGTTCCATACAGTGATAATATGCCACCATCAGGATGTACAGCCTCAAAAAAGATGATAAAGTATCATTCTTTCTCATTATTTCTTAAATTTATATTTAAATGAAGGCTTTTTCATGTAATACAACCACATACAAGATATCACATTGCAGTTGAATTACCATATTTGTTCTGCACATTTTGTAAAGTATAAGGCGGAATAAACATAAGGCAATCTGTTATATTTTCTTTTATTATCTATACGTTAGAGATTTAGTTGATTATTATAGCGATCCAAACATAGAATTTGACATTTATTAATAACATACAAATACATCGACTCATAAGAAAATATACAGTGGTTAAATGGTGGGTGGGGCAATTAAATACCTCAATATAAATATACCTTTTTTTTTTCAATAAAAAAAAAAAAAAAAGTTGTTAAACACATGCCATTTATGTTGAATCACTTTATATGACAAATTACATTATTATTGGTATATTTTAAATCAATATTTATTGAAAAATACTGTTAAAATAATATTTCGGTTATTTTTCATAATAAAGTTCATTTTTAAAATGGCTGTAGCAAAAAATAATCCACGGTGATCTTTCATTTTCTTTATCTAAATTTAGTGCTAAAGTAGTTGTCTTCATTGTATTAAAAGTTCAAGCACTTTTGGAAATTATAACCGACAAAAAAATATGTATGTGTATTGCATGTCAGCAAATTATAAAAGGCAATAAAATGTCAAAACATATAAACATTTGTCATCTTGTATAACCCTTAAACATATATTCTTTTTTCTTTTTTTTTCTTTAGTGTCTTCTTTGTAATACAATGAACATATTGCTTGTTTATTCAGTTACTAATAAGTGAGAGGTTCATTATTATCTAATTTACATACAATTTTTTAACACCACCCCCTATTTTATAATTCTTAAAAATGGCGATTTAAAAAAATTATCGGGTATAGAAAAAACTTGATTATCTAAAAATAATTCACGGTGACCCCCATTTTTTATTTCATATATTTGACATATATTGAATTGACAATCAGCATACAAAAAAATATACTATTCTGGATAGTTTGAAAAATTACCCGAAACGATCGTACATCCTTAAGTAAATCGTAACTGTCTTTCATATCTTTAAATTCCAATTGTGTTTGTTTTGCTTCAAGCCTGCAAACCAAGTCCACTTGATTTATGGCTTAGATAGATCATGCAACGGAACTATTTTTTCGGCGATTAATTAAATTTAAACACATTGTACCTAGATATCCGACATATCTACGGGTAAAATTTCTGACATCCCTTATCAAAATATTTAACGACGTAACAAAATACGACTTGTAATAATTCCATTGTCTACCAAAACCACTAAAACAATAGAAGGACGGATTCGAAAATATTAGACACCATTGTTTTCGTGTCCATGAACTCCCTCGAACTTAATATTAGAAGCTTATATCCGATTAATCATTACTACTTTGTTATTTTTTGGACAAAAGAATAGTTTACGCTTGACTGTGTGTTGTTTTGATCAGGACACACAATATTGGCGGTGATCCATTTGTAAGTACAGTTCAGTGATAGAGTGTTAAACTGTTGTATGAAGAGGTAGATTAGTAAAGTACTTAAGTCAGGATTCGCGCCATATGTGTGTGCGTAATTTATTGTTTTCTTTCAAAACACTGACGCATGGGTGTGTTATACGAGTACAACGCCTAATCAATATCTATAAAAACGACAGAGTAACTGATTCGAGATCACATTGGTAATCACTTGAACAGAAGACATACACAGATCTAAGTCAGTAAAATGTGTTTGCATTAAGAGACAAGTTAAAATTTGAACAGTTTAATTCTGAAAAAAAAGTATTAGAATATTATTAAACATGGTTGCATGTGCAGAAAGCGGGGACCTGCGCGCTCTTCAAGCGTTACCGCCCAGATCGTCACGGGATAAGGGCGTGTTTACTGTTCTGACGTCGGATTCCCCGAGACGTCGCCGCGTCGGCCCGGCAGTGAAGGATCAACAACAGCCGCTTAGCACGAACAATGTGCGACTGACGACGATACACGAGCACGAAGATATGAACCGTGAAGGGTCGCCGATGTCGCTTGACTCGGACAGCGAACAGATGTCAAGTCCGTCGAGTTTTGACGCAGCTGAAAGGAAGTGTAGTAACCTCCTGGGATATCGGTCTTACGGTGAAAAAACTATGGGTATTCCGCTCCCTAAATCGTGCACACCGAGACTTATTTTAGATCTAGACACTTTAGAAGAAGAACTTGAAAACATTTATGAAGACTCAAATAATAATAGTGATGTTCACAATGTATTGTCTGACCTACCACCGCGACCATCGTGCAAAAGGAAAGTTCTCCCGCCAAGCGTTACCGGTCCGAACTGTGGCAGTGTAAAATCTAAGAATAAACTTCTAAAGCTGAGGAGTAAAACCGTTGTTAACAATGCCATAGTTGGACTAAAGGGTGATACATCAGTTTCCAAGGACTTACAGAAAGTGGTTTTAAGCCGAACAGAACGACGGAATACTTTGAAGCAGCGCCCGAGGTCCGCCGAAAACAGGTCCCGAGTTATTCACCTAGCGGACCTAAGCTCGCCGAACAGCGCGTCTGTGCCTGATCTGCCGTCCATCATTCAAACTATCACGCGCCATAACGAACTTTACCTCCACCGAGCCTCCATCAGAACCGAACCACGTGACTCGGGCCGTCACGAGAACTCGTTCGACGAGAGTGGTGCCTTGTCAACGCCTAGGGAAGGGGCTGTAACGCCAACGCCGCTCAGGAGCAAAGAAATGGCCTCGTTTTATAACATGTGGGATCGAAATACAAAGAAACGACCATTTGATAGGAAAGACTGTGAAAAAGAAAGGGGAATTCATTTTAACAGGAGCTGTTTATGCTCCCTGCGGAACTGCGGCCGTAAATGCGGACTTCCGGTGAGATCTAACGTCTTGCCGCCGATTGTTTCTCCACAACGGGAACTGTAGCCGTGACTCAGGCAGACTTGTGTAATATAATGCACCTATCTATGTTTTCCCCCAAGGGGGGAGCAGCGGGCAAATACGGGACTTTAGACTGAAAGCGATTCCCGACAGGCGGGAATTTGACATTCCGAATGATTCCGAGTCCCGGGGTAATAGACTTTGGTCGGATTTTAGATCCCGGTAATACAGGCCCCTGGGCCATTTGATAGAAATATAGCATCTCCCACTGAGGAGATTCAGATAAAATATGCTTGACTCTAGGGTGTGGAATTAGACCTCAAAAAATAAAAGTTGTCAAATGTTTCTGGGTTAGCCCGCCGCTCCCCCCCACCGGGGGGAAAATATTGATTGGTGCATAAATCATAGTTGAAGGAAAACACACTATTGTTTATATTTCTTGTCAAGTTTGTGCTTAAGTATTATGAAAAGATGTGGATAATAACAAACAGTGTTTAAGCATTTCCTTGCGGTGCTTGTTTGTGATTATTTTCTAACGTGCCATAATGACGTCGAAGTCTTTTGATTCGATGAGTTACTCATTATTATATGCTTTTCAGTGAAATATCGAATTTTATTGGTGAAATAAAATTTTATATTTTCACTGTTTGAGCAGTGAAAATATAAGATTTTATATTTTCACTGCAGTGAAAATTTAACATAAAACGGACTATTTTTCCATAAATTGCATCGATCTACAAGTAGTGGTTTACAACCCTTGGCAAATTTATATACATGTACAGTATGTACATGCGTGTGTTTACATGAAGCACATCATAAAATTCAACAAAATTATAATTTACCGACAACGACTCACATAATATGACACTTTTTACCACCATACTAACCAGTGACAGTTTTGGAATCATTTATGACGTCATTTTTTATGACGTCAGAATACACAAACTTGTGACGTTTAAGATTATCTTGCGCAATGCTATCTATTTATTGTCCAAAAGCATACAATATGAAGAAAATTTGTTGATTTCGGTGTAAGATCGTATTTTATTTCACGAGTGATCATAGAAAATAGATATTTTAACTCGTGGCTGCGCCACTCATGAAAATATCATTTTCTATGAACACTCGTGAAATAAAATATGATCTTACACCGAAATCAACAAATATCCTCTATATATTTGAGTGTATTCGATTTTATTCTGATTTTATTTTATGTATTTGTAACCATGGTCATGTGAATGCATATATTTTGAGATTATTTGACAAACAAACATCATATAACTGTATTTCGTGTTTGCCTAACGTAAAGAAAATAAATATACGAAAATAAACGTTTGTTGATGTACTCGGCGACTACTCGCTAACAAACAACAACATTAATGAGGCGTGTCGACGGAAAACCGGGCTTAATGCATGTGCGTAAAGTTTCGTCCCGGATCAGTCTGTGCAGGACGGCACTTTCCGCTTTTATGGTATTTTCTGTTTCAAGGAAGTCTTTTCTAAACATAAATCTACGGTAGGCGGAAGGTACCTCCTGGATTAGCCTGTGCGGACTGCACAGGCTGTTCCTGGACGACACTTTACGCACATGCATTAAGCCCGAGTTTTCCACGACACGCCTCATATTATTTGATGCAAAACACATTGTTGGTGTGATGGTCCTCGCAAATGCTTATTTAGGGAAGAGAGAGAGAGCGAAATACATTGGAACATAACTAAAACGCAACTATAAACGCTATTCCAAAAAAAATCCCGAGATAATCATATTATTAACATATGTTCAGTACTTACCCCCTCCCCCCCCCCCCCCAAACACACACACTGCACTCTTTTTAAGCACCACCTTGTAACTTTTCTGAATCATGTATTTTATTTAAAAACATTTATTTCCTTCAACTTGTATTTTAACGAGTGGTCTTATTGATTAAAACGTTACCATTCGTATGTACACATTGCACACAAAACAACATCCATAGAGCTAAATAACTGGATATAAAATGGTATCTTCTGACGGATCTGTAAAGGGGCACTATACAGTTTCTCGGGCTTCGGACTCGGCCTGGTGGGGTCTGGGTTCGAGCCGTCTTGCACACACGGATAATGTCAACACCTGAAAACAAACCAAACATCATTTCGATGTTGTTGTGGCTGTGGCTTCACAAAAATTTAGGGAAAAGAATTATGCACACAGTTCCACTATAATTTTAACATGCATGATCAGCCAATTTTGGGGTTAAAATGTTACCAGTTTTCGCGAACATTTCGGTGATTTTCAACATCAATTTGCAGCTTTCCTGCGAATGCGAGCACCTCAAACACTGCATGCCTGTCTGCGTAACGTACCAGGTACTTGATTGCAACTGAGCAAACTGGGGGTCAACCAGTCAGATTTTCCAATAAAGTCCAATTTATGTACGCCCTTTTAAATATCCTGCCAAATTCACGTTCAGAGCTAGGAATCCTCATTTACGAATTGTATGTGCAAGGTGGCTCAACACATACACTGGCTTTACATAGGTCATATTTTCGATTTCACTAAGCACGCAATTAAAAACTCCAGCCCTTAAATCTTATACTTACAACTTCTAAAACACTCACAATGCTGCTCAGTTTCACTGTATCCCTATTTATTAGAATTTTCTCCCATGCCAATTCGAATTTTTGGCTAAAACTGTGTAGTGTCGCCTAATCGCTTCAAACTCCTCACAGTGATCTCCACCTTTGGAGGATTCAAAACAGCGCAGCAAGGGAGACCACTGTGAGGAGTTTGCTACGCATCATCCTGAATCCTTACTTCCCCGTTGGTGATCTTCTCAGTCACCACTGCAACCACGAGTTAAAAACTGTCCAATTTGGAAGTTTTCAGGGGAGACGATTATGAGGAGATTGAAGATTTATTTTGTACAACAGTGTAATTTTATCATTATTTTTTTATAACAATGACACAGACAGGTTGCATTATTGGTCCAGGTATATATATTAAGAGTTAACATGAATCATTATTTTTGTATCACAATGACACAGACATGTTGCATTATTAAACCAAGTATATATATTAAGAGTTAAGATGAAAAACAAAAAATCAATAAATAAATAAGTAAACATAACAACGCAAGGATTTTATTTTACGTTGTCCACTTTTTACTATGTACTTTTCCACGATTTAATTTCGCGCCAAGTGTTTGCCTATGGTCACGTGGACGTTCGTGCCGGCATGGATTTAAAGCCAGCTTTGCTGGGACACAGTTAAATCTTTGCGCGGAGGTTATTCTGGCCCGTTATAGATTGACTTCTTTACTTGTATGCATATATAATTCCGTTAAATAGTTTGCTCGAAAACGATATTTGCAAATTACTTTTTATCATGACGTCGTATACATACGAGTATTAGTGAATAAAAAGCCACACGTTTGAAGTTTCAAAAGATTTCACAAGCTGGTATTCACAGTGGCCTGAATCTCCATGTTAATGGGGTCTAGTATACTAGATAATACCAATATCTCGCAAGTAGCGTGTATAATTATGAGTTCGAGTTTTCTTTTTTTAACGACATTACAGAATGAGACACAGAACTTCTTCCAAACAAATATTTTCTTTTTAAGTAAACAATGCACTCAAAATTCTCTTGCTTTTAGTTTCTTTTCTACCCAAGAGTCTTTCTACGCTGTCGGCGTTTTGCGTCTTGCAGCTAGAGCTGCATGACTTAGGAAAAATATCTAAGAACGACAACTCTTCACGGACTTTTAATCAAACTTCAGCATTGACGTCCCCTGTTTTGCTTGTGTGAAGGTAACGCATGCGCAAATAAATTTCTTCTTTGTTACATATAAAATATTCAAAGTTTGATCTCAGTTTTCACCAATGACCAAGCTACTTTCCAATATATCACCATACATTGTTGGAAAGATAACCATAACCTTTTGAAAAAACAGCATGTCAAAAATGTCTGTGCGTTGTAACTCCAAATATTTACCTTAGAAAAAACACAGCGGTTTTGACAGGCATGGGGGCTGCCATTTTGTGCATGAATACACTAACACAGAGTAGTGCTTAAAACTGTCTTTTTTCTTATTTCTTACATAATATACTTTTAACTTGATACCAAAACATATCATTTAAACTGTAGTTTAAAAATCATATGCACTATACACTGAACCTATGTGTTTATTATCTAACTGACAGCATGTAATCCTGAGGATGTCACTTCCGTTTTGGTGTAATTTGATCTGAAACCATTATTGCAAAGACTTCGTTTTGACAAATGTTACACAGTTTGATTATCATTTACATTCTGTGTAAAATGTTTGTTGCCTAAAATTCCTTAACTCTTCGATACAAAGTCGGGGTAAAAATATCATATTAAGATATAATGCCCTTAAAATATACTAAAATACGGAATAAATCATGTATAATAATCACCATTATAGTGCAACAGTGCGATTGAATAAATAAAGTAATAATTAAGCAAATGTGTATTAATAAAAGGCAAAGCAAAAAAAACCTTCAGATATTGCCTTTTCAACGTGTGTTAATGTTTTGTATTCAATAAATGGGAGTTATTTCACAAAGTTATAATACATGTACCTTTATATTATGTTGACTTTATATTAACAATCATTATAACAAATTTACACGAAATATGTTAGCTGATATGCTGTCATATAATATATTTTTTTAAAGTTTAGTATGAGCTTGACGGGCAATGAAATAATACATATTTGTAAGTAGTTAAGTCTAGAAATGACTACGATAATCAAACTTAGTTTAAACCTATTTATTTTAGCTCGATTGTGTCGAAAGCCTAAGGTTTATCGACTCCGTTTCTTGGGTAGAACCTGTATTTGGTGTCTTTTGAGAAAGAGTATTCGAACGCTCCAAAAACATGCAGTAGAGCTTACTATACTAAAAACGCTTCATGATCTGATACACATTTAATAATGCAGTTGATTTACAGTTTGACATGCCTATATCGACTTTCATCATTAATTTACCCTTATCCCGCAAGTCAACAATGAATCACAACCGTACAGAAACGGAACTTGCTGATCTGTACGCCGGTGATCAGTTAGTTGCTTTTCCAAATAACCCTCGGAAATTATTTACAAGATTTTACACGCTGTGGTCATTGCAAGATTGCAAAATCGACCACTTATCAACAGGTTTGTTTGTTCAGTAATCGCTGTATTTATATTATTTGTATCCACTATTATGTTGGAATGTTAGAATAATCTGTCTTTGACCGTTTGCTAATCATTGCCAACGGCTTAATCATGCTATCATCGAGACCATGATTACAAATTTCCTTCTACCACTGTAGGTAAGGCGGTACGCCTAGTTGCAACTGACGCAATCATTATTTGCAAAAGAACAGTACTATACGCTTAGATACGAGCGAAAACTACTTATATTTGAGATTATTTTAAATTTATGAATCAATATGCCTCAGTAAATGATCAATATTCGGCTATTTTACAACTGACACAACAACTGGAAAGTTTTGTCTCTCAGATTCTTAGATGTGACGGAAAATATGTAAATTAGTATGCAATAATTATCCATCAAATAATTATTTAAAAGATATCGGTTTACTTTTTCTACATGATATTATTAGCATTTTATAATTGTGTTGTTGTTCATTGACAAACAAGAAGTTCGTACTTTAAACTAATAACTAAATTACATCAATACTTATTCTATGTCTTAAGTTTACATAAAGTAGCCCGATGGACTTGTTTTGAATATTAAACATACCGCTTTGAAATAATAATCAAAATGGTAATGTATGTGTAACAACAGTCAAATATATATTTAAACATTATGAGTAAGTATAGCAAGTCCAAATTATACAAAGATGTAACTGAGGTATAATAACACAATTGTAATAATGCATTTATATGCAAAATGTCACCTCGTATTATGTATCATTTCGATTTGATATCCCACATAATTGTAGTACATATCATTGTATTATGTCCCTTGTTTTGTATACGTCCATTTACTTTGTAAAAGCTGAGTATATAGTCCAGTGTGCGTCCATCCATGACTTGTGATGTCCAATCAATATGTTTTCTGATGTAAGAATTTCATTGGTTAGGTTAAGCAAAACTATTAATTTCTACCATAATCTACTGACCATGCTTGCATTTGGCGAGAGCACTTAGTGGACACAAGTCGCACATTTTGGAGCATCACTGTTTTACCAACCGGGTGAGTTTACTGTTTTCATCTGGAGAACAGTGTGTATTATTGTATTATGAACGTATGAAATTTATTTAATATTAATTGCATTTCAATTTGAATTGTACATTTTATAGTTAAATTTGTTTTGTCTTTGTTGATAAATGTGTTAGTCTTTGTACAGGTCTTGACGTCAGGACTATATTTGTCGACGTCTACTAAATGGAAAACCAATCCATGGACTTCCTTTACATGGCGCCACCACCCCACACCACTACATAGTGATAAATTAAAATATACGTCTTTGCTAATGATTGTCCATACATTTTGTAAATTTATTATGATTGTTGAAGGTTATTTTCGTTGAAAGTAAATCATGCACGATGTATAGTTTGATATGTTTTCATTGTATTTGAAATACTAAATCACTTTGATTGTGTTTATTTAGCAACTAACTGATCACCGTCGTGCAGATCAGCAACTGATGTTTCAGCTTACTGTACGGTTATGCACTATGACCTTGCGCGAACTAACACAGGTAATTGTTGCGCTGTGTTGACAATGCAGAAAGGGGTATTTTGACGAAGGGCCCTTCGTGGTTTTGATTTACTGACTCATGACCTGCAGAGCCTGCAAAGTAGTTCCCGTGGTACACGTGCTGTCGGATAGCCATTCCGAAGCTTGTTGGCTTCCGAAAAGAGTCTAAAAGCTGTTACACATGAGATCAACATATCCCTCTTCGAGATGTACATCTATATAAGAATGTGATTGATACATATTCAATTGACTGAAAATGTATTAATTTTATTTACATTAACATTAAAATATGCATTCGACAATTGCAATCGACACCTGTCGTTGTTTTTAAATCTCCATCGGTTGTAATTTTATATATTTATATTTTATACAATTAATAGTATCAACACAGAAAATGCAACCATAATTCAAAAATCTCACTTTTGCAAAGTGGTCCAGATAATGAGAAATCTGTAATTCACATTTGGATTTCGTTCCAAATTTCAAAGACATGTAAGCATGTATTTTGCATTATGTTTGAAATGCCCGTTAGGTCTCTATAATATATTCATGAATTGTCATTACATGCAAACTGAACTAGTTATTTTAAAAGAACGTTTAATGCAGTTACCAACTGTTGAACGCACTGTAGGGAGTCACTGAGTATTTTATATAACCGATATTCTAATTTGATACTCGCTAATTTTTCTATTGACAAAGAACAAAATTATTGTTGTCAAACTACCCAATAAACAACGCAAAAAGAAGTCCCGATTCTGAGCAGAGCATAGTAAAATGTAGTTTAAGTAGTTCACAATTAAATACAGTTTGAATACACTGTATATTCAATTGGAAAAAACTATAATTTTCTATAATTTCTTCAATTTAACAAACAATATTTTAAGTACAACAATAGGTTTAGTACCTTTTTAAACCAGTGTTCTACAAATGTGTTTTTTACGAAGTGACTTGATTATTGTTACATGAAAGGTGCCAGGATGATTTGCATTTAGTAGTTTGCATACAATCATAAGGTAAAGCCTCAACAAGGTTTGCTTAAATGACACACTTCAACAACAATTTTGTTTAGTTTCATTCTGTCAATACTATGCATTGGGTGGGTCTGCCATTTATAAAAACTTCATATAAATATAATTATGTGGTTAACATTTAAGCGTGGTTTTGAAATCTAATTCTAACATGATACTCGCTAATTTTTCTTTAGACAAAGAACAAAATTTTCGTTTTTGAACTACATAATAAACAACGCAAAAAGAAGTCCTGATTGTGAGCGGAGCATAGTGAAAATTAGTTCCAATTACAATTGCAAAAATATATGTCAAATCATGTTAGAATCGAAATAATTTTCGCATTATCGTTATTAATCGTCCAATAAACAGCCCTTTGTCGTTCTGATGCGTGGCTATTACACAACGCGGGTTGACGCCCTCGTGGTTAAATTCCAACGCATCATAACTCCAAATCGTTGTTTCTTGTTTCTTGTTTCAAAATTCTTAACTCAATCACCTTATTTAAATGCACAGTCAAGTTGTATTGCAGCACAGGCTCCTGACTGTCATATGAAATCGCGTGCTTAGCTCTACAATTTGCTCTTTTTAATTTGCAGTTTATACCTGTAACGCATATATATCACGTTTTCCTCCACAGACCAATGTAATTTGACTGGAAAATAAATTCCAGGATACATGGCAACGGAAAAAATAATGCTATCAACAGAATAGAAAGATACGTATTTTTATGCCCCCGAAGGAGGGCATATAGTAGTCGCAACGTCCGTCTGAGGTTGGGTGCGTGGGTGGGTCCGTCCGTCCAGACTTCGATTCCGCTCTGTAACTTTTTAATGCTTAGATGGATTTTAATATAACTTCAGATTATTACTCCCCATGACTAGACAATGTGTCGCGTACAACTTGCATGCTCAAGGTCAAAGGTCATGCATGTTCGTTTCCGCTCCATAACTTCTAAACGCCAGGATGGATTTTAATATAAATTCAGATTATTATTCCACATGACCAGACGATGTGTCGCGTGCAACTCCCATGCTCATCGGTCAACTGTCAAGGTCACAATTTAAGGTCAAAGGTCATGAATTTTGTGTTTCCACATTTTTACTTCTTAACGCCTGGAAGGATTTGAATATAACTTCAGATTATTATTCCCCATGACTGGACAATTTGTCGCGTACAACTCCCATGATGGTGGGTCAAAGGTCAAGGTCACAATTCAAGGTCAAAGGTCTTTTTTTTTTTCCACTTCATAACTTCTTAACGTCTGGACGAATTTGAATGTTACTTCAGATTATTATTCTCTATGACCAGACAATGTGTCGCATACAACTCCCATGTTCGTCTTTCAAAGGTCAAGGTCACAATTCAAGGTCAAAGGTCTAGGATTTCTGTTTCTCCACGATAACTTCTAAACGTCTGGAAAGATTTTAATATTACTTCAAATTATTATTTCCCGTGACCAGGCGATGTGTCGTGTACAACTCCCATGGTAAAAAGGTCAAGGTCACAATTCAAGGTCAAACGTCAAGGAATTTTCTTTCTAACCTATACCTTCCAAAAGCCTTGAAGGATTTAAATATTACTTCAGATTATTTTTTCCCATGTTCAGATGATGTGTCACATACCACTTACATGCTCCTCGGTCAAGGTCTGTGGGTCCAAGGTTACACTTAAAAGGTCAAATATAAGAATGAACTTTTTGTAGGAAGCATCATTTTTGCCATCATGTAAGGAATGTAATAACTTGGTGGGAATGACGATCTTTTTGAGGCAGTGTGTCGCAACAACAAACAGCTGTGTTGCTGAAATCTTAAGATATTTGTCCAGGGCATAATATTGTACTCTGACATTGTTTTGCCTCCCTCTGACAAGCATATGCTTCGGGGGCATATGTCACATCCTGTGACAAGCCTTGTTGCCAATGTTTCGATACAAGATACACAATGTATTATCATTGAAAACTATAGTGCAAAAACAAAACGTGTATTATTCAGCCAAACTTATAAATGTCAGATTTCTGTAAATACTAAAATACCACATACTCTACTTAATTCGCATTTTAAAATAGTGTCAGATTACTGACCGCCACCATGGCAACTCATTGCTCCATGTGTTGCGCAAATAATCCTTCAACAAGAGCTGTCACTTTCAGGTGGCATATGCCCCCGAAGGCAATTTCAGTTGGTGCCACATTTTCACCAAAATGAATCTTTGTATATAAAAGTGATTTTAGTTCGGGCGGATATATGCATGTTTTTTGTTTTGTTTTAATAATCGAAAATAGGAAGTTTGTTTGTATGTACGTTCGGATGCGTGCATTGGTTAAGATCCCAATAAAAAGGTGTACGTTCGTATGGACGTACGCGTGTATACATTTCTATATCCTAATTAGACTGTACAAACGTATTGACAAACGATTAAGCGCATGCATACATAAGTAGCTCCTAAATAGGGCTTAGTTTCTTCTATTGATTATAATGGTGATGACGAGAATAATTATGATGACGATGATGATGATGATGATGATGATGATGATAATGATGGTGATGATGATGATGAGGATGAGGATGATGATGATGACGATGATGACGACGACTACGACGACGACAACAATGATGATGATGATGGTGATGATGGTGATGATGATTACTGTATAATTGTGCTCCAAATAATTATTTCGATTGTCGCGATACAATTTCACTATAAAATATGTAAAAAATGTGATCCGTACGCATACCCTCTTTTTGGTCAATCACATTCTTTACACTTATAAATGTGACAAATAAGATCCTATTCTTCACGGGCGTGTGAAAAATATGATTTGGGAAAAATATGATCCTACAGGGAATAAATCTGTCGAAATACAAAACAGAATTTTGGTGGTTGCTTTCTTGGTGGAGACGTTGATAGGAAGGATGTTTTTTAAGTTTCAAGCAAATACCTTGGATTGTATTAAAGATATTTGACTTTATAACAAAAACTTTACCTTGGTCGGACGGACTAACGGACGGACGGACGGTTCGATGTTAATACGCTGTCCTTTGGGGCATGAAAAGAGGGTCACCCACGGAAAATTTATATTAAATTATTGTTAGAGGCGTCCATTACTTTGCGTTTGTTAACTGAATTTAGGCGGGCAAACACACTTTCCACGTGGAGATGCATAGTATATAGAACGATTGCATCACACACGGATTGTTTCGGGGTTTAATGTCCGTAACTGTTTTTGTGCGATTGTATTGACCTGGCACTCATGAATACTCCGTGTATTTTTGTAAATCTATTTTAAGCTACTAACCCAGATAGGTGACTCAGACATAAATATGTATTGATTAAATCCTCAATACGAAACAGTTAATACTGTACTGCGGTGGTAAGTACGCAAAGTTTGTAAGCGTGATGTTTTGGGTTCGAATCCCAAAACAGGCACTTTTAATTTATTTAATTTATTTATTTGTTTTAATTTATTTAATTAATAATTTTGCTGACGTCATGACACGGAATCTCATCATCAACCTCGATTTTGACACAGAAGAGAGCGGCATCGATACTGCGAGCGGAACAGATTCTTTGTGATTGCATTTTTATATAGAAAAAAATTGAACTAAGAAAAAAAATGAAACAAAAAAAATTTAGAAAAAATGTCTTGAGAAATAAGTCATGTTGAAGTAAAAGAATATAATAAAAAGAAAGATCTTGGTAGGATTCGAACCACAGTCATTGTGATTCGAAGTCTAAAACATTATCCACCGCACTATTCTTCCTGACACTTGTTGATAGGGGGCTTTTGTTATATGACTATGAAATCTTTTACACGCAAGATAAACGTTAAACCAATATAAAATAAAAAAAAGCCGAGCGCTACCGGAGATTAATGAGTGCCAGGTCAATAACATCCCACAATATCGCTGTAAATAAGCTCTAAATTAAGAAACGAAGAACAAAGGTCCCGTTGTATACGATTTTATCAAAATATAAACGTGATTCTGAAGAGCGACTGTATTAATTACATTGATATTGAAATGTGTTTGGATTATATGCATCCAAAGGAATCGGAGAGATACTATGGAACGCCATAACTGTCTTATGTCGTCATGATTCATGTTTTCTTGTTCAGGATTGTCTTATTAAATCAAAAATACGTGTTATTATGTTAAAATATTAATTCATCATGTGCTATAATCAGGTGATCTTGTCGAGGTAATGTGTTATTATGTCAAAAGACATGTCATTATGTTAAAATATTGTTTCATCATGTTCTATGATCAGGTGAACTAGTCAAAATAACATGTTATTATGTCAAAAAGACGTGTCGTTATGTTAAAATAATGTTTCAACATGTGCTATGATCAGGTGAACTTGTCAAACTAATATGTTATTAGGTCAAAAAGACGTGTGATAATGTTAAAATATTGTTTCATCATGTGCTATGATTAGGTGAACTGGTCAAGGAAATATGTCCAAAACACGTGTCATTATGTTACAATAGTGTTTTATCACGTGCTATGACCATGTGAACTGGTCAGAAGAATATGTTATTATGTCAAGAAGACGTTTTATTATGTTAAAATAGTGTTTCATCACGTGCTATGACCAAGTGAACTTGTCAGAAGAATATGTTATTATGTCAAGAAGACGTTTTATTATGTTAACGTAGTGTTTCATCATTAGCTATGATCATGTGATTTTGTCAAAAGAATATGTTATTATGTCAAGAAGACGTGTCATTATGTCTACAACTCAAATTAACTTATCGACTTCAATGTCCTTCGTGTATGCTTTTATGTCTAATCGTGTCGGTTTTGTGTCAGTGTGCGTTGCTTTCCACCAGTGTAGTGAGTGCACGCAATTTTTAGCTCAACAACAACAACAACAACATGGCTTTG
Organism: Congeria kusceri; assembly: GCA_027627225.1. Classification (NCBI taxonomy): domain Eukaryota; kingdom Metazoa; phylum Mollusca; class Bivalvia; order Myida; family Dreissenidae; genus Congeria; species Congeria kusceri. Next base: position 42,637,677 of record CM051036.1, on the reverse strand, counting down.
AACAAAACAATATTCCGTTTGAACAAAATGAATTTACTTTAGACATGATAAGACAGCGTTACAACAAATTAAACTTATCATTGACAAAACAGCATGTGGGCTTGACATGATAGCATTCTTTAGTAACAAAATTACGCGAATGTATGCAACATAACACGGTATTTGGACAAAATGAAACGCTGTCTGGTTAAGTCAACAGCATATATAAACAACTTTTAAACATGACATAATAACACACTACACTGACAAAATCACTTGCTACACTAACATGTTAACTTGATCACTTCACAAATCAAACGACATTTTAACAGAACAACACAACAATTTGACATAACAAGTCACATTGCATACACGATAACTCCTTGCATTGACAAAACAACACTTGTACATAACATAATAACACATGCCAAAGACAAACTCACATTATGAGAAGACAAAATGAACCGATATACAGACAAGACAACATTGAATTTGACATAATAACATATACTGCTAACATAACAACATAACCGAAGACAATATAAGACCGTTCCGGCGTTCCATAAGATAGAGTCGCTTATTTCTGGACTTCACTCCGATTGTTTTGGGTGAAGAAAAACGTGGCCAAAATAGATCGGTTTTGTTGATTGACAAAAGAACGTATACCCACAAAAACTAAATACGTTAATTCATTGTCAAAGCGGATAAAATAAAACTCATTTTGGAAGCTGGCTACTCTGATAAACTAGATTACACGAAGTTGTTTTCGATGGAAAGGCCAAGAAATTGGGGAATTTCAATGTTATGCCGTGTCATCCTGGACTATTGTGTTATGAGGCGCGTAGGAATACACTAATAACAGGCTTAACCTTCTCACTTCTTGTTGGCTGCAGATAGGAACTTGTGCCCCTTTTTAATATAGATTTTCTGGTTGAAGTTTACATTCAAAAGTCTTATAACTTCAAACTACATCAGTTATTAACTTAAAACTTGAAATGTACCTTTGTCATCAACTCCAACATCAAGTGCAACATTCCCTATAACTAGTTTTGTATTTTGACAGAGATATGCCCCTTTTTCACATAGATTTCCTGTTCATATTCAAGGTCTTGTACCACTGTATAAGAATCTAGCTGATACATAAATATTCCATTGACTGAATATTAATTATTTTTATTTACATTGAAGTTAAAAATATGTATTCATCAAATGCAACCAACAATCATTTCATGTCAATTTTGATCTGTTGTGTTTCCAAATATACATGTAAATCGTACACACACAGTAATGCAACAATTAATGTAACTTTTAACTTGTGCAAACATGACCGGCTAATGGGAAATTTGTCGTTCAAACAGATCCGCCATTTTAATTTGGTTTCCAATTCTCATGGCACGAAAAATTTATGTAATCTGTGCTATGTTTGCCTTGTACTTCAAATGCACTTCCGGTTTGTATCTTCCATTCATTAATTGTAAACATTACATACAAACTAAACTATTGTTTCAGATAATACTTAACACAGTTGCGAGCGCACTGAATGGAATGATTGAGTATTTTGTATATCCCACGAAACATTAATTTAGTAAGTACACTTGTACTCATTTATCGCATTTTGTTTTCATTTGGTCAATTTTACACCTCAGCTTAATAGTTTTGCTCGGACTTTGGACTACATCGGAACTGGGACGTTGGCACCTGATACCCAGCCTTTAGGCATCTACAGTTATGTGGTAGGCCTCTTCTGCATTACGTTCCACTAGCCAGTATTCTATAATGTGTTGTTTTATTTTCCGTTCCTGGATCTCTTTCTTCACAATTCCACTCTCGTTCGTCATGGCTAGTTCTAGAACACGTGGCAGCGCCCCAATGATGACGACAAACACCACGTGCATGACGTCAGAGATCTCTGACGTGGGACCAGGAACGAATGAAACGGTAATGTCTAAAGTCACGTCAACAAGCGCCCCGATGACTGCAATATGAAAAATTAACTTGAGTATCTCCCAGTGGACCGGACGAAATTGCTTGACAATACTATAAAACAGCTTTCTCGGAATTCCATGGGTATTATCAATAGTTTTGACCTTGGGTAAGATCGCCGAGTGCGCTATGGCGTTGAGAACATTTTGTGGCGTGTCAATAACTTTTCCGTTTATTCGAATAGACTTAATTTCCGCTACTCGCAAATTGGAAATGACAAGATGTCCATCAAGCATCGACACGTGATTAACACTGCATTCTAGCATCACTGACTGTTCTACCGCTGCAGAAAACAGGTCGAGATAGCCTTCACCGAAATCCCTTACGAGATGAACAAGATAATAGACAAGGACCACCCCGAAGAAGAGATAACCAAATGCAACAGACGGGTACACAATTACTGCGATGAGACACAGCAAAATTACCTGACAAATGAATAAAAAACTCTGAACAAAAATAAGTATCACGCAATAGGTAAAACATAAAATCATCAGACAAACAATTAGCGTGACAAGGAAAGCTGTTAAAACGTTTTGAAATAGACATTTAAAAACTCTTCTGTCAGCATATTTCAAGGATAACGACGCACCCTTAACTGTAATTGCAACCAACATTAACAATGGAAATGCGTAGTATACAAAGCAAACCACCATCTCGAGGAGGCAAACACAAACTAAAAAGGGATATACCAATAGTTTTAGGCAAATGTTAATAATCCTGTGTTCGTTGAAAATAGAAAATCGTTGCTTCTGTATTTCAAATACCCTAGCCCAGAATCCACCGACAAAAAGCATGCTAAAGCTGGCTTTGAGAAGACTTGCGACTTTGTCGTAGCCCGGGGCGGGTTTTGTTGTGAAAAGGGATAGTCTCAATATGTTATCCGTACCCAGAAACAGAGGAGATAGGCTGTTTGGAGAGGGTAACCCATATTCTATAACTGTTTTTAAACTTCTCGGGAGCACAAAAAAAGCAATCCCAAAGACAAAGTACATGCCAAAAAACACCATCGGACCCTCTATAAGTGGGACAAAAACTTTGGCACGATACTTTGGGTCAACAAGAACCGACAAAAATCCCAAGGGTGTACCGTGCTTTGCAAAATCTGTCATCGTTATCGTATGCTCCTTAACTCCAATACCGTCCTTGTACATTAGTATCTGCACAATTATAACACTTGGTCCAAGCAGTAACATCACCAGCCGTCGAATTCTGGAAAAAGCATTTAGGTATTTATGTTTTACGCCAATGAAAACCGATCCAAGCACGTCCGACACTGTTAAAGGCGATGTTCCATCAAGAAATATCCAAGAAAAGTTCTCGTTCACAGGGACTATTTCTCCGTCTCGACTCTCAGATACCGGGTCATGTTCGGTCAGCCAAGCGCCGAAACGAAGTATCAAAATTGGGAAGTACATAACGATGAGCACTCCTAAAATGTACGGTCCTATCAACGTCAGACGCCATTTTTCCATTTGGTGGTCGAAACAGTTGTATTCAAATGAGTTATTTTCAAAGCAATATGACGACATGCAGCAGTTGTAGTTGATAAAAGAAACCGGTAAAAGCGCGTACAAAGCTGCGTAATACGCAATCGAGTCCCTCATTCCGGGCGCTTCAGCCAGGTAGCAAAAGTAATTGATCGGGTATTTGTTATAGCTGCGCTGTGAGACATTGTGGATCACATCGGCAAGCGCCCTAGATATCATCTCCGCAGCGTCTCTTGTACCGAGCGTTATGTGGCATTTTTCTGGGCTTTCTTTCAGATGAATGTAAGGAACACTTGCAGTTTTGTACGACAGAAGTCCAAACGATAGCACCCCGTGATCTATTGGCCATTGCAAGTACGGGTGCTTACCTTCATGGTTTGTGTACGTCCAGAACCAGACTTTAGCAAGAAACGCATCACGAGTTATGTCCACTTGTACGCCATCATCAAATGAAATCGCAAACTGTATAAATGATGCTTTTGTACCTTCGAGGCGACTTGCAAAAAATGTTTTGCTCTGGTTCCATGCCGTAAAATTCGCACATTCCGGTGTATCATTTTCATGTATGAAATCTAACATTGCGTTTCCCATTCCACCTCCTTCCACGAAAGGATGCGTTTTATGCACAGACTCATTGAATGAACCATGGCGTCTTGGTAGAGGGCTATTACCGAGTGCTTCCTTTACAACTGTTTTGTGTCCTGCAGTATGAACATACTTCAGTGCGGTGTCCGCCGTCACCACAGTTACGTCAGGGTATTGTACACGTGGCTGTGCTTGCACAAAATAACTTGGGTACAACACACGTTTGCTTTGTTGCGAATCGTCTGTGTTCCTCATTTCTGTGCTATAAACGCCACAAAATCTGCTGAGGAGCAGCAACAGTACCAAACACCAGTTCTTCATATCTGCAATAACACATGTTTAAAAATAGCATTTATTTTTTTTTAATAATAGTATACAAAGTAAATTGATAATACATAAATGATTGAGGCATGTCGTGTGAAAATCGGGCTTAATACACGTGCGTAGTGTCGCCCGCACAGGCTAATCCGGGACGACACTTTCCGCCTACAGTGGATTTATGTTTAGAAGAGACTTCCTTGAAACAGAAGATACCATAAAAGTGGAAGTTTCGTCCCGGATCAGCCTGTGCGGACTAATCCGGGACGACATTTTACCCTCATGCATTAAGCCCGCTTTTCCCAAGACCGGCCTGACAGACACAAGTGTCGTTTAAGTTAAACAATATTTCAAAACAATAATACAAAATAATCATAATACAACAGTATTACCTGTTGCGTTTTCTTCCAAACGGCCCAGTTTACTACGAATTTGTTTTTGACGAAGTGACTTGATAAATTTCTTTAACCAACAATAAACCCGTCATGTGAACAAAAACAAGTAAGAAAAGTTATACACGATGGGTACTTGATAGTTTGTCACGTGACTAAACCGCCTTTCCTCCTGCATGTAACTTGCATTTTACTTCCTCCGAATTTGACACTTAAATCAAACTTCACTTAAAACCACACACATTGAAGAATTGTACGGATACGAAAGTAATAAAAACAGTCGAAACAGGAAACGGGAAAATAAAGCTTCTCGTAATTCATATTTTTATAACTGTAAAAAATATGAATTATTTTTGCAATAAATCACCAATAATTTTTGGAAAGGAAAATCAACACTTGTCAATGCACCTGGCATTTTCGTTTGTTTCCATGGACTTATATTGTCACAGATTTTCTTCAAAAAATATGGTATGCTATTACACATGCAAAAAGATCTACGAAACAAAAGTTTAAATCAACAAATAGACGATATTTATAAAGGTTCCCAATCGAATATGACTTTTTTTTTATATTTACACAGCATTTCACAATTTGTGTAAATCCGATTTATATAATTAAAACTAACAGGAAGAAAGTTATTGGAAATACCGAACACTCCACCGCACGGACGGTAAACACTGGCACCGCCTCTTTTTGGAGATGATGAAAATTGAGCCAATTAATGCACCTTCCGAGGTGGAGCTCAGAACAGGAAATTAGTCAAAAACGTAAATAAAGTTAAAGAGGTAGGTCTGAATAATTATATAATGCAATAATTTAAAGCTCAATTTTAAAAATCAGGCAATTTAGTTCCACGTAGAAATGATTACACTACACATACATGTAGACCTATTTGCAGTAAACAAAAAATTCTCAACGTGAGGACTTTTATGAATGGTAACATCGAGTCGATTCAAACACAATTTTGACATTTGCCAATGTATTTAATTATTTTTCGCATAAAATACCGGTGTCGAGGCAAACAATAATCGTATTATTGTTGTTTATATTACTTTCAACTTATTGACCTTGTATTTGGACAAGTATGATACAATAATACGTATTTTTAGCAAAGAGGTTGAGCCAATGTCATGGAGTCGGAGCTCGGGACAGGAGGTGAAGCCAATGCACAACCCTGTTATAAACATGCTTAAAGTCTCATTTCAATGAGAAGTGCAGTTTGGAGTTTTTGTACGGAAGATATCATATAGTGACTCGAAATTTATAACGCTAATATATCGTATTGCGGAGAATGCAGCGTATTTGTTGCAGCAAAGATGAAACTGCATTGAAACATGTGTTTACTTTATGTCTTAGATTTTGCCCACAACATAATATCATACGATTGCGATTGGAAGATTATTCACGTGTATCATATTAAGTGTTAAAGGCATATATCAATCAAAATTATATAGCTTGATGACTACATTGACTATTATATTATACTTTTAAATGTTAGGTCCATATATAAATACAAGCCATACAATTTATCTTTGCAAGATTTGCTGTTCACCAACAAATATAAGTGCACAGAAACATGCATCGAATTGTCGCACTTTGGCGGGAGAAGAATATTATGTGTCATGTTTATTATTAAATCTGAGAGGTTTGTCAGTGTTGATTTTACTTCACTTTTGTTTAAATGATCAATACCGCTTTTACAACACTTTGGTTGTTCATGAGATTACTTTTCAAATAATGTGGTTTTTATTCTGGATCTTCCATTTGATCTCCATTGTGATAACCTTAGTTTGAGAATGTTTCTATATTGTGGTGAGCATGCTGGTTATTGATTGTTACTAAAATAAATAAAATCCATATTATTTGTATTTTGTTATGCTTTTATTAAACACAAACTTGTACACAATTCTCTTATTGTTTTAAAACGGAATACAGCCATAAATTAAGCTACATAAAGGTATCAAATTTCTATACAGCATCATGCTGCAGACAGTTTTCATAGATCAATAGAGCCACATCAAATTATCAAAGTTGAATATAAATGCACCATGTTATGGAACGTTATCTTAGATCAATACGACATAATACGCTACAAACTGTTATCAAAGTTGAAAAACATATTGCCGTCATGTTATCAAAATTCACTGCGATGTCACTTTAGAGATGGGTTTTCTACATTTTCAATAGTACCACAGCATAGATTCTTGCATATACATGTATTAGAACATGCCATTAAACAAAATTCGTAAGCCAAATGCACATGTAGAGGTTCATTCGTCGTTTTGACCACACTGTTTATAAATTAGGGAATCAATTGCAAGATGTTTTGAATACAACTGTCCCGCTTCGATTATATTGTACGCTTTATGCAATCAGATAGGTTGTTCGCCTCTTAAAGCTTTTTTTCTAATCCTTGCTCTTACAGCTATTTCAACAAATAATTCCTGTAAACAAACACATGAAATTAGACGTAATGGAAAATGATAATTATGGTTTACGTTATACGTGCAGTTGGTTGCATTTCATACGTTAATCACAGAACAGAACAGAACAGAACAGAAAATGTATTTACGACTTAAGCATACACAGCTCATCGTCATATACAAACGAACAAAAAACAAACACATGCGTCAGAATAATGGTACAAATACATACATGAATATCGAGTGTAAATGCATATAAAAATAATAATTATATGACTTCGCGTGAGAATGTATGGATTGTTTGAGAAGGCTCGTTTATATTATGGGATAATTAATAACAGTTTTCAATTAGTGAACTTTAGTGGAACAACAAACGTTACACTATATTGATTATTGTATTAATAACAGAAATTAATTGAAATGATTTTATATACTTAAAATATAGAATAGATAATACCAATTTAGTGAAACAAAACATAAATTGAATTGAATTATACATTATCAGCTCTTAGTTTAAAAGCTTTAATACAAAAATTTGCAAGTCTTATTAATACAGATTTTTTGGTTTCATTCAATAATTGTAAATATTTTAACATACTTGGTCTTCTTTTTAAAAAGTTAGGAATAAGTGAATTTCTCAAATTATCATATAAAGGACATATTAGTACAAAATGATACTCGTCTTCTATTTCATTTAATGAACACAGTCTGCATATTCTCTCATTTCTTGGGATATGTTGATGTCTACCAGTTTCAATAAAAAGTACATGTGATGATAATCTCAGTTTTGCAATAATATTTCTGAATTTCGAATTTTCGATTATATCTAATCTTACAAAAGTGTGTTTCAGTTCTTTATACATCGACAATGAGAAACTTTCATTTAACATAAACTCGCCAATTTGAAATAAAAACATCGTGTAACCTTTTTCGCAAAATAAAATTAAAACAGTTAATGTTAACAGATTCTGGTATAACCAAACATCGTTAAAACCTGATTATTGCAAAAGATGTTGAACTTTAGAGGCCCATGATTTGGAGTTAAGGTTGTCACATGCTTCTTTACATTGTTTACGAATAATATTGCTTAGAATACAATTGGAAGATTTTTTGTTGAACAATTTAAGAAAATATTTTACTATTCTAAAATGACGACATATATACATTGGGTATCTACCTATTTTGGAATACAATGCATTTGAAGGGGTAGACGCTTTCACATTTAATAACCATTTGTGGTTCGACGTAAACAACTTTTTTTTAAACAACTTTTTTTAAAATAGCGTAAAGAAAATAAACTATTTATTATAATTTATGAAAAGTTCTTTTAGTGAAACTCCTAAATATACCAAGAAGATGAAGATCAGCAAAAAAATAATCTTTAAATATACATAAGTTTAATCGTGATAAAAGGTTCTTCAACAAAATGACAGACGTTTCTAGTGCTGTGATACTAACGGACTCTTCCGATCAATATGAACGACTATCAACACTGGTGAATGATAGACGTGATTACAGACTAAATGAAAAAAAAGCTGTTCGGAAGAATATGGCCGCGACAACAAGATCTGAAATAGCGATCACAGAAACAAGCGGAGGAATAAAATTTGTGTTGAATGCCGGACTATACGAGCTCTTGAAAAATGCAACAGAGCAATACTACTCTTCAGAAAAAAGTGAGTACCCATTCTTATGTCAGAAAATTCCAGTGCTAGACCAGAAAGGCAATATTGTTGAAACAAAATTTAAAGTTACTTCCGGAAAAAACTCAATATACACTCTTAATATGTACCATACCAAATCGGGCTGTCTTGTGAACAGTAAGCAAGTAAGACAATTTATGCAAAAAGATTTGCCGAACATTGTGGACAGCATTGAGCAATTTCTTGCTGTGAACAACACAACAGTACAAGAAATAAATGAACAAACCAAATATTGTATTATCCAATATAATTCATTGAAAGAACAAACGCCAGAAATCGCAGAAAGTCGAAATAATGTCTCCAGACCGGAAATCGACCAAAGTACCAAAAGTGAATCCAGACCGGAAATCGCAGAAAGATCTAAATATGACTCCCGATCGGAAATCGCCGAAAATATCCAGAATGACTCTCGACCGGAAAACGTAATAAGTCCGAAAAAGGTCTCACGACCGGAAATTACACGTAGCCATAAACATGATACCCGAACGGAAAACGCAGAATATCCCAAGAGTGACTCCCGACCGGAAATCGCAGAAAGTTCTAAATATAACTCCCGACCGGAAATCGCTAAAAATGTAAAGAGCAACTCCGGACCGGAAATCGCAGAAAAAGTCCAAAATGACTCCCAACTAAAAAACGCAGAAAGTCCGAAGAAGGTATCGACCGGAAATGGCAAATAGTCATAAACAAGACACCCGAACGAAAAACGCAGAATATCCCAAGAGTGACCCCCGCCCGGAAATCGCAGAAAGTTATAAATATAACTCCCGACCGGAAATCGCTGAAAATCTAAAGAGCAAGTCCGGACCGGAAATCTCATAAAAAGTCCAAAATGACTCCTTACCAGAAAACGCACAAGGTATCCCGACCGGAAATTGCAAATAGTCATAAACAAGACACCCGAACGGAAAACGCAGAATATCCCAAGAGTGACTCCCGACCAGAAATCGCCGTAAGTTCCAAAAAGGAATCCCGAGGGGAAATCGCACACAGTCCTAAGCATGGCACCAGACCGGAAAGCGCAGAAAAACCCAAGAGTTACTCCCGATCGGAAGTCACCGGAAGTCCCGAGAATGACTATGAAAGAATTTTAAATATGATGGAGAATTCAACAGAAAGAGTCAGTAATGTCCGGGGCTCACTAAAATCGTTTATTATGGACACCGCCAGAAACTTTAATATCATAAAAGATGAAATTTATAGCATAAAGAAAACTACACAGATATGTCATTCGACAACATCAAACCAAATAAACGAACTAGAAGACAAACTCGCCGTCATGAAACACGATGTTGAGAATGCCAACAAAACAATTGTAAACAAACTAAATTCATTGACAGACATTATGAAGAAGACTAAAGAAAAACCAGATTCAGCAACAGTATCAGCAACAGTAAGAATCACTGATCAGACAACAACCTGTAACAAAACTGCTGATAAATCAACATCTTTTGAAAACGTGAAACGTGAAAGAAGATTGATCATTGGAGATTCCATAGTGAAAGGAATACAACAACGGGGCTTAGACAGCATCATCGATATCAACAAGCTGAGTGGAGGTCGTATAGCTGATGTACGTAAAAAACTAGAAGACACTGATTTGCGTCGGTATAAAAATAGTATTATTTACATTGGCGGAAATGACATTAGCAACGGAACATCTGCAATAGCTGCTTCAAATGAGTTACAACGTCTGGCGCGCCATCTCCAGGACCAACAGTGTAAAGTGCACCTATGCACATTATGTCCAAGAAATGACTGTAACATTATACAAATGAACATTAACATACGTGAAATGTGCCGAGAACACGGAGTGACATTAATCGATTGTTACAAGTCGTTCGAGGACGGGGACGACACTACTGTAATGCACTATTTCATGAAAGACGCAATACACCTCAGTGATAATGGATCCAGAACATTAGTTTCAGTATTTAACAAATCGTGCCAAATTATCAAAGAACGACCCATCGCAAGAGAGACGAACACCATGACGTTTCCCACTCAAACAAGAAACAATATTAAGAATAAACAACATGGAAATCAACTATATTGCAACAACTGTCAAATGACAAATCACAACACCAGAGACTGTAGAAGAAGCCCACAAAACAATCCTTTCGACAGAAGTAAGTATCCCACCTTCAACAACAATCGAGTTATGAATATTGTTGCAGTTGAATACAGTCCGCTCAACAGACGTTCTACTAGAGACACGATGAACAATTTATACACCCCTTACTAGGATAATGCCTACAGGCGTGCTATATATAACCAAACCAATATCTACGACTGCCTACGAAACATCTGCTGCTTTTGTAATGAGTTAATGCAATTATGTGAGTGCAAAACGATAACTAAACATATTGATGTATATAATAATAATCGATGTTTACCGGTATATATAAATAATGAAATAGTTAATAATATTTCTAAATAAGATAAAATTAGCGAATTAACCACTGACACTGACACAAACGACTCTAGCAGCTTAATTAACAACACCAGTCAATCTCTGCCAATAATAAAAAAACACAGCACATGCATGCAGCAACAATCTCCATAACAACAACGCCGCTGACAACAACAACAATATTATCAACACCAAGACAATTAACATCCAAAAGAGCACATGCAACAACAGCAATGACGTCATCAATATAAACAATATTAACAACGTCATCATAAACAATACGTGGAATGAAAACTCTACAACGGAGGGTGAGAATGAAAAACAAATAACTCTAAGAAGTAGTAGTATTATAAATACTAATCCAATGTCAGGGTTCGGATTTGAAGGGAAATAATTATTTATTGCACATATTAATATTCAAGATTTGTTACCAAAGTTAGATGAAATTAAACATCATTTGTGTAATGAAAATGCACCACATATTCTTGGAATGTGTGAACCTTTTCTTAGCGAAAATGTTTCAGATAACATTTTATGTATAAGTGGATATTTATTTGAAAGGAAAGATAGGCATGATAAACAAGGTGGTGGAATATATCAGAGAGGATGTATCATATAGGCGACGTTCCGATATTAAAACTAATAACATTGAATCAATTTGGATTGAAGTAGTATGTAATAATTGTAAACCATTTCTGGTAAATTTTATTTATCGCCCGCCTAGTTCATTGCAGACACGGATAGATGATTATGAGGAGCAACTTGAAAATTCTGATCTGTTAAATATTAATTTCATTGTCCTAGGTGATATGAATTTCAATTATAACCCAGACTATAACAAATTCAGCAATACAAAATGGAATTATACTGTACACAAATATAATCTTTATCAACTTATTAAAGCCCCTAAAAGAATTACTAAACGTAGCACAACAATTATTGACCATATATATGCCAATTGTACAAAAAACACAATCAAAACATTTCTAGCTAATTTAACAATTAGTGACCATAAACCTATTTGCGTAATTCGATCATTTACAAATAAAATAAAGAAAACGGGTGAAGGACATAAGAATTAACATACAGATGTTTTAAAAACTTCGATGAATACGCTTTTCAAAATACACTTATACATTTAGGCATTGATAATGTTGAAACATATCATGACTCAAATGAAGCACTTAATGTCTTTTATGAGATTTTAAATATGCCCTAACCAAACACGCGCCTATAAAAACTAAATGTATTAAACGCGACTATCAACCAGACTGGTTTACTGATGAAATAAAGGCTATGTTATTTAAACGAGACTTGTGCCATAAAAATGGCGATTTTGCACAATACAAAATGTTGCGAAATCAAGTTACATCAAAAATAAAACGCGAAAAGAAACATTTCTTTAATAAAGCTATTCAGAAAAATAAAGACAGTTCATTTCTATGGAAAAAATTTAAAACAATTTCACATTTGGAGGAATCAAAGCATATCAAAATTCTAAAGAAACTTGTCACCGACAATTCTACAATGGTAAATAATGAATATTATAACTCCAGCTATTACATCAATTATTAATAACATCATTTCATCTGGAGTATTCCCAGATTCACTAAAATGTGCTAGAGTTCTGCCAATATTAAAATCGGACAACCCTGAATCACCTTGCAACTATCGTCCAATCTCAATTTTGCCAACTATTTCAAAAATATATGAAAGGCATATTTCTACACAAATACATTCATATTTTGAACAAATGAACATTATTCATTATGCCCAATCTGGTTTCAGAAAACATCACTCATGCCATAGAGCTCTTATTAAACTAATAGACGCATGGCTAAAAGAAATAGGTGGTAAATTGATTGGTTCGGTATTTTTAGACCTACGAAAGGCCTTTGACCTATAAGACCATGACATTTTACTCAGAAAATTAAAACTGTATCACTTTTCACAACGTTCAATTAAACTTTTTAATTCCTATTTAACTGACCGAAAACAAATTGTTAAAATTGGGAACATACAATCTGAAATGCTATCGATCAAATCTGGTGTTCCACAGGGGTCAATACTTGGGCCGTTACTATTTTTGTTATATATAAACGACATCGCATTTGTATGCCCTAATATAAATATAGATCTATATGCTGATGATTCCACTTTACATGAATCTGGAATTGATACATCCGATATACAAACTGAACTGAAATTTAAACTTAATAGTATAAATAAATGGTGTTCACTTAATAACATGTCATTGAATCGAGAAAAATCAAAATGTATGTTGATCGGGATTCTTCATAAAATAACCATTTCTAGTCCACTTAATATCAATATAAATGGAAATGACTTAGAAAATGTATGTAGGAAGAAAATCTTAGGTATTTATGTTGATCAAACCTTGAATTTGCATGATCAAATAGATCACGTTTGTAAACAGCTGAACAGTAAAATTACATTATTAAAACACATCATATACTTTCTCAGTGATGAAATGAAAGAAATGTTTTATAATGCATATATTTTACCTATTTTTGACTACTGTTGTACTAGTTGGGGAAAACCGAACAATTCGTATATAAACAAGATTTTAGTACTACAAAAAAGAACAGCTAAAATAGTTCTTAATAAACCTTCAAGGACTGCTTCTGTAGAACTTTTTAAAACATTACGTTGGATGAAATTTAATGACAGAGTAAAATACCACACCGCTATACAAATATATAAAACCGTGTGCAATTTTGGTGCCATCATATATGAAATATTTATTAACCTTTTCAAACAATGAATCCCACAATTTACGGTCAGCTATGCACAAAGATCTTATTTTGCCAATTTAACCACGAACAAAATACTACAAAGATACATATACATACTATTGCATAATCGTATGGAACAATTAACCATTGGAATTAAGAAATAAATCTTCATTACAGTCATTCAAACGAGCATATAAAACATATTTACTTGAACAAGTCAAATAGATGTGACACAAATATCACAATTATAATACTGATATAGATATATTTATTGAACATTAGAAAATGTATATTGAAAATGATGTTGTTAGCAAATAATTATTTTTGTTTATTATATGGAGAATTTTTATATTATGAAAATGTAACTTTTTTATGAGTGTATCAATGCATTTTGCATAATTTCTATTTTCTATTGCTGTCTGTCGATTGTAATTGTTTTTTTATTGAGAAAATTATTATTAGTATTATTATTTTTATTGCCATTATCATTATAATTATCATTATTAAATTTACTGTGTGCTTGTTTTGTAATCATATGTTGAATGTGAATTCGGTTGAATGTTTGAATTTGTATGAAGGCCATATGAAAATAACGTATGTTTTTGTCATAACAATACTATGTCTTATATGTAACCTTCGTAAAATAAAGTGATTATTATTATGATTATTTACAAAATTTACGTTGCACGCGCTCGATATTTTCCGCCCGAGTAAGTCCCCAAGCCTCGCTTCCATAATTAAGAATAGAAGCAACATAGGAATCAAACAGATTAAACATTATTTTTATCGGTACATTCAAAGATTTCGTAACGCTAAATAACGAGTTCATCGCCCGAAGCGCTTTGGCAGATAGAGTATTTGTGGCCTTGTATATATGCACTGCTGCATGACATAACGATACCTAGGTAATTAAAATTGTTCACTATTTCAATCGGATTATTATTATACACCCATCTGTAGCCACTTGATAACGACCTTTATGGAAAATGACAATTTTTGTCTTATCGACGTTAACTGTTATGTTGCACTTATTACAATAGGCTAACAAATTGTTAAGTGAAGATTGTAAAACCTCCGCAGACTCAGAAATTAAAACTGCGTCGTCGGCAAACAATAAAAGGTGAATTGATAACTGATCAATTGTTATGCCCGCATTTATATCGCTTTGTAAGTGCAACTCAATGTCGTTTACGAACAGAGAAAACATTATCGGAGAACTTATCTCCCCTTGTAATAAACCTATGTCTGATTCAAAATAATCAGAGATGCTATTCATATGTTTAACACCCAATTTAATTTGATCATATAATAACCGAATTACGGACAATAGTTTACCATCGATACCAGACTGAATAAGCTTAAACCAGAGGTGTTAAGTCATAAGCCTTTAAGAAATCGACAAAACAACATAATAATTTTTGTTTATTATTTAAATTGCTTTCAATCAGTAATTAAGTAAAACAAAAATCGCGTCTACTGTACTATAGCCCGGTTTAAAACCGAACTGCGCGTCAGTTAAAATATCGTTGTCAGCAGCCCACTTTTGTAATCGCTCGTTTAACGATACCAGTGAATAACTTCGCAAAGCAGCTAACAAGAGTTATCCCCCGATAGTTATTTGGTATTGACGGGTCTCCTTTTTATAAAGGGGGATAATAAGGCCTGTAGACCAGCTGCGTGGAAAATTACCGGACGTGAGTATATAGTTAGATAGCAGTTCTAATGCGTGGCCTATAACATGGACACTTTCTTTAAAATACTCATATATAATATTATCCGACGAGCACGCCTTATTATTACCTAATCGTTTAGTGGTCATAACAATTTCTTCAAACGATATGTGTATATCGAGTTCAGGATAAGAACTGTTCATTTTGTACGAAATATCGAAATTATTTACAAAATTAATATTGTTTTCATTATCGTGATTACCTCCTTGTTTAGCCAGGTTTTAAAAATGTTCGACAAACTCATTTAAATCAAAAGTTTCGCCGTTCGGATTCGGGGACCTTGTTTTAAACATTTTCCAAAATTCTTTAGGAGATTTAGATTTCATACTGTCCATCTTGCGACCCAATTTCCGATTAAAATCTGTCTTGCATTGACGACAATAATATTTATATGATTTCTTTTTATCACATAATACCTGGCGCGTGTTATCGTTTCTTCTTAAATTAAAATTGGATAAAGCGTCCTTATATTCTTTACGTTTCCGGTCGCACTCCTCATTATACCATTTTTATTTTTGTCATATACATCGAATTTGTTTGTGTCAGATTTAACAGTGCGCACGAAAAAATGGTTACCTTTGGACGTTACATATTCTGTAAACATTGACGCTAGTTTCTCCGTATCATTATTATTTCCTATACCTCGTACGAGATTTGCCTCGAGATTTCTAATATCACTTGATATTTCAAAAATGAAAGCTTCCCGATGCATTGTATTCCATTTCACAAATGTTTTTATTCCACGAGCATATTTGGTATTTCTCGTTCCCGTTTTTAAATCAAATTCAAGTGGTGCGTGATTTGAAAATTCATTAAAATCTTGAATTGAAAAATGCACAATATTTTCAACATTTGAAACCTGTGTTAACAGATGATCAACTTAACTGTGACCATTGTGAGTAAAACAAGTTGTTTTACCAATATTTTTATCGTTATGTATGTTATTGCAATATACACGTCGGTATCAATATTAAAAAATGTTTTATGAAGTTTAATCCATACGAGACAATCGATGTCATTTTTTACAAGCAACACTCCTTTCCGTATGCTATCTCTAATATACACAATAATGCCGCCACTTGCACGTTTCGCACGCCTCTTTTGGTAACGTCTATATGAATGTATTGGATTACTATAACCAGAGAGTTTAATTTTGGATTTTGAATTTGTCCATGTTTCAGTCAGACATATAATGTCATACTGTGAAATTAAATTAACAAATTCTGGTGATGAGCACTTGTCCGCTGTGAGCCCCTCAACGTTCCTTGTTAATCACAGTGTGTTAGTGTTGACAATGTGCGTCAATTGTACAGCTCGATTATTTCTTATATACATAATAATATAATGCAATAGTACGCGTATGTTCAACTTCTATAATGAATGTTGAATTTTAGGTACGGTTCAAATAAAGCTATTTGTATGAGAGTTTACAATATTGTTGTGCACACGATCTGACCGAATAATGATGTAAGGAGGTTAAATGTATTTACAGAAAGCCGTATATTCAATTGTGCATTGGCTCCATCTTCTGGTCCGAGCTCCACCTCCATGGCAATGGCTCAACCTCTTTGCTAAAAATACATATTATTGCATAGTACTTGTCTAAATACAGCGTCAATAAGTTGGAAGTAATATAAATAACAATAATACGTGATTTGTTTGCCTCGATACTCTATTTTATGCGAAAAAATGATTAAATACATTGGCAAATGTCAAAATTGTGTTTGATTCGACTCGATGTTGCCATTCATAAAAGTCCTCACGTTGAGAATTTTTTGTTTACTGCAAATTGGTCTACATACATTTGTAGTATAATCATTTCTACGTGGAACTACATTGCCTGATTGTAAAAATAGAGCTTTAAATTATTGCATTATAGAAGAATTCAGACCTACCTCTTAACTTTATTAATGTTTTTGACTAATTTCCTGTTCTGAGCTCCACCTCGGAAGATGCATTGGCTCAATTTTCATTCACCTCCAAAAAGAGGTGGAGCCAGTGTTTACAGGCCGTGACCGGGTTAGTCTTCTTCCGCTATGTTAAAATGCGGATTCGTTTAATTTTAAGCCGCTGTCCATGGGATCTAATTCAATACATCGTAGTTTTAGTAATAGTTCTCATGAACGTTTATGGTGTTTATTCGTCCGAAATCTGTTTCTTATTTACGAAAGGCATTGTTCAAAACCACTTGGTACGAACGGAATATACTATCATGTACATGCTTGTTTACTCCAGAGTCATCACCAGTTATTGCATACAGAAAATAGACGATAGCAAGTTACCAAAGTGTTAATAAATCACAGATTTCAATGCGTAGTTTTTGTATTTTGTTCGGTTACATGCCCATACGAAACACTTCCTGCAAAGTTTTATTTTTATTAACATATTTCTGGACTGCTCCTTTAAAACCCGGGCGCAATCGTCAAACAATAGTCAATAAAAAATTCGTGGCGGGCCATAAAAAAAATGTTGCGGCGCTGCCTGAGAAACAAATCGTTACTTTTTTTTAGCCTTACATTCAACAATCCAACAATATAGCCTCGGTCATAACTCACTGCGCAGACCGCTGGCCGCAGACAATCCCGACGTACGTTTATGAGACCACAAGTCAAGCGCATGCGTTTTTTGAAACCTCGTGGAGTTCGCCAGGTACGGTCATCGTACGATTGTGAATTACTTCAAATGTTGACTCAAGATAACGCATATTTATCGCACGGTCGCCGTAAGTTGTCATTTACGACTTTTAATTTGTATCGTACATCAGGAAGTTACTATGGCAATTTTTTAAACTGTAAAAAATATTGTTTATTCAATATGGCTTTATCATTGTAACACAAAAGAACTAAATAAATAATATGAAAATGACAAAAACGTGTTCAAAGCATGCATCACGGTTATTTATACGAAGCACATAGCGCCGAACGGGCACCGTGCGATAACCCCAAGCGTCGTCCGGCGACCGTGAGGTGTCAGTTTCATTCTTGCTGCGTCGGTAATCATGCAAGGAAGCCTTTAGACGTCCGCAAGCGCACCGTGCATATTTGCGGATGACGTATACGAAGCTAAAAACGTAGAGTGCTCGTAGGTTGACCGCACGGTGCACTCACGATGAGTGACTGACGCACTGTCACCGCATCAACTTAAACGCTAGCGCTAATTATCTTGTGGTCGTTGCAGGGACCTTGCGGTCGAGAAAAAAACACGGATGCCGTTCAGACACCGCACGAATTAAACAAAATTCCAGCCGTAAGCTCGAAGTACGGTTGTCGCAACCCGGTTGTGACCGCGGCTTAAATGTATATTGTCGATTTTATTCTAACAATATTGTGCGAGTTATATTAATTAAGTTACTAACTTCTCTAACATTTGAATACATGTATGAAAACAGTGAATACCACGTGCTATTTTATGTTCTATAATGCACCGTTCAACATTTTCCCGCAGGGGGGGGGGGGGGGGAGCGCCGGACTGACCCTGGGGAATTCCACTTATTTTATTGTTTGGGGTCTAATTCCCCACCCTAGGGCCAAGTATTTTTTGTTTTCAATCCCCACAGTAGGAGATGTTGGTGTATCAAATATTCAATATTTCCGGGCTCTAAAATCCGACCAAAGGCAAAGTCTTTTCCCCGGGACCCGGAATAATTTAATTCGGCGTGTCAAATTCCAGCCTGTCGGGAATCAATTTCAGTCTGAAGTCCCGTATATGCTCGCCGCTCCCCCCTTCCCTCGGGTGAAATATTTATAGGTTCATAATATGAGAGTCTGTTAGTACCTCCGCCGAGGTGGATCTGTTTTTGCCTTGGTTTGACTGTTTATTAATAAGCAGGCAAAAAGTTTTGAACGGATTTTTTGCTTGGATTTGCATGACATTTCCCGGGAAGGTTCGGAAGGGCCAATAAACAAATGAGTGTGGTGGTAATCCGGATCACCGTCTATATCCAAGCGTTTTTAAGAGTCCTTTGTTACTGGGAAATGGTTAATCGCCAACTTACGCTGTAAAACGCATTAGTTGCACGAACAGCCGTGGGGGTAAAGAGCTGCCGTGGCGGAGGTGAGCGCTCTGCGGTGCTTTCTAGTTGTCAGCGAAACGATAACATTGCAATTGCCATTTGTTCCTAGAGAATTGGTGAATGTATACTGGCACATACGTTCAATGTTCAACTGGATTTAGTATATTTTCATATCATTTTTCTAATGTTTAAAATAAATGCTTCGCGCGCATTTTAACAGAAAATACGTAAATTGTATTATGAAGTCGTATATTCTGACAGCAATACTCATACAAATGCGATCGCCAAACATTACAATGGTACGCTTAAATTACCGGTATATTGTATATGCGAACGAAATATTGTTAAAACAAGACACATAACATCTGATTGTACATAGTTCAACACATCAGAATATTTATCAATGAACGACAATTTACCAAAAATGTTTACATATGGCACATGTTACCTTTGATACGTGGTAACATTAAATGAGGCGTGTCGTTGGAAACACGGACCGAATGCATGTGCGTCAAGTGTCGTCCAAGATTAGCCTGTGCAGTCCGAACAGGCTAATCCAGGACGGCACTTTCCGCTTTTATGTTTTCTTGTTTTAAGGAAGTCTCTTCTAAAAAAAAACACTGTAGGCGGAAAGTGCCGTCCTGGATTTGCATCTGCGGACTGCACAGGCTATTTCGGGACGACCCTTTACGCTCATACATTAAGCCCGAGTTTCCCACGATACGCATCAAATGTGTATTTCTCTGTTTCAAAGCAATTCAAACTAACCACACAGTTGTATTATCAATAATGATGTTTCTTATGTTTTCAAAGACTACTTTATTATCGGTATCTGATGCAGTTTTGTAGTTTATACGGTAACGGCAATATGTGGACTTTCCTGAGCGGCACTTTGTTCTTGATCAACAGCTTTCTGATGTAACACATACACATCAACTTAAGCGAACGAGGGAATTTACGAACCTCTTTTAACAAAATGTTAAGTTCGCCACTCACAGCACCGCTGAGATCACTGTCGTCACTATCAGCGTTCTCATCATAACTGTCGTCACCGCTGTCTTCGTCCTCGCTTTCACTCTGGACATCATCGGCGTTACGAATGTTGTATTTCAAAGACGTTTGTTCTAGATCTTTGTGCGATTCGGGTAATACGGAATCGAGTCCCACTCTTGTAAAAATATCTGGTCCTAAATTACAGCCGTTGACAATGAGGTATTTAGCTACCAGACTTTCAGAAGCTCTAAGAGCGGCATCAAGGCAGCTTACTTGATACCATTTAAAGAGACCGTAGTATCAATGTCTACGCCGTGACTTAGCATTACTCTAACCATTGATAGCGAGCCATTGTGAGCCGCTTCAACAAGCATGTCCTCCATAATCGGCATATTGGCCGTTGCGCATATGTGATTAGCAGCATACAGTCCCGTCTTCTCCAAAACAGCGTCCAACAGAAGGTGGTTCTCGTGATCAAAAGCCTCGTGCAGGACAGTTCTACCAGTTCTGCCGACTACCAGCTTACCGCCCTTGTCGAATATAGCACTAACGAACTCTTGTACAAAGTCTTTATCACCCTTAAAACGTACCAACGCGTTCAAACACGTTTCCCCGTCAACGTTCTCAATACTGACATTGGTGTGTACACAGTCTTTTAGAAGGTATGAAGCGACCTTTGCTGAACCTTGGCTCAGAGCATGATATACTGCAGTGTTGCCGCTGTTATCCGGCATGTTCACATCGGCGCCATGTGTGATCAAAATACACGCCAGTTCAACGTTGTTTTGCATTGCCCCTACCATGAGAGGTGTGACGTCAAGTGTCCCGCTCACGTGACGACTGTTCCTGACGCAAAATTTAATGTTTGGATTAGCCCCATTCTTGAGAAGCAGAGCGGGTACACTGTTGTCGGCTTGAGACCACTGGGCTTCCGAGGCCAGAAATAAAAACAACGGTGTGTTCCCAATTGCGTCTTTGACGTCGACGTCTACTCGACACTGTACTAAATAACGCACTACATGCACGTGACCTTCGCGTGCCGCAAGATGTAGACAAGTCTGGAGTTCATACAACGTCAGTGCATTTAAATTCTGAGCCAACACACTCTTCTCTCTGTTCGATGTTCCCTCGACTCCATCCATCGACGATTTATTTTGCGCCGACAAACTACCTAAGCGTTCAACGAGAAGCTTTAGAATCTCCAACTGCCCATGTTTGCAGCTCACGTGCAGCGCTGTCAAACCGGCAGTGTTATATGGATAGCCGCGAAACGTCTGCAAACCAGTAAATACGTCATCAAAGCACGAGTCGCTCGGTAACAGAGATTTGAGTATGCCCGTATTATCTGTCGATGCCACCAGGTGCAACGCTGTCTCTCCCTGTCCGTTTTTGATACCCACATTACACACAACGCTGGAACGTGACGTCATTAACATGACAACTAATGACTCCAGTTTTTCAACAACCGACAAATGTAGTGCAGTTTGTTTCATTATTGGATCTACTTTGTTCAAATTACACTTGGCGTGATTCACAATTAATTCAACCAAAGACAGGGACGACGTTTCTACAGGGTTTAACTGTAAAGAAAGTTTTGTAGTTGCTTTTTTGTGAAAAACTGGCAATGCTTTTCGGATAGAGAGGATAATTGGCGGCTCTCCATCAAAGTCACGTGCGTTGACGTCACAGCCAGAGTCTAAAAGCAGCTTGGTGATGTCATAATTTCGAGCCTCAATAGCGGCACAGAGGGCCGTTCCTCGCATCCCTGTAAGACAAGAGAGTCTATTGTTATAATAATAATAATAGTAATAATAATAATAATAATAATAATTAAAATTACTATTAGTATTAGTATGCATAAAACGTTTTTCAACAGTATTACAGTGTCCGCAATTTTAGATCTATGTTTTAATAATGGATACAACTTTTTATGTTTTATATTTTTAAATCATAACCATAATTGTCCATAAAACATCTTATAAAGCCAAAAATGAACAAAACCAATTAATTACTGATATCATATTTTGTTTCTGTTTAAGTTTAATTGTATACTGTACGATTAAGTAATACTTAAGATTTAAAATCTGTCCATTTTGTTTGTTCGCAGTTGCGCGACATTGTATTTGTAGAAACCGTCTAGTGAAAGGCTCGCTCTTTACATTCATTGTTTAACAAAATACATAAAAACGCTGGAAGCAATTCAACTTTCATTGGGTAAATTCAGATACTGAATTGATTTTGCAATACAATGTCATTTAAATAAAATTCCATGATAAAAGCAGTTCATCTAACTCTTCAAAATGAGAGTACTGTGCTATGGTGTCCGACAGTTACCCAATACCCGGTCCATGTCGGCGCCGGCAGCAATCAGGCTCCGCACTTCTGGTACCAGCCCCACCTGGATGGCCCGGTGCAGCTCCTCGCACTTTCCAGACATGCTTGGGTTAATCTATCGATCAACATTAATTGTACAATTGTTAATGCTATACAAACAATGTAATAAAAATGCTCTTTATTTTATAAAATACATGTATATTTTCGGTATATAAAATACCATCGGTCAGATAGCATTTCCTTATTTCACACAGACTAAAAATCCGTATTCAACAGCTGAAAAAGCCGGACTGCTTAAAATTACATTTGTAAATAAAATCCGTAACATTGGCAGACACCTTGTTCTATTTATACATGTAGCATAGATATAGATCTACCATATGTTTGAAACATTCCTTGTATACACAGGAAGTTCCCAGAATGATGACTAGCGAATAGTTTAAACCTATTTATTTCAGCTCGATTGTGTCGATAGTCACAGGCTTTTGAGACACTTTTGAGTTTGTTTCCTGGGTAGAAACAGTACTTGGTTTCTTTTGAGATCGATATTTCGGACGCTCGCCGGTAGTGATTTAACTCAAGATCTACATCGCAAGGCGGACACCATATCCATTAGCTAAAGAAACTTCAGCGAACAGTGTATTAAGTACTGACTCGCAAAGTCAAAAAATAGAAAAAGCGACATTTTAAGTTATGGAAGCCAGACCTACATATTCATTACATCACGGCGACCAAGAATGACGAGCATTTCTAGTTTATATTCTGAGAATGCTATTCAAATCAGGGCATACAGTGCGAGGTTAAACATTTCGACGAGATCGATTTTTATTGAATTGTGAATATGATTTCGATTCGCGAAAACATATGACAATATGAATTTAAAGCATTTAATATGCCATTTCGATAACGAAAACACACACAAGAGTAGTTAATAAGAGCAATATTCTAACTAACATGAATTATTTAGCAACAAATTACAGTTATTGAAACAATAACATAATGTATGTATTCACCTTGACAAAATATAGGCCGTTGCTGTTTGTAAACACTTTCTAAGGGCAGTAACTACATGAGAGCATACCATTAAATATTTAGCAGTTATGTCCCCTGTCATGGCATTATCCAAAAAAATGTAGATGAATGCGTGATGACCAGGGGCGTAGCTTCCTTTAGGCACTATTGTCACGTGCCTATACATTTTTTCCAGAGATGAAAAATTTAAAAATGCAATAAAACAAGAGGGGGGGATAGGGGTGAGGGTATTTGCTATTCTTTTCGTCACGCTTCAGTAAGTATTCGGTATTTCCCTTTGCACGAGTTTTTCGTTCGATTTGGCGGGTAGAGTCATTCAAGATTCGCTTACACAGGAGTTAACACGTGGTTTAGCATATTTTTAAAATTGCAAAAGCAACTTATAAAACACATTATAAAACATAAGGGAATGAGGAGATAAAATTTATATTGAAATTATGTATGTCTGTTTTTAGTTCAGTTGTTGTCGTACATAATGTAAGTATGTATATTAATATAGGTTCGTTCATTTTGTTCATTCTGTTTGAGAATGAATACAAATGTATTATATTGCAATGTATCTATAACATGTATCCATGATGATTGTTATTGTTTTATTGTGGTATTGTCTGCGATGTGACATTTGACAAACGAGCACAGATTTCCAGTGTTTTTTTCCAAATGCAGTTCAAAGGGTTTTATCTCTGGTTTTTCCTGGGCGAGTCACATTGCACTTTGCATTAATTATGTAAAGAATTACATATAATTACTATGTTATGTTTACGCATTTATTAGTGTGTTTGGTTCTTTAGGGATGTGTTTTGTTTTTCTTTTTTTGTGCGTAGCAAGTTAGCTTATTTGCGTGAACGATATGAAGAATAATTTTACACTAATGTATTATATGTGTGTACAGTAAAATAAAAAAAAACGGACCGCCTCCTTAGCACTATGTGTTTGTCTTTTATGGTTGTATAGATGCTGCATTTGTTGTAAGTTAGGAAATAATTTATTTATTTTCGGACGAACGCAGTGAGGGAGAATATAACTTTCTTGGCTGTGTTGATACTTCATTGTTTAACGAGTCGATTACGTCAATATGAAATACATTTCATGAAACACACTCTTATTTTACAATTATTTTGTAGAATCGGTGTTTAGCTGAACTTAGTTGTTTGTAGCCACAAACGAGTATAAACACTCCTGGCCTAAATTATCGCTTACAGCGTCATTTTGTAGCTTCCGCCTAGTGTGCCTATACAAGTTGTTGAACCCAAGCTATGCCCCTGATGGCGTCGTGCTTCTGACTAAACATCTTAACTTACTTTACTTTTACAATTGACAAGTTCAGTTTACATTTTCTATGTTTGCAAAAATAGTATAAACAGTGCATTCTTTGCTACGATTAACCATTTTCAGAGTAAATTGGAGCATAAATGAAAGAACAACAGTTCGAAGGAATTTATGAACATAAGGAATATCATTGTTCAGCTTTTTCCAATGAACTTTATGGCTACCTATCTAAATAAAATATTGACATTGTGCGAAGTGGTAATATGCCTAATGCGAAACTATTTATTATTCGTCGGAATGAAATTTCGTGTTTATTACAATACATAATTAATAAACAAACTGCATGAATTCACAAACTAGATAGAATTATCAAGCATATACTAGTTTAATTATAGTATGTATTTTAACACAAAAAGTCTCACTTGTTTTGAAACTGTGTTCGTCTAGGATATAACAGCAATTTAACTCTTAAGAGGTCCAATATACAGGAAAAGAGGCTATATATCCACAGCGAATAGAAACGACGTATACAATGACATAATAAAGACGGCTGAAATGTTAACTCACTAATAAGAATAAAACGAACAGAATGTATAAGT
Organism: Congeria kusceri; assembly: GCA_027627225.1. NCBI lineage: Eukaryota > Metazoa > Mollusca > Bivalvia > Myida > Dreissenidae > Congeria > Congeria kusceri. The sequence goes on along the minus strand of CM051036.1, from coordinate 42,611,669 downwards.
TGCAAACTATATGATGATTCCCTTACAGTTACACCTGTACAAAACGACAATTAATCAAAGCGCTGAAGACACTACATGCAGTTGTTCGCTATTGCGTAATCCTGGGCACAATTCAGTCTTCAAATTTAAATTAAACGGCGCAGTTTCAAAATATATTACTGAAATTTTGTCTAAACAAAAATTAGTCTGCAGTTCTGAACCAAGACTAAAATTTAATGATTCGTATTACATTCGTTTAGATTAAGTACTGATCATTTTGATACACGGTGCACATATATTTTAAATAAATAAAATAAAATAAGGTCCGATGAAACTCATTAATTAAAATGATTCGTCTACATGAAATATCTCACGTTCACTGTAGTCAAGCGACATGCATTAAAAATGTGCGACACGGTATTGTATGTATTGCAGAATGTTTTACAAATATGTTCAAATGCATCAGTATTGAATGTGTGTATTAGAACGAGTAAATAAAATCCCTATTGTAAAATAAAGAAATATCGGAGATGTATAACTTGCATGCATGCATGTATTCCAAAAACCAATAACCATGCACCATATTAAAATGTGCCGCTTACTAATATAAACAGAATGTATGCCGACATATTCCTAAAATACAGCGTATGCCAAATGTACTTGATAACCCGATCTCTATTAATCAAATGCGATAATTCAATTTATTTAAAAGTATTCTGTGCAAAAGAATTAACAATATTATGCTACGGTTCACACAAAAATGGGTTTTGAATATGTTCATACTATTGAAGCTGTCCTAAACAAATTCTGTAAACGACATTTATATGTTATGCCTCAGTCACACATTCCCGATTTTTACTGCCGTTCTTAAGCCGACACCTTTCCGAATCAAATATGTCAAAAGTCGGGACAATATTATGAGATTCAGGGCTCGAAATTCGATTTTTGATCACAAGATTAAATATGTCCCGACAGCGTCCAGACAGCGTTTCGACAGAGTCCCGACAGCGTCCCGATTCTCCCGAGTGTGATCCAACACTTTCCCGACAATGTCCCGACAGCGTCCCAACAGGTTCCGACATTCCCGACTGTTTGATTATTTGTATCGTTTCGCTCTCGGGACGCTATTGGGAGCCATAATCGGGAATTTGTGACTGCCGTAATATTCCAGACGTGATATTTCTACATATTTTATATTGCATTATCAATCCCGTTCCACAAGACATTGTTCCGATAACGTCCCAACACCGTCCCGAATCTATCCCGACTGATTCCCGACTATACAAATTCGGCTGAGTCTCCCGAATGTTAAGCGAAAACCTTAACTGTCGGGAGTGCTTGTCCGATCACGCCGAACATGTCCCGATAATTCCCGATTCATAGGACAGCGTACCGACAGCGTTCCGACACCTCCAGTCAGCGTCCCGAAAGCGTCCCGACATTCCCGACTTTTTTATAATTGGTATCGTAGCGCTGTCGGGACTCTATCGGGAGCCATAATCGGGATTGTGTGACTGAGGCTTTATGGAAAATACGAATACTTGTATCATCCTTGGCGAATGTGGACGGCTACCTTTCTGGATATCCCAAACAATATTAAAATATGTTCAAGTCGATAGATAACGCTGAGGGTATCTGCTGGGCCACACAAGTAAACTTATCGTTATTCAGATATGGTGTCGGGTACATTTGGATCTCATAAGATGTTGGCAACATATATTTATTTGTTTATATGTTTCGTCAACGCATATTTGATTGCTTTACCCAAAACTGGCAGAGTGATATCAATAATTTGCCAAGATGTACAAATAACCAGAATATGCGACATAATTTTGTGCGCCATACACGTGCTCCTTCGAGTGATTGATTATAGATAAAACTTTGTTAAACACTGAAAGATATTTACTATTAATCCCTTTAAAATGTAAGATTGCATTTGCTAGGTTTAGATGTTCGAACCACAAGTTGAATAGTGAACTTGGAAATCAGTTAAATATTGCACCAGATGTTAGAATATGTACCTTTTGTTTCAACGGAAATAACGCATCAATTATTGATTGTGAATATCATGCAGTTTTTTTCATTGTATTAAATATGATGTCCGTAGGGATTACCGGTATGTGGGCGGAAATACTGTTAATGATTTTTATACTCTAATGAATACAAAAGATAATGATACTATACTGAAATTGTGTATGTTTTATATCATCTTATGAATCTGATTAACACGTAAATATATGTTAGATGTGACATGTTATGTTTGCAACTACAAATATTAGTTACGATTTGTGTAAAATACTACATGTATTTTGGGCCGATGGCCTTTATTTACGCAATAAATAGCGTTGAGTTGAGTTGAGTCTGTTACAGTTGAGTTGTTCACGAAAACAGTTTTTCTATAAAAATCATGTTGCGTTATCGTAGTTGCACATCGAATATATCGAAGAATCTTCTTCAGTTGCCTATGACTCCTCAGCATTTGCTCCATTTCAGGCGGTCACCTGCATGATCGCATCATACAAATAAATACCCCGACAACATATCTTAGACAATCAGGACAGGGGTGACATATGTCACAGTGCTTATACAGTATATCGTAGACAATCAGATTTTTTATACCATAGTCCTTATGCAATAAAATAATAAAATATCCAGAAATGTTTTGAAACGATTTAAACTAGGCAATTAGCATACCAAGTATTTTTCAGAATTATACATCATCATATTAACACATGTATTGCTTCTCTGTGTAATCTTAAAAGTTGTGACATTGAAAAATATACGGTTCGTAAAAATTCCAGATCCAAAAAAATATCGCATGTGCATAGTTTTGCTTTCTCAATTATATGCCGTTTTGAACTGTATCCGATGTGAATTGTGTAGCTGATAAAAGATGAGGTAATTGTAAAATTTATTAAAGGGACCTTTTCACAGATTGACGAATTGACAGTTTTCCAAAAATTTGCCAGATTCCTAAAATAAAGTAATAGTGTATATAAAAGAGCGAAATAACACTACGGACAAGAAATATATTGTTAATACTGTTTTTGTTAATGAGTAATCATAAGTTGAAATTGAGACAATTATATTTGCGTTTGTAACGCTAAACGATGGAATAATTTGGACTGTTTCTGTTGTTTTCGTTAAAATTGTGTCGGAATGGCGGAGTGGTTAAGGAGATGGGCTTTTGCTCCAGAGGTCTGAGGTTCGAACTCCCCTGGGAGCAGCTTTGTTTTTCTGTTCTTTTTTATTTTATTTTTTGTTTTTATTATGCTTGAGCTTTTAAGTTCCGATGCTTGATTGTGTTATGTTAATATATTGGAGGGCACTTTTCAAAAAGAACAAAAATATGTGAACAAGTCCCTTTAATGCGAGCAGAATATGAATTATATATGTATGTGAAAACGTATCAAATCGTCATCTTTTTCTAATGTTAAAAAAGGAATAAGAAAATATAAAGTTTGGCAAGCATACTGATTAATTAAATATCGCGATATTTTCTACTTGACTATTATAACCAACACACATTCGCCGATTATACATGCACATTGAAAAACGATCGTTATCAGATTTATTTTTCGGGGTACACTCTGCGGCCGGAGACAAGAGATAGTGTAAATTTATGTTGGAGATAAAATACTTTTGACAAAATTTACTATTAACCATAACAAAGAGCAAGATTTTGTATAGTTGAAATATTAAAATTCCACAAATGCATAGTTGGTATATAAACTATAAACCGTTTTATTTTGCAAAAATTATTGTGTGATTATGTTTTATAATCTTAAATATCGTCATGTACGCGTTTTCGGGAAATTTTACATTGATCAAAGAACGGCAGAACAGTTATGTTATCAATCTTAAAAAGACAATTATCTTGTAATCGAAATTTAAGTATTTTCATATTTATCGGGAACAAAGTGAATTTTCCAAATTTATTTGCAAACGTCTGAGAAATTATAGATAAAATGTGATAAGCATTTAAGTACAAACGCTACTAATTGTTCCATATAAGCCACCAACCACCGCTCAGAGATTTGACTGGTCCCGAGCATAGCTTAAAGGTTAGATACCAGTAATTCCAATTCCCATACGGTCCCATCATAAAACGGCAAACTTTCCTTTTCTAGCATTTTCTTTAGTTTAGATTGTGCAATCCTGGTATAAATTTAAAGATCAATCTGTCTTCTTCCAAAATTTGCAATACAAAGATATGTCATATTACTTCTAAGAAAATGCCTCTAATTTGAATGCAGGCACCGGTAGAAAACAGGTTTTCGGCAGTCATATTTCGACAAAAGCCCCATACCACAGTCAACCCCCCCCCCCCCAAAAGTTCACCTTTCAAGTTAGCCTCCAATGAAATGCGCCAAAATGTTGCAGACACGCATAGACTATTAGAAATAACCACAAAAGGCATGTCTGAGATTGCTTAATGGCTTTTATGCCAGAAGAGAAGAGGAACTCTTTAGGAATAGGCACTACTTTCGAATGGACCACGGAGGGATACACAATGATTTACTGGTCTAACCTTAAAGAAAACTCAAAATTTTGCTATCATAAAAATAACTCTTCTACATCATTATTAACCTACTTGTATCACACATGCAAAATTTCAGGTCGATCCGCTAAGTAGAAATGTCCCAAAAACGCATTTGAGTATGACACATGATAAGCCATCTGGCTTGCGTTTCAGTACTTGGATTGTTTGGAGAGCGAGAATTAAAATTCGCACCTAAATCACATAACCAGTCAAAATACCAGTTCATATAGACTTATTTTAATGCAATGGACAGTAATAAGGTATACAACGTGTAATATTTGCGTATTACATGATTCGATGTGCTGCAACAGGCGAGTTTCCGTACTTTTTTTCATTTTTCTAACCCGAAAAAACAGGTTTCGCTTTAAAAATTGTATACAACGTGTCAGTAACGATATTATTCACATTTATTCTCGTGAAAAGTAATAAACGCAATAAAATAACACAGTTACATGGTGATTGTATGAATAAATGGACCCTAAAGGGCCGGCCCCTGGTTTTCTTAAAGGTTATATACCAGTAATTCCAATTCCAATACGGTCCCATTATAAAACGGCAAACTTTCCAAGCATTTTTCTAGCATTTCCTTTATTTCAGATTGTGCAAGCATAGTTTCAATTTAAAGATCAATCTGTCTTCTTCCATAATTTGCAATAAAAAGATATGTCATGTTACTTCTAAGGAAATGCATCTCACTTGAATGCAGGCACCGGTAGAAAACAGGGTTTCGGCAGACATATTTCGACAAAAGCCCCATACCACAGTAAACACACCACATAAGTTCACCTTTCAAGAAAGCCTCCATTGAAATGCACCAAAATGTTGCAGACACGCATAGGATATTATAAATAACCACAAAAGGCATGTCTGAGATTGCTAAATGTCTTGTATGCCAGAAGAGAAGAGCACTACTTTCGAATGGACCCCGGAGGGATACACAATGATTTACTGGTCTAACCGAAATCAAATGACTGTTAACCGCTAGGGGAGGTAATCGCTGCGAGGGGTTTAATAAGCCACGGAACGATTATTATGGTGGCATATTGCTGCCACCACTTAACTATCAGATTTCATGAAACCTTTCGCGAAAATAATGGGGGATTTCATGAAAACAGAAAAATATCATGACTGCAAGATAAATATCTTAACGTGAAAATTTGCTAGTTACTGCTTTAAACTGCCACAACATGCCTGTTAAATTTTTCATGATACTAACTTTTCACGAAAGTAGATTTTTTTTCAAGAAAGTAGATAGGGTTAGGGTTAGGGATGGTTTCATGAAAACCATCATTATTTTAGTGAGAGCATAACCTTTATGTGATGTTAGAGCATAATTTCATGTTAAGATGATTAACTTGTCTTCATGATAATGATCTGTTTTCATGAAATCCCCCATTATTTTCGCGAAAGTATTCATGAAATCTGATAATTAAGTTGTTATTCATGGTCAAATAAAAAGTTATACGTTTTTAAATATGCCGTAACACTTAAACGTGCATCAACAATGAGCGAGATGGATAGGTTAGGGTTAGAATGTCCATGATTCTACTAGTCTCGTGACCCAGTTAAACCTTTCAGAAATGATTTTAAGCGCTGCATAGTGTACTACTTTCTTCCGCGATTTAACTCAAAATTTGACCCTGCATGGAAAGCTGCGCATTACCCGACTTCATGTATTTTGTGTGTGTTTAATATTTTTATGTCATGATCACATTCTTCACCAAAATGATTACCATTTGACAAACGTTCATGATATTCAAAACGGCACTTCTTACTGTCGCGTAGGCGAATCTGACTGACTAAATGCGTTAAGATCATAGTGATTTAGACCATCCACCCTTCAAATTGCGCTACATATAGTTGTTCTGCGAACAATTACAAATTATGGTAGTCTATTTGTCTGTGTACAATAACAGGAAACTGCCTTTAAACACGATAGATTCCGTAATGCTCGGGATGGACTTAAAACATAATATATTTATATTGATTTACAAAACGTTTGAATTTAAAACAAAACATACAATATCCATAAAAAGTGTAGAAAAGTTTATTTCTAAGAGTGTTTAATAAAAGCATAATGACACCAAGCATTTTTTTTTACAGCAATCGCTGATTTTACATGTACTCACATATTGATACTAGTATTCGAACAGAATGGTTCAAAATTAGCAGCTTCTACCGTTGTATGATAAGCACTCTCCGAGTTCTGTTCTTCTTGCCAATATTCTATAATGTGTTGTTCTATTTCCCGCTCATGGATATCTTTCTTCACAATTCCACTCTCGTTCGTCATCGCTAGTTCTAGCACACGTGGCAGCGCCCCAATGATGACAACAAACACCACGTGCATGACTTCAGAGATCTCTGACGTGGGACCAGGAACGAACGAATTGGTGATGTCAAGGGTCATGCCAACAAGCGCTCCGATGACTGTTATATGAAACACTAATTTCAGAATCTCTCTGTGGACCGGGCGAAATTGTCTAACAATGCTCCAAAACAGCTTTCTTGGGATTCCATGAGTGTGTCCAGCAGTCTTAGTTTTTGGCACAAAAGAAAAGTGCGCTATTGCATTTAGAACGTTTTGTGGCGTGTCAATAACTTTTCCATTAATTCGGATGGACCTAATTTCCGCTACTCTCAGGTTGGAAATAACAAGATGGCCATCTCGAACAGATACATGATTCACGTGACATTCAAGCATTACCGACTGCTCTACGGCTGTAGAAAACAGGGCGAGATAGCCTTCACCAAAATCCCTTACAAGATGAACGATATAATAGACAAGAACCACCACGAAAAAGAGATAACCAAATGCAACAGAGGGATACACAATTACTGCGACCAGACAGAACATTATTACCTGGCAAATAAATGAAAAACTTTGAACAAAAATGAGTAAGACGCAATATCCAAAGCTTATAAACATTGCAAGAACCGCAACGGTAGCCATGAAAGCTGTGAAAACATTTCGAAAGAAACAATTGTAAAAGCTCTTTTTGCTCAGAAATGATAAAGATGCTCCCTTCACCATGATGACGACGAAACTGAACAATGGTACTGCATAGTATATTATGCAAACCACTATCTCGAATAGGCAAAACCAAGCTAACAGGGGAAACACAAGTATTCTTAATAACAGGTTCAGATATGTGTGGTTTCTAAAAATACTAAATCGCTGTTTTTGTATTTCAAATACCCTAGCCCAAAATCCACCGACAAAAAGCATGCTAAAGCTGGCCTGAAAGAGACTCGCGGCTTTGTCGTAGCCATGGGCAGTCTTTGTTCTGAAAAGAGCAAGTCGAAGAATGTCATCTGCTCCCAGAAACAGCGGAGAAAAGTTGCGTGTAATCGGCAAACCGTTCTCGGTAACAGCCTTCAAACTTCTCGGAAGTACAAGAAAAACAATACCAAGGACAAAGTACATGCCAAAAACAGCAAAAGGACCCCCTAACAATGGAACAAAAACCTTGGCACGATCTTTTGGATGGGCAAGTACTGACAAAAAGCCCATTGGTGTGCCATGCTCAGCTAAATCGGATATGGTAATTGTATGCTCCTTAACTCCAATACCGTTCATGTACATTAATATCTGTACAACAATCACACTGGGCCCAAGAATTAGCATCAACAACCGTCGTACTCTGGAGAAGGCGTCTGGATATTTATGTTTTATCCCAGTGAAAACAGATCCAAGGACGTCCGATACTGTCAGAGGGGATCGCCCGTCAAGAAACATCCAGGCGGAGTTTTGGTTGTCAGCACTGTAGTCCACGAGTTCGGCTCGGTCTCCGCCCTGGCTCTCCGTTAAAGGTTCATGTTCAGAAAGCCAGGCACTGAAACGGAACAGCAAAATTGGGAAGTACATTGCGATGATCACTCCTAAAATGTAGGGTCCAAATACAGACTGGCGCCAGTTTTTCATTTGCTCATTAAAACAGTCGTGCGTGAAGGAGTTGTTGGAAAAGAAGTATATCGATTCGCAGCAGTTGTAATTGATGAAAGCAACCGGCAAGTCTGTGTATAAAGCTACATAGTAAGCCACCGAGTCCCTCATTCCGGGCGCTTCGGCCAGGTAGCAAAAGTAATTCACTGGGAATCTGTTGTAGCTGTGCTCGGAAACATTGTGGATTACTTCAGCAAGCGCCCCGGATATCAACTCTGAGGCGCGTCGCGTCCCGAGTGTTAAACGACATTTTTCTGGTGGGTTGGCCATTAACTGAACGTAAGGTACACTGGCGGTTTTGTATGACAGAAGGCCAAATGACAGAACTCCATGGTCGATGGGCCACTGGAGGTAAGGATGCTTTCCCCCAATTGACGTGTATGTCCAAAACCAGACTTTAGCAAGAAAGGCGTCAGGAGTAATATTCAAATTAACATGTCTTCGATCGATGTCAATTGCAAACTGGATGAAGCACGCATCCGTAGCTTCGAGACGACTGTAGAAGAAAGCTTTGGTGTTGTTAGAGGCAATAAAGCCTTTACAATAAGGAATTTGATCTTCAGTTTGCGAATCAAACGGTCTATATCTTAATACATTGTCTTTCTCCCTTTGATGTGTATTGTCGAAAGAGTCGTTTAATGCATGTTTGATTCTTGACAGACTCTTTCGATCGAACGTTTTCTGGGCAACCGACGTGTGCTTCGACGTGAAAATATCCTTCGGTGGGCTGTCCGTCGTTGTCGTAACGTCGACTGGGTAGGTAACTGGTGGTGTTGCAGGCATAGCAGAGCTATTGGCGCTAATACTAAGAGCGTGTCCTGACTTGCCCATGGTACCCCGTTCTGACTTGCCCATGGTACCCCGTTCTGACTTGCCCATGGTACCCCGTTCCGCGTCAGGGCCGGCTCCAAACACGGCGGCAACTTTGAACTGAAGCAACAGCAGAATTGGCAACCACTTCATCTTGCCTGGAGGATCTACAAACACATTCGACAAGTTGTTTAAAATATAAGCACAAGCGCACTATTATTATACTATTTACACAAACATAATTTCTTTCTCGAGTTACTGAGTGGAAGCATTTTTCTAAATTTCAAAACAGATACCTTGACCAAACTAACCCCATATGCAATCTCATGCAATGTCTTGTTATACAGTATCCATAAATGGAATTTTATTAAATATTTCAATTTGTTCTTGAGTTATAAAGCAGAAGATTTTTTTACTATTTTAGTAACAGTGACCTTGACCCCACCCAAGCCACCACAAATGCAATCCCGAGTAAAGTGTTGCTTACGGGTATTTATATATGAAGATTGATTCTCAAGTTAGAGAGTGGAAATCAAAAGTTGACACCACCATTCCACCCACGTAAATATTTTTAAGCGTACAAATGCCCCTAATTTTGACAAATTTCAAACTAGAGTTATCAAAATTGGCCTATGAGTTCATTTTAATATAGGGAGAAAGTGCTATAAATTTGAATGACATCCCTCAAGCCATTCATGAGAAACCAGCTTACCGAAAAACTGTAACCTGTCCATATAGCTTATATGTGAAATTTCTAAGTGCAAAAAAAGGCCCATAATTTTTAAAAATTACAAACTAGTTATCAAAATTGGCCTATGAGTTCATTTTAATATAGGGAATAAGTGTCCTAAGTTTGAATGAAATCCCTCAAACCATTCCTGAGAAACCAGCTTACCGAAAAACTTTAACATGTCCATACCATATGTAAATTTTCAAAGTGCATAAAGGCCAATAATTTGACAAATTTCAAAGCAGAGTTATCAAAATTGGCTTAATAGTTCATTTTAATACATGGAATAAATATACTAAGTTTGAATGAAATCCCTCCAGGCATTCCTGAGAAACCAGCTTACCGAAAAACTTTAACCTGTCCATAAAGCTTATATGTAAAATTTCTAAGTGTAAAAAGGTCCATAATTTTGACAAATTTCAAACTAGAGTTACCAAACTTGGCCTATAGGTTCATTTTAATGTGGGGAATAAATGTTTTAAGTTTGAATGAAATCCCTCAAGCTATTGCTGAGAAACTAGCTTACCGAAAAACTTTAACCTAGCTCGGACGCCGACGCCGGGGCGAGTAGAACAGCTTGGCTTTTCTTTGAATAGTCGGGCTAAAAACGTCACATGCGCACCATTTTAATACTACTAGCATTACGGATAACTTAATATACAGTCGAAAACGATACTACGAATAGTCACGGGAGACAATAGTTTGTTCGTAGTATCGTATCTTTATGAAATTCCGGTAGTAAAGTAACATTTCGCGTTAATTCGCAGCATGTCGAGGCGATAACGTTAATTAATGCACTTAAACAAATTGCAGTTGATAATTTAGTTGTCTACGTATTCGCAATAATAAAGTATAAAATTCAAAACAAAATAATCAAAATCGAAAAAAAAGATATTTGTAATTAAGAAAGTCCTTAAATAATAATCTCACATTGCACACCGTTTAACACGTATTAATGTAGTAAGTATACTCATTTATAACTATATTTGTCCATGGGTTAACAAACTGGTTTGGTGTCTGACTCGGCAGAGGTGTGAAACCTTTGTCGAGGTGTGAAGTCTTGGCAATCTGATTCGTAGTATCGCGTTAATATTTCATTGCAAACGCATTTCATTGCAAACGCTATGATGGGAACATTTTTTCGTAGTAAGGCCCCCCCCCCCCCGCCCCCCCAAAAAAGTCCCGTTTCTGGGCTCCCGACCGACCCTTTACTTTTGCTGCCGACCCTACATATTTTTGGTCCAAAAATAATTAAGACTGAAAAAGACTGTTACCGTGTGCAACACACACCATTCTCCCATCACAATAAAATAAAATAAAAATCCCTACCTACCGACCCTTATTTTTTGGGGGGCAGGAGACCAGAAACGGAACTAATCTTTTCCGGCCTGACGCATCTTTCGTTCAATCGCGAAATCGTAGCATCACGCATCTGTTTGTAGTTATATATATAAGGAAAACGGACGGGACTGGCCGCCTTATATTCGTTGTATCCTGTCATTTCGTAGTATCGCGATTCGCAGTATCGCGTTTCGACTGTATTTATTTTTTTTATTAATTTGTTTGTTTTTGTTGCTTACAAATGAACGCGTTTATATTTTTATAAAGTATAAAATAAAACAACACGCACAACGGTTCTAATATTTACCTGATTTATTTTCTTGATATTACCAATTAAACACAGAAAAGATGTCCCGTCATGAAAAAGTGTGTTGAATTCATTCAACGTGCAACAGACTAAACTACACGAAACAACGCCGAGTTGAATTTAATTTCCGTAAACACGGAAAATTAAATTCAACTCAGCGTTGTTAAATATCATATGACTAATGAACTTATTGCCCGTTGTATAAATTGCATTTACCGTTCTTCCGTCTGTTTGTGAGAATACAAAGTCCAGTCCTGTTTGAGAGAATACAAAGTCCAGTCCGTCGTGTACATACTCACGCAGGATTGGCTTCGCGACACACTTTGCTGTAAAAAAACAATGCCGATAGTGGCTTTTTAAGTTTCACGATGTCTGTAGTGGCTGTTTTTGGAGGTTTCGCGACAAACAAAGCCTTGCATCCGTGCAAACATTTTCAAAGTAGAACAATAAACGCAACACTGTCGTGGGTGCGCCTTGGTTGATTTTGCGTGTTTTTGCGCAAGTAAATGTTACGGTTTACCGCGATATGTGCCGTTGAGTTCGTTCAATGTACATAATCATACTCCGGTTTTGATGCCCACATTACATTTCTTACGACAGAGATAATATTCGATAATTCCTAATCACTACCTGACCTTTGTTATTAATTTTTTTTTTCAAGTGTTTATACTTGTCTAATATGTGCCCCTGACATGTTTTTGTGTGGATTTTTCGCTGTTTAACAGTATTTCAGTCACGGCGGTCAGTTAACCTACTCTCACTTTTCCTGGTCAAGCTTAGCCGATCTAAGCGGTTTACCACTACCAAGTGCACATACTTATGCCACTAACTGAATGTTAAGAACTACGACACGTTAACCTTTCTACGTCATTAAAAGATAAAAAGACTGTATTTGAGCGAGTGCATGTTCATGAGGGATATTTGCGAAAGAAACCTTCAGATTTACAGGGTAGGCCTGTTTTAAATGCATATACTGAGGAAGCCATTGCTATTCAATTATGTAAGCTCTATTTCCATCAATACATTTTGCGAAACTCAATCATATTTTGAAATTTCGAAATTTTAAGATCATAAACCCTAGTACATGTATTCTTTTCTAGAGAACGGTCGTTCTTCTTCAACAGGCGTTTTCTTTCGGGTAATTGCGTCGATATTGAGTACATCACAGTGTATCCTTATTTGACCATTTGCTTGAAAAGGGTGGAAAAATGAAGTCCACAACGGCCATAGACATGTATTGGCTTTATTTCAATACACAATAATCAATATTGATTAAAAATGCTGACATAATTTCACAAAACAACAATACAAGTATTTGCCATAAAGAGACTTTCACATAAAACAACTATCTGGTCAGTGAAAAATACACAATGGGTTGGCGCAAAACAATAATGCAATATGGGGCAAGGTTATGTTTAGTGCATGGAGAATACATCACCATAGCAACAGTAGATCATTAAATATAAATCTTAACCACGCTCTACAAAAACATTTTTGTCCGGTATTACTAGACAGAATAATATATGCCTTAAATCCCTTTGTTTTATATACATGTACTTAGTTTCATGAAAGTATTCTATTTAAGTCTTATGGGACAATTTGAATATAGTGTCGAGATCTGTCAACACAGATGTGTTCTCGAAAGGCTTAGCTATGATATTAAGGTCTTTGACCAAAACACACCTACAAAATAACAAAAAAAAATTGGGGAATATTATCGCTGTTGTTTCACTGGTTTACGCAGAAACACCTTACTTTTTATTACACTGGAACAGAAGATGGATTCTATGTACCTATTAACTTCCAGTTGGAAACTATTAAAACTTCCACATACACAAGTTTCACAGAATGAATCAATGACTCAAGTAACAGGGGATAACCCGAGAAATGATTTGATATTTTAGTATCACAAAAATCAGTTCATAAACTGAAATAAAGTGACTGGCTTGTTGACAAATCAGTGAAGTTCTGACACAGTCTAAAATCTACTAGTCTCTCTGTAAGTAGTACATGCTTGTTGACACCATGTAAACATATCCAAGTCTCTTTCAGTGAGACTATTTGGTAAATGACCTTTGATGTCTGCCAGGGTCATGACCTCCGAATCCCATGGCCCCACCAACAAACCTGAAATGAAAACAATTATTATAGTAGTATTAAACAAGATTCTGTGTTTGATAAACACACATGTTGGTGCTGGATAGCCCATTTCTTAGTCCAAATTAGGTCAAGGCCAAGGTCAAAGTGAGGTTGGGTGATATGGGTAGATTGGGAACAGTCATAAGTAAACGGTAAAATTATTGGGTGATATAGGTGGATTGGGGATGGTTATAAGCAACAACTGTGTAAGTATCCAAGTGTTGTAGCAAGCGGTGTTGGTGCTAGACAAAACGGTAAAATCTACTTAATATTGTCACAGACGGAAGGACAGACAGGACAAACACTATATGACTTCGGCATCTAGATGCCGGGGGCATAAGAATAGTATACACACTTTTTAATTTTCCTTTAAACAGCAAAATGAAACTATTTAGTATTTTTTTCATGCATTTTGTCTGGAAAGTTACTTACATGTAAGAAAGTTACAAAATTCTGTGGACATCAGGCAATGTTCATGGTAAGCATAAGAAGTACACACATGTATATCATCACTGAATAAGAAAAGAAGTAACACCATGATGCTCCATGAATCATGATGGCTAATACTTTCAGTCACCTTGACAGTAAAGCAGACATTCCAAATTGCTAATTTAGAAATACAAACTGGAAAGTCAAACGTAAAAGCTGCACAGAAAAATATGATTAGTTTTCAATAATGTAGGCTTATTGGTGAGATGATAATATTCTAATGAATATTTTAGTAACAGTTGTCTGATTGTTTCAGCAAAAGTTATCTTTCTGATTTATAACATGTGAGAAATGCAATTCAATTAATTTGGTTGTTTTTGTTCAAGTGGTGTTTATGTTTTATATACAACCCACAGATACTTGTCACTCTAAAAAGTACTTCCAAGAATATGAAGTCACTGTTTCATTAAGTGGATGACAACTACATGTAACAATGGGCATTGTTTGCAATGACCATGTGATGTCTTTCTCATCTATTGCGCATTATGTAAGTTTTCATGATATTCATTAATGCTGTAACTGTCTGGCTTTATTTGCATACATAGTTGGTGATTACATACATTGAGTGGAGCTCTTGAAAATAAAGATTTGGTAAGGAAGTTTAATCACTATATCAACAAAGGTCAGAAGACAAAATGCAGTTCAGCAGATAAAAACATTTTCGTATTTTTATGTTCTTCAACTTTTAAAGGGCCTAGAGCTCCAAAGTTGGAGATCCATTTTACAATAATCTACATGGAAATAGGTTGGCTCAAACTTAAACACTTTTGTTTACTTATACATGTAAACATACATTTTAAATCTGTTTAGAACTTCCGAACTGTCTTCAAAAAATCCTTAAAGCCCCAATGATGTATTTCATTGACCCCAGCTGTATTACACTGACTACAACTGTATTTCACAGACCCCCAGCTGTATTTCACTGATCCTAGCCGTATTTTCCTACAAACAGCTGTATTTTCCTGACCCCAGCTGCATTTCATTGACCACAGTTGTATAAAACGGACCCCAGCTGTACCCCAACTGTATTTCCCTGGGCCAAATTTTATTTCATGGACCCATAGCTGCATTTCACAGACTCCAGCTGCATTTCACTGACCCCAGCTGTCTTTCACTGATCTCAGCTGTATTTCTCTGACCCCAGCTTTATTGCACTGCTCCCAATTTTATTTCACTGACCGCAATTGTATTTCACTGACCCCAGCTGTATTTCCTTGACAGAAGTTGTATTTCACAGCCCCAAGACGTATTTCACTGACTGAATATGTATTTCCCTGACCCCAGCTGTCTTTCACAGACCTCAGCTGTATCTTACTGACCACAGCTGTATTCCACTGACCCAAGCTGCATTTCCCTGACCCCTGCTATACTGCACTGACCCCCATTTTATTTCACTCACTCCAGCTGTATTTCACTGTCTCAAGTTGTATTTCACAGACCCAAGTCATAGTTCACTGACCCAAGATGTATTTCACTAACCCCAGCTGTTTTTCACTCACCTCAGCTGTATCTCACTAACCCCAGCTGTATCTCACTGACCTCAGCTGTATCTCACTGACCTCAGCTGTATCTTACTGACCTCAGCTGTATCTCACTGACCTCAGCTGTATCTCACTGACCACAGCTGTATTCCACTGACCCAAGCTGCACTGCTCTGACCCCACTTCACTGCACTGACCCCAATTTTATTTCACTGACCCCAGCTGTATTTCACTGACCATTGCTGTATTTCACTAACAACAGCTGTATTTCACTGATCAAAACTGTATTTCACTGACTCAGCTGTCTTTCACTGACCCCAGCTGTATTATCCTGAACTGGGGTGTATTTCACTGACCCAAATTGTATATCACTGACCACAGCTGTATTTCACTGACCCAAGTCTTATTTCACTGACCCCAGATGTTGTCACCGACCCCAGCTGTATTTCACAGACCCAATTCATATTTCACTGACCCCAGGTGTATCTCACTGACCCCAGCTGTATTTCATTGACCCAAGCTGCATTTTAGTAACCACAGCTGTATTTCACTGACCTCAGCTGTATTTTGTTGACCTTAGCTGTATCTCACTGACCCCAGCTGTATCTCACTGACCTAAGTTGCATTTCCCTAACCCCAGTTGTATTGCACTGACCCCAATTTTATTTCACTGACACCAGATTATTTCACTGACCTTGGCTGTATTTCACTGACCACAGCTGTATTTTAGACATTATCAATAAATTTGATAATTTTAGTTTTTTTATCATGTTGATGCTGCTAATTAAAGGTTTTCCTCTAGATCTTTCCACACAAGCTCCAATTCACTGACCTATTGTCTTCTTTGAACCGGTTTCCTGCCCAGTTATGACCTCGCCACGCCCCTCTACCCCGGGGGTCAAAGCGCCCACTCAAACCCCCATGAACGTCCCTTCTGTCATCTGGCATCTGTCGATCATGACTGAAAAACAATCAAACCAAAGCTGTTCGTTTATAATGGAAACAACAGCCAACAAATAAGCCCAAAATAATATATGGCTCGCCTTATTTTATTGTTTTTAATTATCAGTACTGTTTAAATTTTATCACTAGACAACTTCAACTTTTTGGCAGTGAACATTTCAACAAACTATCCCTAACTCACCTCTCGCCAAACCGCTGGTTTTCAAAGGGAGGTTTTGGTCTGTATATGTCCCCCTCTCCTCCTCTTGTACTTACTGAGAAAAACAGTAAAAATATTGGCAAAATGCACTGCAGAACTCATGCAGCTACTGACCCACTTGCCAAATTAGTCAATGGCTAACAGTCTGAGTTGACTGAGGAAAATTTATGTTTGGATACAGAGTTTTGTTTCTTAAAACTCGTGTCAAAAGTTTCAACAAAGCAGGCCTAAAAAAAGTATACACACTAATTGTGAGCCCAGAATTTATGCCATAAATTGCACTCACATCATAACATTTTTAATGCCAAATAAGCAGATGATAAGTTGAAAGAATACATTACGATGAAAAATATCAATTAAAAATTATCCTGCATGGCCAGTGATGGCTAATTAATATGAGGCGTGTCGTGAGAAACTCGGGCTTAATGCAAGTGCGTAAATTGTCGTCTGGGATTAGCCTGTCCAGTCCGCATAGGCTAATCCAGGACGGTACTTTCTTCTTTTATGGTATTTTCTGTTTCAAGGAAGTCTCTTCTAAACATAAATCTACTGTAGGTGGACGCTCAACGTACATGCCTTAAGGGGGGTAGCGGGTGACGAAATAGCGTCGTCTGCAAATAAAGTTGCGCATTGCAAATGTTGATATCGTAAAAATATATAAACATAACAAACTCATTTTTCGTCTCATAAATGTTGTTAAAAGCGTGTTTTACTATGGTATAATGTAAATAAACACTTTCTTTGAAAGAAACAAGCTAAATGCCCTGCATTTTTTAATTTACGACTTCCCTTTGTTTAACGATTGCTTTACGGATGTCTGCTCACTCGTCATAATCGACTATCTCCGGAATGCTCCGTAAGATAGATCTTGTGTCCATCAGGGAGCCATCATGGGTTTCTACACCCAACGCGTGATCCGCCTGTGTTATAGGGCTATACACGACACGCGTTGAAATAGCACCACATTTTATGTCAAAACAATGATAAAAGAAGAAAAGTAGATGCATATTTTATAGGCATCTTGACCTATTATCCAAAAGGCTTACTATGCAAATATAATTTCAATAAATAATAATCCGGTATCGAAACTGATTCTAGTGTTTACAAACTATCCAAACTGAAAGCGAACCTAGACTTAATCGTGAAACAGATTTTAAGTTAAATTATACTGAAAAATCAAGGCTTTGAGGAAGAATCAAATAAAGATAATGAAAATATCTACACAATAGGGACTACCACTGCGTTTCACTACTGGCTTAGGAAAAGGCCTTATTATTCAGGTAAAATTATTGTTTTAATAATTGATTTATTATTTTTTGTAATTAAATGTATTTATTTTATAACTTTTATGTTGTTATGGTTATTATCATACAGTATTATCATATTCTTCAGTATATCCAGTTCGTTAATTTGTATACAATAATTAAATGTATGCAATTCAATAGTATTTCTGTTATTATTATTATTATATTTGTTTCATTGTATTCATTAACTTTTATCTAATATCCATGGTTTCTTATTAGTAATTTACCATATGTTAATCTGATTATAGTGTTTTTGCAGCATTAATATTATTACTTAAGCTATGAATAGTTGGCATAATTTTTGTTAACTAGTAGAACTAATTTAAGTCTAAATAGCATTATACTTTTTGTGAATGTTTACCTTTACATCGCATACTGAATTACAAAATGTTTCTTAAAATTTAGTCACAGGTCTGTTTTTTACAGGTGGACTGAATTTTGCAAGTCTGTGATTAATATGGTCATCTCCCCAAGAATACCAAACCTGGCTGTGACTGGTATCCCTACAGGAGCTCAATGAGGAACTTCACTTTAGAAACTTGACTAGACCATAAATAATCTGGCAGACCAACCCAATATTATCCAAAGATATAATGAAAGACTGCCAGTTTTATATAAATTTGACTATAATACTATGACAAAGTGTTAACTGAAATGAAAGGAACATAGGCTGAATTTACCATCATGTACTGTGACAATTTTAAGCTGTTCTCAGCTTCAGTGTCCTGAACGTGCAATACCGCAATGATGTATTTTATAACTGGTTATACATTTATATAGCATTTAATAATGCTTTGATATATTTCCCATGTCAAATGTATATTTTAATATTAATATAATATTTTTTATATATTAAGATATAATATTAATGTAACCGTCATTATAACAAATGCAATAGAGGGAAATTATAATATTTTCAAAACACATAATCACTTACAAACTTGAGAAGTGATGTGAAAGAAATACATATATTTTTATGTGCCTGAACTGTGACAATATGACAATGTTGAAATCTATGGACACATCCAGCAGCTACATTTTGAATTAATGAAATCAGAAACCTAGCATTATTTCTACAAGCAAGTAAACAATCCAGACAGGACATTTCCTTAATATGATAGAACTCAGCTATATATAGCCAGTAGAAACACATGAAATAGGCCTTTTTTAACAAGAATATAAATTATACTGTATTTAGTGATCTGCAATGATGAACTTTGAAGGAAGTAGTGTGCATCTATATAGTGTAATGAAATTGTGATAAAGTGAATCACCTTATTTGTTATATTTATTGTTACCATTTAATTATTTATAATATTCATTATAACCATTCAATATCAGTTTTCTCTTGAAATCAAACATGAAAGTGAAATTTACACAAAATAAGAAATACAATAATCTGTACTAATCTGGTTTATTTAACTATATTTTTGTATGCATTTATATGCGCAATGCTTATAAACAAAATGAAGTAGCGTGATTCTTTTGTTTTGTGGTACAATGTTTAAATTAATTCCCAAAACTGGATTGACATAATAACTGTCAGTTGAATACCTGGTCAGTGGGGATAAATGATTTTATTGATCTTATAGTAGATATTTTTTCTGTATTTTCTTGCGCTCCAATGTTCTTTCTTTTTCAATTAAAAAAAATCTGAGTATTATACAAATATTAATTTCTAGTGCTTTTGAAGTTGGCTTATTGAAAACAAGTGGATCAAAATAATGCAAGGCACATTATTTAGCTTGAGTCAAAAATGAGAAAATTGCAATTTGCTTGCATCAAAAAGCAGTATTCTGCATCAATTGAAATCCTTATCTAAGACCGGGTGTCCATAATAGTATTAAAGTGAGTGGCTTTCTTATAATACATTTGATTAATATGTTCAGGAGCGTGTTTTTTCATATTGTTGTCTGTGAATTATATGCTCACCTGTTGTCACAATATATGTATTATGTATCATGTGACCCGTGAAACATAATAAAGATCTGTTCTGTTCTGTTCTATCATAAAGCAAATCCAAAAAGTCATGTTGCATATGAGCTAATGTTCAATACACAATTTCATGCTGAAATCGCAGGTTTATTTTACATTTAAAATGTGAAGGACAGTTAATAAACAATTAAGGATACAACTTTCATATTACAGATTCATCAATCAGTGTATTTGACAAAAGCAAAATTTTGTAGTGTAGCCTACATTTAACTTTTAAGAAAAAGAAAGCAAAATAACAGTTACACATTCTGCATAAACTTCAAACATTTTTACCTGTGGACCGGTTACATTACGATCAAGGTGTTGAGTGAATTACGTCAAAAGCACCATAAATATGAAACACTAGTACGTATGTTTCAGTGTTCCACAGAAATTATGCTTAAGATAACTCAGCATATTTCCAAACTCCAGTTGGCTTAAAATTGAGTAGTCTAATTCATGAGACGTGCAGCGAATTTAGTGTTACTTTTAATATAGGGCTAAATCCGCTCCGGCCAATATTGCCCATATAAAAAGTAGCTCAATATTGGCACAGGGCCTAACTTGTTATGCTGCAAATTGAGCTGAATATAACATTTTTCCACAGCCGAATGGCATCTCTTATTATTTACCCCACTGTTATTCCGGTAATTATTACATCTGATCACTTTATTTATAATAATGCCCAATAATTTTCAACATTTTCGTGTGCATTTGTTGATCGGAATTTCAATACTGTTGCTTATGGGCGTGGCCATTTTTAATGATCATGTGACTGAAAGTAGTCCAAAATGTCGCATGATGTACCAGAGGCGATTTATTTGTAGAATCGCCTGTGTACCCAGAGTGACCCAACGTGTGATCCGTCTGTGTTATAAGGCTATAAATGAAGCGCGTTTAAATAGCACCACATTCTATGTCGAAACGATGATAAAAGGCTTACTTTGCGAACACAATTTCAAGAAATTTTAATCCGATATCAAAACGGATTCTAGTGTTTACAAACTGTCCAAACCAAAAGCAAAACTAGACTTACTAGTGAAACAGATTCTGAGTTAAATTTTAAGTTAAATTGTACTGATAAAACAAGGTTTTGGGGGAAGAATCAAATAAAGATAATGAAAATATCTACACAATTCGGACTGCCATTGCGTTTCACTACTGGCTTAGGAAAAGGCCTTATTTGTCAGGTAAACTAACATGTTTTAATAATTGATTTATTATTTTTTATAATTTAATGTACTTCATAAATTTTATGTTGTTACTGTTATTATCATAAAGTATTATGATATTGTTCAGTATATCCAGTTCGTTAATTTGTATACAATAATTAAATGTATGCAATTCAATAATATTTCTGTTATTATTATTATTATTATATTTTTATATAATTTGTTTCATTGTATTCATTAAAATGTATCTAATGTCCATGGTTTCTTATTAGTTATTTACCATAAGTTAATCTGTTTATAGTGTTTTTGCAGCATTAATATTATTACATAAGATATGAATAGTTGGCATAATTCTTGTTAACTAGTACAACAAATTTAAGTCGAAATAGCATTATACTTTTTGTTTACGTTTACCTTTACATCGCATGCTTAATTACAAAATGTTCCTTAAAATTTAGTCACAGGTCTCTTTTTTACAGGTGAACTGAATTTTGTAAGTCTGTGCTTAACATGGTCATCTCCCGAAGAATACCAAACCTGGCTGTGACTGGTATCCCTACAAGAGCTCAATGAGAACTTTCAGGTTAGAAACTCGACTAGAGTGTAAATAATCTGGCAGACCAACCAAATATTATCCAAGGATATCATGAAAGATTGCCAGTTTTATATAAATATGACTATGCTAAAGTGTTAATTGAAATAAAAGGAACATAGGTTGATTTTACCATCATGTACAGTGACAATCTTAAGCTGTTTTCAGCTTCTGTGTCCTGAACTTGCAATACCTTAATGATGTATTTGAAACACATATATTTTACAACTGGTTATACATTTATATAGCTTTGAATAATGCTTTGATATATTTCCCAAATAAAATGTACATTATAATATTAAACATATTTATTTTTATATATTAATTATAATATATAATGTTAATGCAACTGTCATTAATATCTGTGGCCTATAATTGTTTATTATGTGGCAAATAATTGTAGGGCATTGCTCCATGATTGGATCAGAGACTGGAAAGATTATCAACTATGAGATCCGGTCCAAGTCATGTCGAGTTCGTAAAGAAGCAGTTAAACGCAGTAGGTATGTCACGACTCATGAATGCTTCAAGAATGTTGATGGCAGTGCGAAGAGCATGGAACCTGATTTGATTATTTCCATGGTAAAATATGTCAATGCTACTGGTGTTTCTGTATCCACAATAGTAGGTGATGATTACGCAACAACTATAGCGAGACTGAAATCAGAAGTTGATGAAACTATCAGCAAAATGTCAGACAAAAATCATGTCAGGAAAAACTTTGCAAATAGTCTTTTTGAACTGCAGAAATCTCACAAAACACTAACAGCTAAAGTAATTGCTTATATGAAAAAATGTTTCAATTATGCTGTGTCACAAAATAAGGGAAATGCAGTTGGCTTAGACAAGGCATTGTCAGCAATTTGTAAACATCCATTTGGAGATCATTCTGATTGTGTGGAAAGTTGGTGTACATTCTTGCATAATAAGTCAAGCAAATACAAACATCTAACCATTTGGCAAACCATTAAATGATAGTCTACTGAAAGCAGATTTGGAAAGAATAATAGGTTCTTGTAGAAAGCACATTGTCAAGCTGTCTACACTTGGAATTACACAAGCCAATGAGTCTTTTAATAAGATGGTTGCATCAAAGGCACCCAAGTCCATGCACTTGTCTGGTTCTGGGAATCTGAATTACAGAGTTGCTGCAACAGTGGCTCAAAAGAACAGAGGTCATACATACCTTTTAAATGTAAGGAAACTGTGAATTGTTTAAAGTTTAGTAATGTTTGTATGGGTTATTCAAGTTCTGTTGGCTCTTTTAAATTACTTCGGGATAAATAATCCAACAAACAAGTTTTTTTTAATTGTTGTTACATAATTATAGGCTGCTATAAGAGACACATAATCATCTTCCTAAAAAACTACATAGACTTTTCACACTTTTTGAGGTCAGACAATATCCCCAATCGCAATTTTTAAAACCGGACATAATACCCTTTCATCTAGGACAATAACTCCATACCAACCAATTCATTGGTCCCTTAAATATTTATGTTCTTTGTTTGTTTGTGTTTATATTTCATATAATGTTGTGATTTTTAGTTCATTTCGTGCAACTGTTAAATGTTATTCACTTGAAACTTGGAAGTAACCTTTGTCATCAACTCTAGTATAAGGGGCAACATTACCCATAACTCTGTTTTGTCTTCTGACAGAGTTATGATCCTATTTCACATAGATTTTCTGGTTAAAGTTTATATTCCACAGTTTTGTAGCTTCAAAAATACATGTTATTCACTTGAAACTTGGAACTAACCTATGTCATCCACTATAGTATCAGTGGCAACATTACCCATAACTCTGTTTTGTATTTTGACAGAGTTATGCACACTGTTTACATAATATTTAAGGGAAATACTTCGAATATATGAGCACGCTGAAACTCTGACAGCTCTGGTTTGTTTCAAAATATACATTGTAATATGTAATATATTAAAATTACATAATTCCCATATTGTTCACATAGAATTTCCAGTGAAATATTTTAAACATCAGTAAGTCTGTATCATATTTATTTCAGGTACATGAGAAGGTTGGTTTGTCGCCAGGAGAATACACAAAACGAAGAGGGATATTGCGTGACATACAGTCTGCAAGAAAGAGAGCCATGAAAACCACATATGCAGCGAAGAAGCGACGACTGCAATTAAAATCTGCAAGGTTTTCCATACAGTTATGTATATAAAAAAATCAGTTCAATAACAACAGAACATGTAAGTATGACAAATTAAATATGTCATGACCAGTTTATGATCTCTTCTACTAATAACACTGTCCTACTAGTTTACAGTAATTGTAATGTGATGTGTATACACAAAAATAACTCGTTGGCATTGATGGAGAAATTTTATCAGGTAAGGTGTAGTAATTTATAGAATGAGCTGAAAGTGAAGCCGATAAATTCCGCAGTCAAGCCAAATAATCTTTTTCCATGAGATCACCATCTTAAAAAAACAACAGCATCTTGGTATTGGGACAGTATTTACTCATGTTACAGGATACAAAAGAATGCCTAATATTAAAGTGTGTATGTACGATCTTTCACATCAATGATTTTCAAAATAAGATGAAAGTGACGATAAAACTTAAAAGCAAACAGAAAAAAAAATAAAATGAGGAAGGAAACACTTCAATATAAAATAAACAACAAATGCTAGTGTTGACTCATCGTTTATTAGTGTTGTGTAACCTAAACCAACTGTCAAGTCAACATATATACATGTATTTGAGTTTCCGCTTGTACAGACTAAATCTATTTGGTGATTACAAACTAGCTTGTTGTGCGTTTAAAAACTTTTTGTTCTTAACATTTATTCCATTTTAAATAGAAAGATATGTTAATTAACTGTATTTTGCTACTTGTATTTATGCCACTACATATGCTGTAAGATCCTACATACACACTTCAAGATTTAAAAACATAATTATTTTGACAATTGTTAATCATTTTCACAGGATGCAGAAGACTAATTCAAATGAAGTTCGAGAAGGCACCACTTTTCAGGAGAGGCCCATTTCATAGAAAATGCAGATACAGAAACAATCCCTCCCCAATTTTTTAAACCAGTGGAGTTCAACGACTGCATACAGGAAGCTGCTTGGGAGTACTTTGACCTAGAAACTACAGATTTTGGTGTGTTGATGATAAGTGAAGTCCTTAACTTTATAACAACTTTATAACTAGCTTGCCAATTGCTTTAAATTAATCAGATTATGACCATGTTCATGTTAAGATGAAACTATGTAACAAGTACCATAACTCTTTTCATGCATTTTGAACCATAACTGTTTCATAATAATTATTTTACCTGGTACTTAGCTTTTATATACCCATCAAACATGTTTGAAGAGGATAACTGTATTTCTTTCACTTTCACAAATAACCTTTTTAGCTCACCTGAGTACAACACGCTCATGGTGAGCCTTTGTAATCGCCTTTGTCCGTCGTTACTCTTCGTGTCATTTACCTTGTGAACACTCTATAGACGACATTTATTGCCCAATCTTCATGAAACTTGCCAAAAACATTTGTAATAATGATATCTTGGTCTCATTCGACACAAGGTCATGTTGTGTAAAAAAAATGGGTCACCAGGGCAAATTACAGTAAAGCTTATGAACACTTTAGAGGCCACATTTGTTGTCCAATCAACATGAAACAGCTCAATGGATGTGTTTTCACGTTATGTATCGCCGAAGAAGCAGACTTCCAAACAGGCCTCTAAAGTGACTGGACTGACCAAAAGAGGAAGTAGAATGTTTTACAATGGATCACGGGTAGAGGCTCTAGAGATCTGTGTTGCGTTATCGTCATTTTATTTCTTACTTGAATGGACTCAAAACTGACAGGTGACATTAGTTGGCCATAGTATCGAAACTTTTGATAGTTTGGTACTGTTACATGCTCTAGTAAACTGCCAAATGTTGCCTGATTTTTCTAAAATAATTGCAAGTTTCATTGATACAAGAAAGTGCTTCCAGCTGTCTCAGCCCCAACTGAAATCATTCTCTCAGGTTAATCTTGTCAGTTGTCTACTTGGAGAATCATACAATGCTCATAATGCCTTGCAGGATGTTGAATCTTTAAAAAAGCTTCTTGAAATATGTCTGAGGAAAATCTAAAACCATGTATGTTTTCCGTTTACTATGCTATTCAGTCGAATTATTACAGCTCTAGAATCCGTAAGTTATTGCCAAGTTATGCAACTTGTATAAACAACAAGGCTATAAGTAACAGTTTGGCTAGAAAAATGGCAGGTAGTGGTCTTCATTTGCGACATTTGATGGTAATTTATAAAAGAAATGGAAAGCAGGGTATTGTAGATGTACTTAAGGAAACGGTCAGCGGAAAAGTGAGAGTAACTAAAAGTTCAAGAATCATTGAATCTATATCATTGAATATATTTGTAATTTTCTGTTGCAAACATAATTTGGATACATTTAGTGTTGTTCCAGGAAAAAAGGTGATTAGGGAGCCGAACGCCGATGTATTAAAATTCAGTGGGTGGGGGGTGATAGAGGGAATAAAATGAAATATATATGACTTGAAAAAAATAAAGTTGTGTTGGTGGTACACCATTTTGGACTGGCGTTCCGCCCACCATAACCTTTTTTCCTTGAACAGCCGTTATGCAATTTGCTGCCTGAAGTTGTGTTTCTTTTAGTTGTGCACTACTGTGTTAGCTTAGAATTCACTTTGTACCTAAATCATATAGTTTGCGCATAAAACCATGTAGGCTGTGTGTGCAAAAAATGTGTTTGTTTGTTTTTTGCATGGGTATAATACTAGATGGCAGATTGTAAACACTGTTGTTGTTTTTTTCATATGCTGTTAAAAACAATAGCTGTCATGCTTTTGTAATGGTGATCAAAAAGAACTACACAATAAAAGTACTTGTTGGTAAGTCCATAAGATCAACATGAATTATTATGTAGAAATTTATATTGTAAATTGTTAACTTAGAATGAAATTATATGCTATTACTTAGTGGGTGGGGTAAATTATACTAGCTATTTTGTGCACTTAGACAAGATGACGTTGGAAAAACCAAATTCGTAACAATGATTTTTTGTATCTTCATATGAATTGAAATTATTGTTCAAAAGTTCACGTTGTTGTTATGATATGAAATACATCGTAAATGAATGTATGGCATAATGCATAAAACAAGTGCAATATTGTTAAACATATTCAAGTTAAACATACGTACGTTACACAAGTGTATTCTATTTGGCATTTTGCTTTTCATTCAAAATAAGAAACACATTTAGATTCTGTAACACTTGCTTAATTGAAATAAATGTTATCTTCATGTTAAAAATCATAATTCAAATTCATACATGCATGTCATTGTCATATGAGAGAATGGTTGCCATGGCAACATGCTAACATGTATGTTTGAAAATAGTGAATTATATGCAGTTTTGTTAAATATTGTATTCTTATCTGAACATATCATGTATTTATGTGTTGGTAAGTGTAACATGTTTAGAATAAAGATTGTTCAAGTTAACTATACTTAGGCAGTGGGTGGGGAAAATAAACACTATTTCACACAATTTTTGCATTGTTGAAATACTTTTAAAAAGAGACACATTTGTAATGACATAGACTGCAGATCTTTGGATAAACTTTTTAAGTTTAAAGTACAATATACATTTAAAACAGTCATTATATGTATTAGCAAAGTTCAAAGTAATGTTATAAAGTAATGGGTGTTGAAAGACGTTTTAGTTGCTGGCGCTCTCGGATGAACATTGACCCCTAGTTTTTGTCCTATTTATTTCATAAACATATGATGCTCTATAACATAACAGTCAGTGACAAAATCCTTGTTATTATTTATGTAAGTAATTTCTGTCACAGTGATGTCATATAATGCTTTTTTTTTTCAATTTCTTGTTTCCACCCCCCTTTTGACTTTCCGATTAGAAATATTGTAACAATATTTCTAAAGTACAGTTTCAGGGTTTCTAACATTGACTAGGATCATTACTTATAATTATTATAAAATATGGTCAATATCTACCAGTTTTCTAAAAAAATGTCTTTTCTGCTTATTCCATACACAGTTTTCCGATAAATCTCTGATTTTTCAAGTAGATAATTCTCTGATTTTTCAAGTATTTTATGGTATGTTATTAAAAATTACAGACAAGTTAACTCATTGACATGTCTTTTTCTTTCTTTCAAATGATCAAAAACATATTATTAAACATTAAAATATTGATTTTGTGAAAACCTTTTTATTTTCATTTTCACCAATGAGCCCCCTTAAGCTTGATTTTCCGATGACACGCCTCATATAATGTTATACAGAGTATCATGATACCTGTACTATAATGTTATACAGAGTATCATTAGTATCATTATACCTGTACTATAATGTTATACAGAGTATCATTATACCTGTACTGTACAGTTGGGATTTGGGTTCATCAAAGATTCATCTTCAATTATGTTTTGATGATTTTCATTAAACCTTATTTTACTTGCACCCACTATGTTTTATGTGAAATTGTTTATACTACATGTAAAACAAAAGATTATACATGGATACTGTAACTATTAAAACACCAACCTTCCCTCCTAAATGTTGTGGGTGGGGTAAAGAAATGTCCCCTGCCACGATCAAAGCTTCCACGACCTCTGTCAAACCCCCCACGCCCTCGAACAAACTCCTGCAAACAAGTTAGGTATTTAAGTATGAGTTTAGAAAACCTTACAACATTTTTATGGAATCACCAAAAAACAAATGTATTAGAATTTTTTTCAAATGGTTAATTTGACACAATTATTTTTAATCTTTAAATACAATTAGAATTTTCATAGGTAGAGTTGGTATAGAGACAATTACATGAAAGACTCTTAATATTACCATAAAACGCCGTGTATTACGCGCAGTCATGTATAGCGCGCACCTATTTTTTTGGGTGGAAAGTGTGGAAAAAAATAGTTGTGAGCCAAAAATAGGTTGAAAATGTGTGCTGTGGAGCTTTGCAATCAGTTTTTAACAAAAAGAAAGTATAAAAATCGTATCAGATTAAAAACAAAATCAAAATAAATGTTTGACATGTTTACAGCGTATTACAGTTTTTCCAAGCTCTTATGTGATATAGATGCTCTGCAAGCAAAGGTTACATTACACCAACATGTTATTGGCAAGTTCATACAATTTTTGTAAAATACTCAAAATGACACTAATATCTCAATCTACTTGACAACATTAATGACATAAGCCAGGAAAAACACAAACAAAATAATTTCAAAATATTCATTCGCACCTATTGAGTTGCCAAAAAAATGTTTTTCACACATTTCGTAAGACAAAGGAAATTATCACAATATCGACAATGGCCCCAAATACAGTTGCTGTACCCGAGTTGGGCATGGTATTATTAGAACAACAATAACTTGTAATAAACAAAAATGGCTTAAATTGGCTTCATTTCTTCTCAATTTTAGCCAAATGTACTGTTTAAAATGCCGGATACATACCTGAAATGATAATAAAAATAATTGTTATCACTTATTAACATTGTCCCTTCAGTTCTTAATAGTATAGATCATTTAATTATGCTAATAGTTCATTTACAAATACCTGGAAGCCATTTGGGGTAAGTTGTGCAAACCTTGGAAAATTTTCCCTACATCGTTAAAGTACTGTATAATGCGCACCAAGTTTTTAAAATTGATTTTGGGGGCAAAAAAGTGCGCGTAATACACGGCGTTTTACGGTAATCCCTCAACACTTTTGTACCAAATGACAATAAATCTGCTAGAAGTGTGTTCACAATACAATAAACAAATCTGCACTATTTGAAATGAACATCATTTTGGCACAGAGCCATTTGTTTGCCCGGTGTGACAACTAGACTTACCTGGTGTGTCATCGCAGTACGTATGCCTTCATGCGGCCTGTCAGCCACCACGAGGGTGTCTCTGGTTTGTTCGCTCTTCTGTTCCAGCTTCATAAAGTCGTCCACGTGCATAGACGGGGGTCGGCTCGTGTTGGGGGGACGGTTGCGGAAGTTGTCGTGTCGGTTGGCCTGGGCTGCCAACCCCCTGGCAATGCCTCGGCCTCGCATTGGGGCGACTGGTTATAATAATAATGATAATAATAATAACAACAGAAATACTGGTAATTTATTAATTAATAATGAAAGCACCTTTTTGTACATACAACACCAAGAAATTCTTGACAACTTCTTGTTAACTTCAGTAACAAAATCCTTGTTTTTATGTGTTGAATACTGGGTATATGCAAGCCAAATACTCACCAAAGGGACGCCGGATGCCTCGACCTCTCCATGTAACAAACTCCTGGGACTTTCTGCGATCCCTGAATCATACAATGGTACGCACAGTCAATACTGTCAAATTCAGAAATGGCCTTATTTCAGAATGACTTAGTACTCTTTCATTTCTGTTATGACCTATTACAAATAATTACCTATTGAATAATTTTGTAAGAACCATATGACATCGTATTATCATATTAAGTATACGAAAAAACCCGGAAATACCTAATAACTTCATAAGGAAAACAATAATGATACCCCAATTATCTGACACATCTTTTACTCAAGAATATGTAACTTAACAACATTTTATTTGTTCAATTCTTCTAGAGTTTTGAATCAAGGTTCAAAGACAAATAATTTTAACCATACTTATGTATTAATGATAATTTTGTATATAACACTCTTAAAAACATACTTGAGTTTCTTGGGTTTGGTGAGCTCTTCTTCAGACGCGAGGCCAATGTCTTTCTTGAGCTCCTCCTCCAGATTGAAATCCTTGCAGTACTTCAAGCACAAGGCATCCAGATCACATGGTACCTGTCAACACATGGCACACAGGGAACCTGTACTTCAAGCACAAGGCATCCAGATCACATGGTACCTGTCAACACATGGCACACAGGGAACCTGTACTTCAAGCACAAGGCATCCAGATCACATGGTACCTGTCAACACATGGCACACAGGGAACCTGTACTTCAAGCACAAGGCATCCAGATCACATGGTACCTGTCAACACATGACACACAGGTAACCTGTACTATTCTATGCAGCTATTTAGGGATTGTTACCTTATATAGCGAGAGCAATTTGAAGGCATCATCTCCAAGAAAACAAGAGCAGCTTGTAAACAGGTATACCCCCTCTAGGTTAAATGCAATCTTCAAAATATCAAGTTTGGTGAAATCGATGAAAACTGTTGGACATAGAGAGTGGAAACTGCTAAAAAGGCCAATTTTAGATAAATTAAGGACCATAACTCTGCAGTTCCTGTGGTGATTTGGTTGATCATTGAACTTTTCATTACGGTTGGTGAAGATCGAATGAAAACTGTTGGACTTAAAGAGAGCAGAAAAGAAAGTGGTCTACCAACGGACCGACGTTAGCAAACCCCGCTATCTTCGTAGGGAGGCATAAATATCTTTAACATTAATAATCATGCACTTTTTCCAAAATACACCAGTATTTTTCTCTTTTTAACCCATTTTTGTGATATAATCCCATAAAACCTAGGGCGTAGGCGCCATCCCCAGTCTTTGAAAAAGATCTGCATTTTGTCCCAAATATGAACATTTAAAATACTGGGTATACAGATCCAACCAAACAGATTTGTATCAATATATGACAGTTATAATCCAGAATTATCCTGACTGTACTTACATGTACATGTATAGGTATAAATACATTGTTACTAAACAGGTATCTCTTACTCTATAACTATTGAATTGGATGGAATTATTATTTGGCAACTGTAGTAGCCAAACTATTTTTTATTGTGATACTTATAACTGAACAAGTTCATATGATAGATGTTATTGATGCAAAATGCAAAGGTTAAAGTACAGACATTGAAAATTGAAATCTCACAAGAAAGTATTGAAAGTTACATGGTTTGTTTAGACAAAACTAGTTAAAACAAAATATGTGAAACTACACTGAAAATGCCACTGAAAATTCTTGCTACATGTTGTACCATATCTGGGTCATCAGCCTCGTAAGTGGTCTGCCAGAATGTTGATGTGAGACGATCATCCTCAGAGTCCGTTATCGTACACACTGACCTCATGTTAAACAACATCTGCAACGGCTGTGGTTCCGGTAGAAATGGTTGTTCTGTTTCTGTAGATATTAGAAATAAACATTTATTTTATACAAAATCTGTCTCAGGACAGCGCGCTAGTCTATTCAACCGCTTTGTCAGAGTTTTTGGCCCTTATCACTACCAAAAAAGCAGATACAGAGATATAAAGTTGTTGCACGCAAACTTTAACCTGAAATTTCTAAGTTCAACAAGACTTGTCACAGGATGTGACGTATGCCCCCCGAAGCATATGCTTTTCAGAGGAAGGCGACACAATGTCAGTTACATGTTGGCAATAATGATGCTTCCTACAAAAAGAGTTATGGTCCTTGTACTCTGCAATTCCTCTCAACATCCTCTATCAATATATGTGGTTTTATTTTAAATCACTTCAATACTAATGGAGTTATGCACTGCACTAGAAAATTAACTGCAGGGCAATAACTCCATGAATATTGAAGAAAGAGTTATGGTCCTAGTACTGTGCTCTTACTCTCAATCTCTATCAATATATGTGGTGTTATTTTAAATTCCTTCAATACTAAGGTAGTAATTATCTGCACACACAAAAACAAAGGGCAATAACTCCCTAAATATTGAAGAATGAGTTATGGTCCTTGTACTCTGCACTTCCTCTCAATGCCTCTATCAATATAAGTGGTTTTATTTAAAATCCCTTCAATAGGCTAAACAAATTAATGAATTGTTTCTCAGGCACTTTTTCCAAAAAATCTGGAGGGAGGGCCAATTTTTTTTTGATTGAAGTTTTTTTTTTCCTACTCTTTTCTATTGGCACTATGACAATGGCTTGTTGAAACAACTAAATAAGTACAGATTAAAGACAATTTTTAGTTTAAAAAACAACACTCCTTTGTATAAAATTCTAAATATAGATTTATTAATCACAAACGGTCATTTATGCAAGCTGATGTAAAAAGGCAAATCAATTTGAGTGTTCATAATTAACGTTAGTGCCTTAAATTGATATACCATCAGCATTTAAGTACTTCTATTTATAGATTTTAACTTTTCGTAATTCATATTTTATATAACTGTCAAAAACAGAATTATTTTTGCAATAAATCACCAATACTTTTGGAACGGAAAATCAACACTTGTCAATGCAGCTGGCATGTTCATTTATTTTCATAGGACATATATTTACACAGATTTTCTTTAAAAAATATGGAATGCTTTAACACAAGCAAAAGCATCTACGAAACAAAAGTTTAAATCAACAAATATAGGATATTTATCAAGGTTCCCAATCGAATATGACTTTTTTTTTCACAATTTACACAGTATTTCACAATATGTGTATATCCGATTAATATAATTAAATCAGACTGGAAGAAAGTTACTGGAAATACCGAAATCTTAACCAGGTTATTCTTCTTCCGCTATGTTAAAATGCGGATTAGTTTAATTTTAAGCCACTTTCCATCATGGGATCTAATTCAATACATCGTAATTTTAATAACAGTTCTTATTAACATTTATGGTGTTTATTCGTCCGAAATATGTTTCTTACTTACGAAAGGCATTGTTCAAAAGCGCTTGGTACGAACGCAATATGCTAAATTGTACATGCTGATTTACTCCCGAGTCATCACCAGTCGCATACAGAAAATAGACGATAGCAAGTTACCATAATGTTAATAATTCACAGATTTCTATGCATTGTTTTCGTATTTTCTTCGGTAACATGCCCATTAGAAACACTTTCTGCAAAATTTATTTTTATTAACATATTTCTGGACTGCTCCTTTAAAACCCGGGCGCAATCGCCCACAAAGAGTAAATAAAAAAATGTTTTGGCATTAAATCAAATTCGTGGCGAGCCATATAAAAACGTTGCGGCGCTGCCTGAGAAACAAATCATTAACTTTTTTTAGCAATACTAACAGAGTTTTGCTCTGCAAAATAACAACAAAGGGTAATAACTCTTTAAATATTGAAGAAAGAGTTATGATCCTTGTCCTCTGCACTTCCTCTCAATGTCCTCCATTATTATATGAAGTTTAATTTGAATCCCTTCAATACTAATGGAGTTATGCTCCGCACAAGAAAATTAAACAATGGGCAATAACTCCGTAATATTGAAGAAATAGTTATGCTACTTATACTCTGCAGTTCCTCTCATTGTCCGCTACCATTCTATGAAGTTTCATTTGAATCCCTTCAATACTAATGGTAGTATGCACCCCCACAAGAAAATTAATGCTTTGCACAAGAAAATAAAACAAAGGGCAATAACTCCAGAAATATTGAAGAAAAAGTTATGGTTCTCTCTGCACTTCCTTTCATTGTCCTCGATCATAATACGAAGTTTCACTGAAATCCCTGTAATACTAATGGAGTTATGCTCCGCACAAGAAAACTAATGCTTCACATAAGGAAATAAAACAAAGGGCAATACCTCCATAACTATTGGAGAAAAGTTGTGGTCCTTGTGCTCTGCACTTTCTCTCATTGTCCTCTATCGTTATATGACGTTTCATTTGAATCTCTTCAATAATTATGGATATATGCTCTGCACAGGAAAATTAAACAAAGGGCAATAACTCTGTAAATATTAAAGATAGAGTTGTGGTCCATGTACTCTGCACTTCCTCTCATTGTCCTCTATCATTATATGAAGTTTCATTTAAATCCCTTCAATACTAATGAAGTTATGCTCCGCACAAGAAGCGTGACCGACTGACGGACAGACGGACGGACGATGCATTACTATATGCCCCCTGAAGTTCCCTTTGGTGGCATAAAAAGCGACATTATTTTGCTAAATTGCAGGTCAGACTTATGGGCCTTGGTCAGTGACCTTATATAATGACCCCAAAGATATGTGTGAAGTTTCAACTGAATATTCGTAGCAGTTACAGAGATATGTACTTGTTGCACGCAAAAATTAACCTGAATTTTCTCTTGCACGCTAAAATTAACCTGACTGTTTTAAGTACAAAAAGGGGCATAACTCTGCTATTAAGCTGGTCACAGTTATGGGTCTTTGCCAGAGACCTTATATAATTACCCTGAAGGCATGTGTGAAGTTTAAATTGAATATCTTTGGTAGATATAGAGATATGGAGTTGCTGCACGCAAACTTTAACCTGATTTTCTAAGTACAAATAAGGGCATTATTCTGCTAAGTTGCAGGTCAGAGTTATGGGCCTTGGTCAATGACCTCACATAATGACCCCAAAGACATGTGAGAAGTTTCAATTGAATATCTGTAGTAATTACAGAGAAATGTACTTGTTGCAATCAAACCTTATCCAGAGCATTACGCTGACGCCGACGAATGGGCGAGTGGTATAGCTCGAACTATTTGGTGAATATTCGAGCTAAAACAATGTGAACTTTATTTCTATTTGATGAATTTGTAGTTTTATTTCAATATGACTGCAATTAAGTCAAATGGCACTGTTAATGATTAATTGCACACGTAAAAGTATTTAATCACTGAAAAAGTCTTCAATTTATTATTATTACTTACTCTTAATATCTACTATTCATCATGTTTATTATTACCAATTAATATGAATAGCAACTGCATTATGACGGCACTGACAGCCATAGTACTGGGGTGCTATAACTCAACAAACTGACCTGACTCTTGGTGAACTTGATGCACAATTTAACGCTTGAATTATATTCTATATACATGTATTTGTCAATTTAGTCTACGCATCTCAACAGTGTGGCCATTGGCATGGGAGTATAACACAGGTATTTTCAGTAGCATGTATCAAATTAACATGATTTCCTTACAGAAAGTAATATTTCTAATTGTTCATTTTAATAATAATATCCATGCATTAATGTAAGTGTAAGGTTATACCTGGTTTCTGCTTCACTGGTGAGATCTTCTGCAGCACAGACAGCAGACTGTTCACACTTTCAAGCAGTGTGTCCAGAGTCTCCTCCTCCTTGACTCCCTCCTGAACAACAGAGTGAGAAATAAACCTCGTTTACTCCCTCCTGAACAACAGAGTGAGAAATAAACCTCGTTTACTCCCTCCTCAACAACAGAGTGAGAAATAAACCTCGTTTACTCCCTCCTCAACAACAGAGTGAGAAATAAACCTCGTTTACTCCCTCCTCAACAACAGACTGAGAAATACACCTCGTTTACTCCCTCCTCAACAACAGAGTGAGAAATAAACCTCGTTTACTCCCTCCTCAACAACAGAGTGAGAAATGAACCTTGTTTACTCCCTCCT
Source organism: Congeria kusceri (assembly GCA_027627225.1). Lineage (NCBI taxonomy): Eukaryota > Metazoa > Mollusca > Bivalvia > Myida > Dreissenidae > Congeria > Congeria kusceri. The sequence goes on along the minus strand of CM051036.1, from coordinate 42,575,366 downwards.
CAACAACAGAGTTAGAAATGAACCTCGTTTACTCCCTCCTGCACAACAGAGTGAGAAATAAACCTCGTTTACTCCCTCCTGCACAACAGAGTGAGAAATAAAACTTGTATTACTCCCTCCTGAAAATAAGTGTAACAAGCAGACCTTGTATTACTTTCTCCTGGACAACAGAGTAAGAAACAGACCTTGTATTACTCCCTCTTGAACAACAGTGTAACAAACAAACCTTGTATTACTCCCTCTTGAACAAAAGTGTAACAAACAAACCTTGTACTGCTTCCTCTGGAACAACAGTGTAAGAAACAGACCTTTTATTACTTCCTCCTGAACAACACTGTAAGAAACAAAACTTGTATTACTCCCTCTTGAACAACGGTGTAACAAACAAACCTTGTATTACTATCTCTTGAACAACAGTGTAAGAAACAGACCGTGTATTACTCCCTCTTAAACAACAGTGTAAGAAACAGACCTTGTATTACTCCTTCCTGAACAGCTGTGTAAGAAACAGACCTTGTATTACTCCTTCCTGAACAGCTGTGTAAGAAACAGACCTTGTATTACTCCCTCTTAAACAACAGTGTAAGAAACAGACCTTGTATTACTCCTTCCTGAACAGCTGTGTAAGAAACAGACATTGTATTACTCCCTCTTGAACAACGGTGTAACAAACAAACCTTGTATTACTATCTCTCGAACAACAGTGTAACAAACAAACCTTGTATTACTCCCTCTTAAACAACAGTGTAAGAAACAGACCTTGTATTACTCTCTCTTGAACAGCAGTGTAAGAAACAGACCTTGTATTACTCCTTCCTGAACAGCTGTGTAAGAAACAGACATTGTATTACTCCTTTCTGAACAATAGTGTAAGAAATAAACATTCTATTACTTCCTCTTGAGCGACAGTATAAGAAACAGACCTTGTATTACTCCCAAATGAGGTTGGGTGATATGGATGGATAGGGAATGGTCATAAGCAACAACTGTGTAAGTATCCAAGTGTTGTAGTAAGCGGTGTTGGTGGTAGACGAAACGGTAAAATCTACTTAACCTTGTCACGGACAGAAGGCCGGATGGAAGGCCGGACAGACAGGACGATCACTATATGCCTCCCGCATCAAGATGTCAGGGGCATAAAAAGTTAAATGTAAAGAAAATTTAACAGAAATCTATGAGAAGATAAATGTTCACAGAATAATTATGTGTAGATATTTATAATACATAAAAGTCTCAACAATTTTCTTCACCATTAGAATACCTCTAAGTGCTTTTGCAAGTCCACCAATGGGTGAGCATTAAGATCCTGCGTCCAGGCAACCACTTCCCGCAGCTCCTGATTGGTCAGCACAATGCTCCGGGTCTCTGGCATATCTATGCACACCAGCAGGCGTAGAAACTCGAGAGTCGTGGAGAAAGTGGACAGACAGTCCGAGCTGTCTTTGCTGAACTTAAACTTGATGCGATTCAGGAGACGATACACGGCCAGTTTGTGCTTCTGTTTCTCGAATGTTCTGTTGAATAATTAAGAAATAATTTTCAATCTGGAGTTCTGATGCGTAGGAATCAAAACCAAGAGGGTGTTAGCCCGAGATGTTTAATAGCCACGTATCAGAATGACAAAGAGTTGTTTATTGGCCAATAAACAATGATAATGCGAAAATGATTTTGATTCTAACATGATTTGACATATGTTTTTGCAATTGTAATTGGAGCTACTTTTTACTATGCTCCGCTCAGAATCGGGACTGATTTTTGTGTTGTCTATTGGGTAGTTTAACAACAATAATTTTGTTCTTGTTCTATAGAAAAATTAGCAAGTATCGTGTCATAATTAAAAATATTCACTGTTTATAATACATGTACATTAGAATTCAATGTTTCTAGATTATTGGCCTCCAGTATTTCATATAAATTATTATTGTTATCTTTTTTTATGGCAAATGACAAACACTGCCCCAGTGTTTTTCGATTGGACAAGTTAATGCTGCAAAACCTTTACAGAGGTTAAAGGCCCATTATGTTATTATAATGTGTACTAAATTTAAAGAAAATAGTTTAAACCTTACAGATTTGCTGTTTTTATAACAAGAGAATGATTAAATAACATCATTTTAATTGATTTACTAAATTAGAAATTTAAATAACATCATTTTAATTGATGTACTAAATTAGAAATTTAAATAACATCATTTTAATTGATTTACTAAATTAGAAATTTAAATAACATCATTTTAATTGATTTACTAAATTAGAAATTTTAATAACATCATTTTAATTGATGTACTAACTTAGAAAATATTAAACAAAAGTAAAACGTCTGTAAATAGATATCAGTTAGTTTCTTTAAGTTCAAACAAAAAATATTTTCTTGGACAAGGAATGGAATAATATGCGGGCTTACGTTTTCAGCAGGTAGAAGCTGTAGTCGTGTTCAGTAAGCATAACTAGGGCCCTTATACACGGCAGTACTGAGTCATATTTGTGGTTGGGATGTGAGATGTGCTCTAACAGGGACTCTATAATGAGGGTCAGCTGATCTATGGTCGGCAGGGCGTTGCACACCTGAAAAAGCATTGCTAGTAGCAGAAGCACTGTTAAAGGAAACATCAGATTCTGTTCAATAGGAAATAAGTGTTATATCGATATACATTTGTATATGTCACAGGTCATTTTTCCTTTATTAGACTTATTCTTACATGGTTAAACACATTTTCAAATATCCCACCTAGGGTCTTTTGATTTCCAACTTGTATAGGGATTACATATGTATGTAAGCTAAGGAATGTTTTATTGCAATGCATGTCAAAAACACCTTTTGTAAACAACAGATGCCAAAAACACCTTTTGTAAACAACAGAATTTGAATGGTTGCAAAAAGAACAGAATGCTTCTTCCATTTATATTTGCTGTTTGCTAACAATCAAGTAGGCATGCTCATTTTGGCATATCATTCTATGACCACAATACAGCACAATACCACTATATCAAGCAACTACATTATTCAACACATGACAGTGTTAGTTCCCTTATTTTCCATGGCCCCATGGACCCATTCCCAATGCGAAACATGTTGTTTTTTTCAATTGGAATGAACAAATTCCCAATTCTGATGTGATAAAAAATGTAAATATGGGAATCTGAGCTGAACATCATGAAATTACTTTTATGGTTATGTAAATATGGGAATCTGAGCTGAACATCATGAAATTACTTTTATGGTTATGTAAATATGGGAATCTGAGCTGAACATCATGAAATTACTTTTATGGTTATGTAAATATGGGAATCTGAGCTGAACATCATGAAATTACTTTTATGGTTATGGATAAACTCCATTAAAATACCAAGTTTAGCCAATATAACTCTCGAAATGTTTCCAAATTATAAAGATTTCACAACATGAAATTCCCAATTAAATGGGTAGCGGACCCATTCCTAAAGTAGTGAAAACAAAATTGCTGCACTATATTATAATTCTACATTTGAGGCACGTCGTTGGAAAACCGGACTTAATGAATGCATGTACGTAAAGTGTCGTCCCGGATTAGCCTGTGCAATCCGCACAGGCTAATCCGGGATGGCACATTCCACTTTGTGGTATTTTCTGTTTCATGGAAGTCTCTTCTAAACATAAATACACTGTAGGCGGAAAGTGCCGTCCCGGATTAGCCAGTGCGGACTGCACAGACTAATCCGGGACGACACTTTATGCACATCCATTAAGACCGGTTTTCTCACGAGGTGCCACATTTAAAGTTCCCAACCTGTTCTTGCACAGACAGAGTGGTCTCCCCTGAGGTCAAGGTCACCTCCATGTCACAGAGACTCTGCAGTATGGACTGAAATCACAGAATAAATAGTGGCATCTTATTAATTAACACCAAATATATAAAGATACATGTACACTGTGATTTCTCAAACAGACCAACTGACAGGTGACACCAATTAACACACTTCAAGTTTCATTTTCAATACAATTAACTTAACCTCCTAAACTAAGCACCTCAGAAAGTAATGTAATCATAGGATAAGACAAAATCAAGTCCTGTAAAAACGTTACAAAAATATACATGTAGAAGCCGTTCAAGCATAAGTAAAGACATACAGAAACATTTAAGTCTGCATCACAATCAAAACTATCACTATCAAACTTAACAGTCTTCTGCAAGAAGGAAAAGAAAACAGGATAAAATCAGTGTGAGCTGATTACCAGAATCGTCCATGAAATTAACTACAGTAAGGCATTGATTAATTAGTCGTTAGAATTGGGTTCTTTGACTAATTGACTAATTGAAAATATTAGTGGAATTGTTTTATAACTTAAACAGGTGATCCAATTTGCCAGTAAAGAAGGAAAAAAAAAAATGCCTAGAAGGATGTATCATCATTGAGATTACCCACCACTATCGACTCCTGGTCCTGCACATGATCGGGTTTCTCTGACACCAGATTCAGTATCCCCAACATCTTCTGTAGCACACACTGGTACTTCTCCTCACCTCCAGGGCTGCATAGAGCAAATGAGAGTGGAATTACACTCTACTGGTTTACTGACAGTATAGACGTTGCCTCAAATGTCAATCCCATGCACAATAATCTGCAATTTTATCCAATTTGCTTTAGGATATCATGTGTTCAACGGCTAACCTATTTTACCAAAAGAGCATGCGATAAGCTTGTGATGTGATTGTGATGTTCGATAAATGGACATTAATCCATAAACATACATGTAGCTGGGGAAGACTTTAAAATGCTTGTTGCAAAAGCTTGAAAGGTTTATTACATGTACATGTACATGCAGCTGAACAGATACATTTCATTTGAATGCCCAAGAAACATAGATATCTAATTGGTTTGAACAACTTCAATTTTAATTTAACAGAGGTTTTGTTATTACATGTATAGGCCTGGGGTCATATTCGAGCAACATCTTAAGCGTATCTTAAAATATTTTCACTTAAGTTCCAATTTTTGTAAGGTAATATTTTTAAAACTACAATGAATTAATGATTCCAATTACAGTTAAGTAAATAGTACCGGTATTGTTTAACTGTCAAAAGCTACCCTCATATTACCTACAAATGACATGATTATGAACACTCCACAAACAATATACACATACAAATGACCCCAACATACAAAGGAAGCACTGACATTCATGTAGCCTCCACGAGACTGTCATACCTCATACAAAGCCAGTACAACAGTATGAGGTCCAGGAAGAAATAATCAAACACTGGTCCTTATGGACAGTGAATTGTTCTGGTGAAGTTTCTGCTTGCAAGCTAAATGTTTTTGAGTGGCCAGTAATATGGGGTTTGGACCACATAGTAATTAAAGGATTACAAGACCTCATGGCAGGTAATGGGTTTGTGACTTCAGCATTTTTTTTTCACCTTTGGGGGAAAGGTGGCGAGGACTTAAGATGGGGAAATTTACGGCAAAAGGGGATTTTTTTTGTAGAAAAGCATTATTACATGTTTATATTATACTTTGTTATAAAACATAAATTTATAAATTGTTTTGCTGCAAATGATAACTTATAGTATGCACTAACTTGGTTTGATGAACAATTGCTGGGATTGTTTACTAACATTTCTCAATCTTAGTCAATTTTTGTCCAATTTTGGTCAATAAAAAAAAAAGATGACATTCTGAGGGAATTTAAAGGTAAATATAGGGGAAAAATATATACTTTTTAAGCAGGGGAATGGGGCCGAATTTCGGTCCCAAATTGGCTCTAAAAAAACAACACTGGACTTCCAGCAAATGAAATCATTGATCTAAATATTCAGTGTAACATGCGGCCTTTAATGACTCGTAGAGAAAAATGTGTGACTTGTGGAGACTGAGTGAACAAATAACATCAATTATCCAGTGTATCATGCGGCCCTTTGCTTACCCAATGATTCTGAGCATGGTGCACTTGATGGCGGGCTGCGAAATGAGGTTGGAGAGCAGGTTAAGGAAGCGGCTCCTGGTTGCCACGGCGAGCTTGAGGTCATCTGAGTCCGGGGCCTCCATGCCCCTGGCGTCCACCGTCTCTATGTGCTCCAGCAGCAGGTCCAGGGCGCACCTGCACACAGATCAGTATGGCAGTAAATTATATACCGGGCCCATATTCACTAACCCATACATAGAATTTAAGACGTAAGAATAAAGAATATTCTTAAAATTGTTCAATTATAAGAACCTCGTTACTCTTAATCTTACCTGGCATTCACCAATGCCAATCTAAGCATTCTTTGCTTACAACTATTTGTTAAAGACATGAGCAACTTTGGTAAGCAGCCTATCTGTTAAGTTCTTAACTCACAAGTATTCTGTCTTAAGTCCAAAGTCTATTCTTAAGTTTCGACATGTATGTCTAGGAATGGGTTGGTGAATACAGGCCCCAGCAAACAAAATACATTTTCATATATACTTTGCTTAGCATACACTGTACTGGAGAAGTACCTAAATCCAGACAGTACTTAAATCCGGACGCCTGAAAATAAATGTGTTTGTATGATCAAGACCAATAATTTTATTGTATTGATTGATGCACACACCTGTCTCAGCAGCATATGTCAAGTTTCAACAGAATCCATTGGGTATTTTTACACTTACTTACTATTGTGTTTATCATCCTTTTAAATGTAAAACATTTGCATTTGGGGGATTGAAATCAACACAGATTCTCCGATAAATAAGGCTTTACAAGGGAAAATTTTGAAAGTAACCACCAGAAAAAGGTCATCAAAGGAAGAAAAACAAAAAATCTGACACACAAGGTGTAGTTTAATGTTTATTTATATTATTTTATTTTAAATTAAATATATTTTTTGAAGTGTCCAGATTTAGGTACTTTCCATCCATATTTCGGTACATGTTACAGGCCTTTTTTAAACGCATCATTAAGTTGTTTTTAAATAGCAGATTTCACTAATATTTTTACCAAAGCTTTAGATTAAACCCTACTTATTATGTTTAACTTTTTATTTTTGTTCGAGGCAATCATCCAGAGAAATCGTCCAAAAACCAGCAAAAGTGTCCGGATTTACGTACGTCGCCAGTATGTTATGGCAAACAAAGACAATTATTGCAAGTTTTCCAGAAATAAAACATCATTAACAGAAGAAGCTCACCACGTCTGTGTATTTGATGATAATAATACAATCCTCGGGTTCATACGGAAAGCCATGAGTGTTACACCCCCACCCCAGTTTCCTGTGTGTAGGATATATGATTACAATCTGCAGGCTCGTGTTCACTTAAAAAGTTGAGCCTCATTTTCAGGTTCAAGATCAACTTGATCCAGGTATTTGAGTGTCAGGCTCAAAAATTGGTTCACTAAAAACCTGGCCCCAATTTCTCGAAAATTCTTAAGTACAGTTTAACAAGATTAGCCTAAGCTCACTATTTTCGTATTTCAATAAACTATGCATAAATACTATTGACACGACAAATTGCGTTTTGAATAAAAATTTCTACGTCAGGTAATCATGATGAATTATGTTTTGTGTTGGAAAATCAATTTAAAAATAATAATTTTGATTGATGAATAAGAGACTTAAGCCAGTTATTCTTAAGAATTTTTGAGGAACTGGACCCTGGGATCATTTTTAATTGTTGGTCAAGTATATATTATACATAATAATGAGCTTCCTCAGCGCACAGTTGCTCTCTGATATGAGGATTTTAATCAAAACCTAAAACAATTTGTGTTACTTTATCTAGATTTTTTTTTTTTTTTTAATTTTTTTTTTTAGATTCTGCAAATTGAGCAACACGATCAAGACAGCTAAAATTTTATACTAAGCCTGAAGTTAATTTTTTGCAAACAATGGGCCAGATTATGTGAAAAACCCTGAAACTAAATCGCCTACTGTGTGATCATTGTGGCGGTAGGGGCGGCCAGGTCGGACATCTGCAGGCATATTTTGCGGAGGATCTGCTGGAGGGGCTGGCAGGAAGTGACGGCCAGGGTGCGGATGATGCTGTGCAGGGCTGTATGCAGGGGCAGCAGGTGGGCGCTCCACAGCTTCCTTGTGTTGATAGCCAGCTGCTCCTCCGCCTGGGTCAACGGCTGTGAAATACAGGCATGGTAGGTGTCATTAAACACAGTACATCGTATGTTCATATATGTACAGTATGTATCAAGCAAAATTAACATATTTCACTCTTTGAGTTAGGGTGATTGAGTAAGACTCAGAGAAGAATGTTTGTTTGTTTGTTTGGATTTTTCGCCGTTTTTAACAGTATTTCTGTCATATCACGGCGGTCAGTTAACCTACTCACACTAGTCCTGGGCAAGCTTAGCTGATCTAAGCAGTTTACCAGTACTAAGTGCACATACTTATGCCAGTAATTGGCAACTGACCCTACTTGGAGCAGACGTAGGGGGAGAATGGCCGTAGAAATAATTTCATGACCAATCACCACACAAGTTATGTGGCCGGGCTGGGGTTCGAACTCACGATCTCCGGATTGACAGTCCAGCGCTCTACCAACTGAGAAAGCCGGGCCCAATGTACTTTGCAAAATAGAAGCACAAAATAACTTTGCATCGCTCAGCATCCAGCATAAGCTAAAGGAAAACTTCCATTTCCGGGGAAATCCAGAACTTGGTGTCTGTGTTTACAAAGATCATTCAAACGCCCCTCGAGTAGGGATCGAACTCACGATCTCCCACTCGCAAGGCGGACACCGTATCCATTACACCACAATGGTTTGAAGGAATTAGGTAAAGCATCACCCAAGATGTCAACATTTATGTAAAATTATTTTGAAATACAGCATGTGGTTTCTGACAAGAAGATTTTCGGTAAAGCTATATAAGAACAAGAGGGCCATGATGGCCCAAAGCGCTCACCTGAGTACTGGCAATGACAGAGATCATCACCTACAAAATAACCCAAATCAGACAACCTGATCTGGAAATTCGACAGGTGCAATACAGATGCCTGTCTGGCCTTCGTCCGTAGCTAACCTGGCAATCTACAGGCAATATACAGTCTCATGCCTGCCCCGCCTACTTCTGTTATTTACTTGGCAATTACATGGCACAATACAGATGCATTTATGGTCGAAGCTGTTGGGACCAAGATGAACCACAAGCAAATGATAATATGGTTACCATGCACAATCACACTTTCCTTACACTGAGGTTGACATCCAATCTTTGCCATGGCACATTTTTTAGGTTTAAACATCCGGCTGTGCTTTGTTCTGATTTCAAAAGACCACAAAAACAGTCACAAAAGACAGCAATACGAGACAACTGTCAGCATTATGTATATCAAACATTAGGACTATTCAATCAAACAAACCATTGTACTTGATGTATTTCCATTTTAATTGTGTTTTAGGTCTTGTAAATGATATTTAGCTCACTGGTTAACGGCTCAAATACCAAAACTAATTAACTGGTTGCTGAAATACTATCTGCTGCCATCCCAAATGAAAAATGAAGTCTCTATCCTGAACATAGTCCATATTTTGCTTATTTTTCACAAACAAATGGGCAAATTCTTGGTTTATTATGAGATCTTATGGTCATACAAAAGCTGTGCAAGTATTATCAAGATTAGATGTAAAATGAAGTTTCTATGTCATACAAAGTCCATTTAATGCAAAGTTTCTCACAAAGAAGGGGAAATAACTCCAGTATTTCTGGTTCTATCTGGCCCCATCATTGCACCTTGATAAAATCTTATGATCATACACAAACTGTGCAAGTTTAGTCAACAAGGAGTGAAAAGTTAATACACTATGGAGACTGAAAGCCAATTTTTGACAAATTATGGATTTTTCTTTCACAAACAAGGGGTCATAACTCTGGTCTTTCTTGTCTGATCTGTTCCATATTAGGAACTGACTGAGACCTTATGGTCAAACACAAACAGTGCAAGTTGGTCAAGATTAGGCATTAAATGAAGTCTCTACACTCCACATTGTCCATTTTTTCACACAAACAAGGGGCAATATTTCTGGTGTTTGTAGCCCAATCTAGGCCATTTTATTGATTATTTTGAAATTTTCAGTTCATGTACATGCTGTGCAAGTTTGGTCAAATTCAGACTAAAAATGAAGTTTGTATGTTGCACAAAGTCCAGTTCGCAGATTTACTCATGAAAAAGAGGCAATAACTCTGGTTTTCATGGTTTGATTTTGCCCATTATCCATTATCTATCCCAGATTTTATGGTCATACACAAACTGTGCATGTTTGGTAAAGATTGAATGAAAGTGAAGTTTGTATCACGTCCACATGCCCAATTGTTCCGATGCACTACGGACGATGGTTCTCCTATACCAATAGCTCAGCGAGCATGAAGTGCTCAGGTGAGATGAAAGTGAGATGAAATGTAATGAAAGTGATGCACGGGAAGTCACTGTTATTTTGAACTATACAAAGAGTCCCCAAACTACAAGCCCTTACTTATATATACCATACAAGCAGATACTAGCAAGTAGCATGGTGCACTCTAAATAGTGTAAACATATTTCTCAATTAAGGAGAAAATGTAAAACAGTGTAGAAGTATTTTTCAATCAAGGAGAAATAATAAACCAGCTTCAAAAATCAAATTCAAATGTAAAAGTCAGTCCAAAAGTTACATGATTAAATGATACTGAATAAGTTACTAACTAAACAGTCCAAAAATTTTACAGAAAATAATTAACCCTTTCAGGCACTAGATCACATGATCTAAATCCTATATTCTGATTGCTTGTTTACAACATGAATTCTAGCTATTGATTATTGTTTAAATCTTTCCTGACTGGATGCCAAGACAGACAGTGGAAAATTTTATTGCTGCACATAGGCCAAAATATAGGTCAGAAGCAGGCTATCAATGGTTACTATCTGTAATGATGCTGATCTCAAATAGAAGTATCATGTTGACTCAGAGTGATGTATTGATTTTACTGATAAGCAGACTCCACATTCTGTGTTATATCTGTGAATGAGCTACAAAGGGAAATAACACATTTCTGGCAACTATCTTCCTGATACTTCATTTACCTCCCTTTACCAGGTGAGTTATTCAGGAATAGATGAATTTATGACCAAAAAAGGGACAATAACTCTGATGTTCCTGGTACGATCGGGCCCATTATCGAACCCGTCCAAGATTTTATGGTTATACACAAACTGAGCAAGTTTGGTCAAGATTTAATAAAAAATGTACTCTCTATCGCGATAACGGGCCAAATTGTTGACAGCACACGGACGACGGATTACGGACGCCGCCGGAGAGGTCCCCTATACCAATAGCTCACCCAGCACTTCATGCTCAGGTGAGCTAAAAATTGCATGCACCCTGGAGGCCACATTTTTAAAGAAATCAAAACGATCTGAAGGAATTTAGTAAGGGGATCATCCTAGGTACATTTATGTAAAAAATATTTTGAAATTCAGCAAATGATTCTTGATTTTTAAAGTTTATTAGTTAAGGATTTTTTGTTTTACATATATTCAATTGAATTGAAGGAATTTGTTAAAATACCACCGCAGAAACATTCCTGCCAAGTTAGATTAAAAAGTATATATGTTTCCTAAACCAGCAAAAAATACAGTTACTGAGCACAAAGAGAAAGTTATACCAATGCAAAGCATATCAAACCTCTTTTGTCTGAAGAGGCAGTGGCAAGGGGAGTAACTCTGAGAGGATCTGCAGGCCACTGAGATACGTATACGGTGACTTCATGGTGAACTTGAGCAGGTCTCGTATCGCCAGAGTCCACAGGCTCTCACTTATCTCTGAAAGAAATTGTTCCATACTTTACCAGCTAGAATACATAGTTTACACCAATTAGTCTGGTACATTACACTGCAAGTATTTGTCAAAGAAAAACTTAGATACTAAATTTTAAATAAATATTTACAGAATAAGTACATTCACTGGTGTGTTATAAAAAAATCTTCTTTAAAAGTGAAGCCTTTATGGTACATGTTCCAGATTTATTCTCAACTGTTTTTGTATGTAAACTTAAATGATGAATTTTCTGTATGGAATGATATGTAAAGGCGTACTGTCTTTCTCTGCATTGGGTTGGGACAGGGGTTGTGTGTATGCTGCTATTGTGTCAATTATATCCCTCTGAATCTGAAAGGAACATAAATCATCATAATCATCATCATCTGTTTTTATTTGATGGTAAATCTATCATGTAAACCATACAATTTTTATGTGAATATACCAACATCATTAATTTATTAAAGGTTTTTATACAATAGAAGAATTAAAACTGTTTTGCAAAATAAACATGAAGGTAATATAATGCTAGGTTCTCACTATCGTGCGATCCGTCACGAACACCGCGATTGACCACTCGTAGCTGATCATGGTATTTCTCTGAGATTCCAGGCTTGTATACGATGTGATGCGAGTCCATACGTTTTGATACGATGTTTTGCGCTCTGTTGCGATCTGGTAACGATTTGTCAATTACAGGTGTCACGATCTGTCACGGTCTGATCTCCAGTTCAGATACGATTACATACGTTCCGTTGGGATTGTTTCGATCGAGTCCACGATTGGGTCTCGACCTCACATGATCATCACGATCAGGGTCCCCGAATTAGGACATTCCAGTACGTACAGATAAGTTCCGATACGCTTATCACCAATACATGCACTCCGTTACGATAGGATACAATTGTGTTCGCGATGTCTATCACGATCGTGATCGATGGAAATCTCGCTTGGACCTACGGCTGGACCCAAATGATAAAAATACAGCCCGACTGACTATTAACTTAATTGTTTCTTGAGATTACAAGGAATCTTAACAGAGCGAGGTGTTTTTTCTTGTCTACGATCGATCCAGATCACCGAGATTTGGATGCACGACTAGATACGATTTGTTGCGCTTTGTTACGATGCAATAAGATCTGATACGATGATCCCGATGGACAATTGATCTCAGTTGATCTTGTTAATCGTAGAGAATTTTTGAACTGTTGAAAAATTTTCTTTGATTAATGCAATTGCCACAACTGATCTCAAGATCTGACAAGATCTAATATGATCACCACTATTGGTCCACAATTTCAATCGTGACGCGAATCATGATAGTGGGAACCTACATGTAGCATAAGGCGATCTAAAAGGACATATAAATACCACAAATCAATTAATCTTACTCAATTCAAACCAAGTCATATTTCATAGTTAAGTAAGAACATCAATTCAACAAACAAACCTGGAAAACTTATTATGTAATAACTACAAAACCCCCGATAAAGAAAGAGCCATTACTTACAGAGCTGATTTCCAAACTGAAAAGGCTTGCAGTGGGTACGGAGCAGAGGACTGTATGTAGCTCAAACAGAGTTGGGAGGGCTGTCAGGTCACGGAACTGAAAACAGGCAGAAATAAACATGAATTGCCTTGGTAAAATTCTTTTTTCCTTCCAACATACCGGGTATTAAACCTGAATTGCACAATTTAAAATATATATTTTTTGTAAATAAAAAACATATTCAAACATTGACATGAAGAAATAAACATGTATTGCAGAATTATAAAATCAGATTTTTAGTGTTGATATTGTTCTGTTGTTTTTTTTAACCAAATATCATTTGCAATTATTTCAAACTACCAGTAATAAAGCAGCTGCAGTACAGCTATTCATGTATGCATAGAAATGTTTTCCTATACCGATGGAGTCGCGGTACTAATGATTTGTTGAATCACCTAAATGGAAAGATAACACAACATTTAATAAATGATTATAGAATGTAACGATATCTTGCAAACACATGGCAATCAACAAACAATTATTTCATTTGCAATCTTGCAAACCACCACATCACACAACACTGTCTGTAAGTTAAATTTGACAACTTGCAAGATGGAGTAACGGTAATCAGTAACAAGAAGGCCCTGAGGGCCCTAGGACACTCACCTGAGACCTTCTAACCTAATTGGAATTTGCATCCCCGAGGCTTATTTTTGTCCCAGGGGCATAATTTGAACAATCTTGAACAAACCTTTGGGCCTTGCGGTTTCAGGTAAAGATTTTTTAAGTCATTTTGCTATTTAAGTCTATAGAAACCATGTGATCCCCAGGGTGTGACCAGTTTTGACCCCAGGGGCACAATTTGAACAATATTTGTAGAGGACCATTATACGATGTTACATACCAAATATGAAACCTCTAGGCCTTGCCGTTTCAAAGGAGAAGAATTTTAAAGTCACTTTGCTATTTCAGTCTTTATAAACCATGTGACCCCTGGGGTTTGGTCAGTTTTGACCCATGGGGCATGATTTGAACAATGTTTGTAGAGGACCACTTTAGGATGTTACATACCAAATACGAAACCTCTGGGCCTTGCAGTTTCAGAGGAGAAATATTTTAAAGACATTTTGCTATTTAAGTCTACATATAAACAATGTGACCCCCGGGGCATGGCCAGTTTCGACCCCAGGGGCATAATTAAACAATCTTTGTAGAGGACCACTATTTGATATTACATACCAAATAAGAAACCTCTGGGCCTGCGGTTTCTGAGGAGAGGATTTTTGAAGTGATTTTGCTATTTAAGTCTATATAAATCATATGACCCCCGTAGCGTGGCCAGTTTTGACCCCAGGGGCATAAATTGAACAGTATTTGCAGAGGATCACTATATGATGTTACATACGAAATATGAAACCTCTGGACCTTGCAGTTTCAGAGAAGATTTTTAAAGACATTTTGCTATTTAAGTTTACATAAACCATATGGATCCCCGGGGAGTGGCCAGTTTTGACCCCAGGGGCATAATTTGAACAATCTTTGTAGAGGACCACTATAGGATGTCACATACCAAATATGAAACCTCTGGGCTTTGTGGATTCAGAGGAGATGATTTTTAAAGTCATTTTGCTATATATTCTATATAAACCAAGTGACCCCCAGGGCGTGGCCAGTTTTGACCCCAGGGGCATAATTTGAACAATCTTTGTAGAGGACCACTATAGGATGTTAAATACCAAATATGAAATCTCGGGACCCTGAGGTTTCAGAGAAGATTTTTGTGACCTAAATTTGCAACGGACCGTAACGATTTGAACAACTTTGAAAGAGGGTCACCCAATGATCATTCCTGTGAAGTTTGGTAAAAATCTGCCAAGTGGTTTAGGAGGAGATGTTGTTTGAATGAAAAGTTGACAATGGACGGACAGACAGGCAAGCACGCACGACGGACAATGGGCCATCTCAAAAGCTCACCATGAGCTCTTTGTGCTTAGGTGAGCTAATAAGGGAAGCAAGCATTTCCAATTTTGAAAAATGTGCAGAGTATAACCTTAATACCAGAACGAAAATAATTTGTGAACAAAACCACCGGGAACTATTCCTACTACTTTGGCACATACGACACAGTAAAAACAAGAGCTGTCAGAGGACAGCGCGCTCAACTATTTGAAGTATTTCAGTTGGTACATATTTTGGATAGTGGAAGGGGCATACATTTGTTAAAATACAAAACTTTTAAGTGAAGCCTTGTATAGTTTATACATTTTTGGAACAAAAAACTTAACCACAAAATGTATGTAAAAAGTGTGCATAACTCTGTCAAAATACAAAACAGAGTTATGGGTAAGGTTGCCCCTGATAGTAGAGTTGATGACAAAGGTTAGTTCCAAGTTTCAAGTGAATAACTTATGTATTTTTGAAGTTAACAAACTTTTGAATATAAACTTTAACCAGAAAATCTAAGTGAAAAGGGGGCAAAACTCTGTCAAAATACAAAATAGAGTTATGGGTAATGTTGCTCCTGATACTAGAGTTGATGACAAAGGTTAATTCCTAGTTTCAAGTAAAAAGCTTATGTAGTATTCAATTTACAAAACTTTTGAATATAAACTTTAAACAGAAAATCTAAGTGAAAAAGGGGCAAAACTCTGACAAAATACAAAACAGAGTAATGGGGAATGTTGCCCCTGATACTGGATTTAATGACAAAGGTATATTCCAAGTTTCAAGTGAATAAATTATGTGTTTTGAAGTTACAAAACTTTTGAATAAAAACTTGAACCAATTCAGACGCCGACGCCGACACCGGGGGTAACAGGATAGCTCACCTATTCTTCGAATAGTCGAGCTAACAATATCTTATCAAATTCTGCAATGAAATCAATTGAGACTCTTAGTCGAAATGCATTATACAAGCAAGTCTTAACAAAACACAATTTCATTGGCAATAATCTATGCATTTTCAGATATTTTCATAAGAAGCAGAGACTAGAAAATGAAGGGGGTTTTGTTTACAAGAAATGTCCGCTATATGACGTTTATTGTTTACCGCGACACCGTCCCTACCGTGACTCCATCCGAATAGAGTATACATATTACTACATGTATGCTAAAACTAATGTTACAAAAAAACACCGAACATAAATTTAATATATAGCTCAGACAAATTAAAACTTGTGAACTTTTATTAGGATAATTTAATGCTTGAATTATTTCGTATTATAACTTCTGATTAGTTTTTGCATCTTTGCACTGTGGCCATTCACATTAGTCACAAAACTACAGTTTTTTTCAGTAACATCTATCAAATTAACATGATTTCCTTACAGAAACTTAAGTTTTATTATTCGTTTCACAATAATTATATTCATGCATGAAGGTCAGTGTCAGGTTAAGTTTTTCTCTTAAAATACATAAACGAATATACAAAATCAAAACATAACTTTCCAGATTGTTGTGACTAACATTAAAAAATCCTCCCTTGCTATTGTAAAAGCATTAATTTCCATTCATCGAATATCACAAACACTTCACAAGAGTTACCATGTGCTCTTCTGTGTTACACAGGTTAACAGTTAAACTGGTGGTATCGGTGTACATCGATTGGATAAAACAGTAGATCAATTTGCATATGATTCATATTTGTGTCAGCATCAATTACCACACAGTCTGAATACATAACCACACTGCTACACTACCTCTGTTCCCGTGGCCATGATAAGGTAACTACCCTGCTACACTACGACTGTTCCCCTGGCCATGATCAGGTATTGTGTAATGGCCTTGACAATACTACATAACTACCCTGCTACACTACCTCTGATCCCCTGGCCATGCTCAGGTACTGTGTAATGGCCTTGACAATACTACATAACTACCCTGCTACACTACCACTGTTCCCCTGGCCATGCTCAGGTACTGTGTAATGGCCTTGACAATACTACATAACTACCCTGCTACACTACCACTGTTCCCCTGGCCATGCTCAGGTACTGTGTAATGGCCTTGACAATACTACATAACTACCCTGCTACACTACCACTGTTCTCCTGGCCATGCTCAGGTACTGTGTAATGGCCTTGACAATACTACATAACCACACTGCTACACTACCTCTGTTCCTCTGGCCATGATCAGGTATTGTGTAATGGCCTTGACAATACTACATAACTACCCTGCTACACTACCTCTGTTCCCCTGGCCATGCTCAGGTACTGTGTAATGGCCTTGACAATACTACATAACTACCCTGCTACACTACCACTGTTCCCCTGGCCATGCTCAGGTACTGTGTAATGGCCTTGACAATACTACATAACTACCCTGCTACACTACCACTGTTCCCCTGGCCATGCTCAGGTACTGTGTAATGGCCTTGACAATACTACATAACTACCCTGCTACACTACCACTGTTCCCCTGGCCATGCTCAGGTACTGTGTAATGGCCTTGACAATACTACATAACTACCCTGCTACTACCACTGTTCCCCTGGCCATGCTCAGGTACTGTGTAATGGCCTTGACAATACTACATAACTACCCTGCTACACTACCTCTGTTCCCCTGGCCATGATCTGGTACTGTGTAATGGCCTTGACAATACTACATAACTACCGTGCTACACTAGCTGTTTCCCTGGCCATGATCAGGTACTCTGTAATGGCCTTGACAATACTACATAACCACCCTGCTACACTACCTCTGTTCCCCGTCCATGATCAGGTACTGTGTAATGGCCTTGACAATACTACATAACCATACTGCTACACTACCTCTGTTCCCCTGGCCATGATCAGGTACTGTGTAATGGCCTTGACAATACTACATAACTACCCTGCTACACTACCTCTGTTCCCCTGGACATGATCAGGTACTGTGTAATGGCCGTAACAATAATACATAACCACACTGCTACACTACCTCTGTTTCCCTGGCCACGATCAGGTACTGTGTAATGGCCTTGACAATACTACATAACCACACTGCTACACTACCTCTGTTCCACTGGCCATCATCAGGTACTGTGTAATGGCCTTGACAATACTACATAACTACCCTGCTAAACTACCTCAGTTCCCCTGGCCATGATCAGGTACTGTGTAATGGCCTTGACAATACTACATAACCACACTGCTACACTACCTCTGTTCCCCTGGCCATGATCATGTACTGTGTAATGGCCTTGACAATACTACATAACCACACTGCTACACTACCTCTGTTCCCCTGGCCATGATCAGGTACTGTGTAATGGCCGTAACAATACTACATAACCACACTGCTACACTACATCTGTTCCCCCGGCCATGATCAGGTACTGTGTAATGGCCTTGACAATACTACATAACCACACTGCTACACTACTTCTGTTCCCCTGGCCATGATCAGGTACTGTGTAATGGCCTTGACAATACTACATAACCACACTGCTACACTACCTCTGTTCCTCTGGCCATGATCTGGTACTGTGTAATGGCCTTGACAATACTACATAACCACACTGTTATACTACCACTGTTTCCCTGGCCATGATCAGGTACTGTGTAATGGCCTTGACAATACCACATAACCACACTGCTACACTACCTCTGTTCCTCTGGCCATGATCAGGTACTGTGTAATGGGCTTGACAATACTACATAACCACACTGCTACACTACCTCTGTTCCTCTGGCCATGATCAGGTACTGTGTAATGGCCTTGACAATACTACATAACCACACTGCTACACTACCTCTGTTCCTCTGGCCATGATCTGGTACTGTGTAATGGCCTTGACAATACTACATAACCACACTGCTATACTACCACTGTTTCCCTGGCCATGATCAGGTACTGTGTAATGGCCTTGACAATACTACATAACCACACTACTACACTACCTCTGTTCCTCTGGCCATGATCAGGTACTGTGTAATGGCCTTGACAATACTACATAACCACACTGCTACACTACCTCTGTTCCCCTGGCCATGATCATATACTGTGTTATGGCCTTGACAATCTCCAGGCAGGGTTTGATGATGTAGATGTACAGGGAGAACGTCTCGCTGCTCTTTGGGAGGCCCTTCTGCCAGGGACGTAACATCAGCTCACTCAGTTTCTGGAAAACATTCCAATAATTAGATATAACAAATAAGTTGAAAAACATCTACGATAACAAGAGCTGTCAGAGGACAGCATGCTTGACTATTTGAAGTATTTCAGTTGGTGCATATTTTTTGTAAGTGGAAGGGGCATAAATCTGTCAAAATACAAAGCTGAGTTATGGCAATTGCGTTACTTCATCAATTGCTGAAAAGGGGCATAAATCTGTCAAAATACAAAGCTGAGTTATGCCAATTACCGTTACTTCATCAATTGCTGAAAAGGGGCATTAACCTGTCAAAATACAAAGTTGAGTTATGGCAAATAACGTTATTTCATCAATTGCTGAAGTATATGACAATGTTGAACTACAAATTTCAAATGAAAAGCTTATTAAGTTTTGTTGCTAAAGGACTTTTGAACCTAAAATTTATTCTAAAAATCTAAATGAAAAGAGGGCATATATTGTGTCCAAATACAAAACAGATTAATGGGGATTGTTGTACGTGATGTTGGAGTTGATGACAAGTATACTTTCCAAGTAACAAGTGAATAACTTATGTAGTTTTTATATTGTAAGACTTAAAATAATTTGAACCCAAAAATCTATGTGAAAAGGGACATAACTCTGTCAAAATACAAAACAGAGTGATGGGAATTGTTGCACGTGATGCTGGAGTTGATAAACAAAGACTTATTCCAAGTTTCAATTGAATACCTTATGTATGGAATAGTTAAGAAATTTCTATACTTTTGAATATAATCTTTAATCAAGGTCACATGTTGATGCTGACTCTAGGGCGAGTAGGAAACCTTATCTATTCTTCATGAAGTCAAGGTGACAAGTTCTTTGGCATTTACTTGGTAAATCTAGCCTTTTTAATTATCATTTTAATGCTTATAATTAAGTGTTTAAGCATGATCTCTTTATTTGTCATTGAATATAATGCATAATGCATTTCAATAAATACAGTATTTCCTAGGGGTGTCACGATATTAGAAATCCATATTGCTATATATTGTGATATTTATTTTTTCACGATATTTATTGCAATTTATTGCGACATTTCTATTACGCATTTGATAAGTTTAAGACTGATTAATTCACTATGAACAGTGCAGTATCTTTTATGATGTTGTTTATTATCACCAATGCTGAAGAAAGGGGAAAATTGGCAACAGTTAAACAGCAGATAGAAAAGCAAAAGAAATATGAGCAACATTCTCAAACCGTCTGTCATTGTCATGGCTGTATAAGTGTATTTATTATACAACATATATAGTGATTTTTTACATGTGCAGGTACTCCAGTCATGGTGTATATATTTTTTGTGCATAAAGCCATAAAGTAAGTATGTCTTTCAAACTGGAAAAATTTCTGGTTTAATGCATATTTAGTATAAACATATTTAGAGAATGCATGTTTACCAAAGTTACCATAAATGGAAAATTATTGGTTGCCGGTATAATCCATTATGGTCAGGCTTTAGACTCATCCCTACAAAACTATCAATTTTACAAATGGTACTGGCTTTTAGTTGTTTATCACTGACAAAAAGAGCGTTTTAATTAAGTCTAAAGTTGTGGATTTAGCTATTAACAGGAAAGAGCACAAACCTGAAAAGAAAACACATAAATGTTGCAAATATATCGGTATGGACATTCATATTGCGATATTTTATTGCAGAATCAAATACTGCGATATACCAATATACCGGTATATTGCGACACCCCTAGTATTTCCCAGTTGTCCAGCCCAGAGAAGCAGCAGTAAGAAACACAAAAGCCAATTAGCCAGAATCAAATACTGCGATATACCAATGTATCGGTATATTGCGACATCCTTAGTATTTCCCAGTTGTCCAGCCCATAGAATCAGCAGTAAGAAACACAAAAGCCAGTTAGCCAATGGCTACAATTTTTAATATCTTGCTAAACAAATGAGGCGCATCGTGGGAAAACCCGGCTTAATGCATGTGCGTAAAGTGTCATCCCGGATGAGCTTGTGCAGTCCGCACAGGCTAATCCGGGACGGCACTTTTCCACCTACAGTGGATTTATGTTTAGAAGAGACTTCCTTGAAACAGAAAATACTATTAAGGCGGAAATTGCCATCCTGGATTTGCCTGTGCAGACTGCACAGGCTAATCCGGGACAGCACTTAAGCACATGCATTAAGACCGGTTTTCTCACGACGCGCCTAAAATGTGTTTTACTACAACATTTTCCTCATAAAGACCTTAAACAAGAGCTGTCTCAGGACAGCGCGCTCGACTATTCATACAGCTGTTTCAGTACTATCAAATTAGAAATTTAGCATAGTGAAATCTTTCATTTAGAAAAGATTTAAGAAGGACATTAAATAAATTAATAAATTAATTACTTAAGCTAGTGATATATTGATTGAACTAGGCATTTTAATGGTGTTTATCCATATTCATACAAATCATTTCATGATTTACAACTTAGATTCACACTCCTAAAGTATTTGAGATTTTGTCACTTCAGATGTGGGAATTTTTTCACTCCAATTAGCAAAAATTAACTGTTTTAACATTGGCAATGGGCCCTTTTACCCGAGACTAAAAAATCTCTACATGTTGGTTTCTTGTTGTTGTTGCATTTATTGAACTGACAATTAGTGTACCTGAAGGATAGTAATGAAGACAGGCAGGCAGTCTGCACTGTAGAGCTCCACTAGAACGCACTTGTACTTCAACTCCTCTGGCCTATCTGTAACCATAGCAACCCAACAAGTAACTTAATGATTAGCAACAGAAACTAGACATTGCAGGCAGATGGCCATTCAACATCATTTGATGTCCTGAATTGTATATAAAGGCAACAGAAGTTACATGTTTATTGTTTGTCTCATTTTAGAAGATTAATTACCTCCTGATAAAAAATATATGTTAAAGTAATAACTCAAAACAAAAACAAGAGTGCCATTGTGACAAAGATACACCCATCAAAAAAAGCTTTTTGGGGGTTAAGATTCAATGACTAAAGAGAAACAATTAAAAAACTAGTAAGGTAGAGTCATGGTGTTTGTGCATCTAATTCATCTCCAAAGCCTCTCTCTGTGTAGTGAGTTGAGGTATCAAAACTATTCCATATATATTCCTAAATCTATAACCAAGAAGCCAAAATAAACAAGAAACGTGGAAATTCCCAGAAACCAAATTTTCCGAATGAAATGCATTTAAGTCAACACAAAAATAAAATTGTTAGAAATGGTGACTTTGACCCCACCCACCCCATATGCAATCCCAAGTGAGGTCTAGATATAAGGCATCTACATTTAAAGATTAATTAAAATATCTCAATGTCTTCTCAAGCTACATGTATTGAGTGGAAACTTGTATGTTTATTTTAAGTACTGTGACCTTGACCCCATCCACCCAATATGCAACCAAAAGCGAGGTTTAGATATCAGATATCTATGTATGAAGTTTCATTAAAATATCTCAATGTGTTCTCAAGCTATTGAGCAGAAACCATTTTTAGTATTGGTGACCTTGACCTTGACCCCATCCATCCTATACGCAATCCCAAGCGAGGTCTCAATATAAGGTATCTCTGTATGAAGTTTCAGTGAAATATCTCAATGCATGCTTAAGTTATTGAGCAGAAACTGTTTTTCTATTTTTATTAACAGTGACCTTGACCCCACCTACCCCATATGCAATGCCCAGCAAGGTCTCGATATAATGTATCTATGTATTAAAGGTGAAAGGCCAAGCTTCTAACAAATGTTATTTATTGTTTAGTAACACAGTTTTAGCCATAACAAATCAACTTCTCGTATCAGTTTTCATAAATAACGCTTCTATAAGCGAGTATAGCATAAAAGCATAGTCCTTACTTTCTTCGTCTTAGACATCTGCTATAGGGATCGTTTAGGGTAAATTTGGCAAACAACAATTCCAATTATCATGTAGTAGGGGAAATTTGGCTAATGAAACTTTCAATATACATGTGGTAAGGGAAATTTGGCTAACAAACATTTTTAGCCAGAGTAAGCCCTGTATTGTGACCATCTTTACTCACCCTCGAGGTAATCTTCCATGGGGGCGATACACAGATGCCTCAGTAACCGCAGAATTGTGATGAGGCCGCGGGGCAGCTTGAGGATGTCATCCTTGTACGCCTTGAGTTGCACCACGATGGCCGACAGACCCTCGTGTGAGAACTGCTTGATTGACCTCAGAGGGGTCAGCCATTCCTTCAGGCGGGACAGCTTGCTTGAAAACTCTACAGTTAAATCGTGAAGTCAATGATATGGTATAACACAATATAAAAACTCTGTTATTTAACAATAACAGCAAATTAAAAAAAAAACAACTTGCTACCAAAAGGTATTTTATTTCGAATCTATGATTCTCAAAAGAAATCTGTTACTTGCATGTATTCTTTGACAGCAAAAATTACAATTCTGTGAAACAAAGAATACATACATGTTACTTATTTCGAAAATCTATGATAAAAAGAAACAAACTGTGGTTCTTATTTCAATATACTATTTTCTCATTTCTTATGCTTGTGTGCACTCAGCTGTTATAAATGCATGTTATACAGTATCAAAAATATGTAAAACTTGAATAATGGAAAATAACAGCAAAAAATGCTGTATAAAGCTGTCAAAACAGAGAGCAGTAACCACAACACAATGTTTTACATGTACCCCAGATTAGTTACAAAAAAGGTCATAAACTCAACTTACACATATATACAAATGTTTAATTACTGGTAGTTACAAAAAAGGTCATAAACTCAACTTACACATACATACAAATGTTCAATTACTGGGCACGTGGGCAGGTATTCACGAAGCTCCTAAAGGATATCTGAACTGAAGACTGAACTAAAATTTTCTACATGAAAGCAAATGATTTCAATTTACAAAATGGTAAAATATAAAACATCTTAGCAATATTTGCTAGTCTGAAACGTTTGATGTAGTGACCTTAAATAAAATTGCCACAGACCTAAGGGATTTTAAGAATTTAAAGGGACAGTTTTACAGTTTTTGGTTGTGAGAAATTATTTTCTAAAACTGTTTTTTTTTCTGTTCTACAATACTTTTTTGTTCATATTTTAGGGTTTGGAAAGCACATTGCTTGTGCAAAGTTAACCTTTTGACAAATATCTGTTATTTTTCGAGAAAAGTTTGCTTACTGGTAGACATACCCTAGTAATTTTTTACAGAAAAAGGCATAATAAATATCAAACTAAACATGTTTGCAACCAAAACAGCATTACACACAAACAGTTTTGATAAGATTCTACCAATTCCTGTTTTAAATTCCTTTTTAAAACAAATATTTTCCAGTCCCAAACTGTGAAACTGTCCCTTTAAGAAATTTACTACAATTTTCCCTACAGAGCTGTGTGAATACGGGCCTAGGGGTTACAGATCACCTTGCTCTCCAAAGGCCAGTAACTCTGCCCCGTGTTTCTTGAGGAACTCCACACTGTCAGAGTAGTGCACGACGATGTTGAGAAGCTCGGAGGTGTAGCCTGCACACACTGACTTCCTCAGCTTGGCATCATCACGGTCCTTGCCTACAGCAGAAACAGACTGGATGAAAATTACATGTACTTAGCATCATAAATGAAAATTGACATGACATATGATGTTATCAGGGGTAGTAAAAACATGTATCCCAGAGCAAGTGCAGATAAGTGCAATTTTGACAGAATTTACTATAGCATTGCTGTAAGGGCAAATGTCAAAAAGCATTTGTCAAAAATGGAAATGTAAAAAAAATAAGATTTTGCCATGCCTTTGATATTCTGATTGGCCTGTACTTTCAGAACTTTTAATCAACTTGGTATTATCAATGAACAGATGCATTACTAGTTCATGAGTCTGAAAATAGCACATTTTATTTCACAATTAATACTTTTCCACAAACTTGCAACTGTTTACAAAAGAAAAACAGACACAAACGAAAAAGAGCTGTAATCGCAAGAAGGAAATCAAATCACTTTTTTATATCTACACTGTCAAAATTTACATCTACCTACTATAAACAATTAATTTAAAAAAATCTATATCATCACTCTTCTTTTCTAAATCGTTCAGTACAAAGCTGGTTTAGCACAACAAGGTTAGCATGAGAAATTTATTATTGTTAACATAGTTTTGCACTCAGTCATATATAAATATTCACCTGACAACTTGACAAAGGGCAGCAGGCAGCCAATGTTGTCCTCATAGGCAAGCGTCTGTACGACAGCTGAGTGGCCAATGGGAGAAAAGGTCATCGTGAACAGCATGTGGAGAATCCCTACAGGTATCTGATCTTCAACCAGGCTCTTCTCTGATAGAAACAATGGGTATTGGTTAAAATGAGGTGTGTTGTGGGAAAACCAGGCTTAATGCATGTGCGTAAAGGGTTGTCCCGGATTAGACTGTGCAGTCCGTACAGGCTGATCCGGGACGTCACTTTCGCTTTTATGGCATTTTCTGTTTAAAGGCAGACTCTTCAAAATATAAATCTACTGTAGGCAGAAAGTGCCGTCCTGGATTAGCCTGTGTGGACTGCACAGGCTAGTCCAGGACGACACTTTATGCACATGCATTAAGCCTGGTTTTCCCACGACTCACTTCAAATATGTTTTACATTTATTTAATACAACATGCAAAGCATTTAAACCAATATCACTATATACAGCTTGCATGATTGTTGATGACATCACATAGGTGGGATTTCTCAAATATTCCATTACACGTAACCACACTATTCAATGCAATACCCCAGAAGTTCCAAAAGCAAAACAACTAGAAAATCAACAATTAAATTACCACTACAAACCAAAAATATATACTTTACTATAAAATTCAAATGCGCACTGCGAAAAGCACATTCATCTGGGTTAGTTAAGTACACACATACAATCCTACCATCAAGCCTTTACTAATCTCTCTAACGGATGAAGGGTCTGCATCCACTATTTATCTTACCGCGTACAAAATACTCGCTTTTCATTGGTTTAGCCGGGTGATGTGCTGACCTTGTATTATTCAATACCATGTCAGTAGCAGTTAATATCCAGTAAGTAAAATCATTCTTCAAAATATTAATTTACTGACACACACTGTACGGGGTCAGTAACAAGCCATGGAACTATTAATACCAGTTCTTGCTCAGGAATTCTGTTTCTCAAGGTCCACAGTACGTCCACAAGTTGCAAACCCAGCTGTTGCTGCTAAATACTTAAGAAATAAAGATGATTACAGGATTATGAATGTTTAATGTTACCAGTCAGTCTATGATAGGCCCTCAGTCTGTCCACGAGGTGCAGGGTCTGTAGATGGTATATCAACTCAATACCCAGCTGCTGGGCCACATTCTCCTCGGATATCTCGTCTGAATCCTGCACAGGAAATGTGTGATCAACAGAATGTCAACAGAGAGTTTTTACACACAAAATGAGGTCAATTGTGAAAGATTCTGGTCAATACAATAGTTTGTCAGATCAAAAGCTTTTAAACCAAGCTATCTAGAAAGCAAAAATGACAATTCCAAACTTTCTCTGACTTGTTACTCTAAGGATAGATATTGGTTTCAATACATTTGAATACTGAATTCAATGGGGGTATTTAAGAACTAAAAGTAGTTAATTTTGGAACGAAAATGTATGATTAATGAAAAAATTTTGGCAGAGGAGTAAGGTCTCAACTTCAGAAGGTCGGACAAGGGATATAAGCCAATAAAGTGCTTCATCTGCCAATCGGATGCAATTAAGCATAAGCTGACAGGCCTCCCCAAAAAGAACATTTTCTTAAGCACAATTTACATTGCCTAACACATGCTAATTTTAATTATACCTTTTGAGTTTGAAAAAGTGAATGTAGAAAAAACAACAACACAATTCTCTTTAGCAAAATATTCGGATTTGCACCCAATGCCTAATATGCCGAATGGTAGGGTTGGCTCTGAACTGAGTAAATGTTTAAAAGTGCTTAACAAATGACATCATGATAGCTTACGGTGATTTGTACGAGGGCCTGAATGATCTTGTTTGTAACCTCTGACATAGAGCCCAGGTAGGCTAGGCCGTGTTGGCTGGAGATCATCCCCAGCAGGAGACTGCGAGCCGCCCCAAACAGCGTCGGTACACAAGACATGGCCGGGGAGGAGACCACCACACACACGGACTCCAGCAGGCGACTGCAATCATAGATTAATACTTCATTTTCCCCCACTGCTGGTGTGCAAAACATATTTACAAATACATCATACCAGTTTATATGTATATAATTATTTTACATTTGAACACAGTTATTTCAAACTGTGTAAATTCGCATACAGCACTATTTCAAAGTATTTGTCTGGTCCCAAATTTATTTGTTCTTTATTTAAATAAAATATCTGTTTTTATTTCGAATTATGATTTTGAGGTATAAAGTTTGGTCCCAATAGCGATTTTCACACTTTTTTTCACACTTATTTTCACAGTTATTTTCCAATTGTTAATTCGACTCGCAGTAAACTTACAGACCTGACGTTTTTACACCTATGATTAAATTATTTGCGGTCCATGTTGTAAGGCAAAGTTTCAACAATGTTTTCAACAGATAGGTGCTCATCTGACCACCGTAAAGTCGTCACAAAACTATTAAAGATACTATCCCAAACTCAGAATCTTACCAGGAGTTGGCCAGATGGTAGAAGGTGGGGTAGGGATCGTCCTGACTGGGTTTTACTTCAACCATCATCTTGCCAGGCAGGGTCCGAGCAGGCTGAGCCTATATTAGGGCAACAGAAAAAGTTTACATGTGTTCCAGTGAATTCTTGGAGGAAATAATTATCATTCTAACACAGCTACCTTCATAGAAACAAAGAAGAAAATGAAGTATAGGTTATTTTGCAACAATTATGGCGGGGCTAACACATTCGAAGCACCTGCTATGAAATAAACACTTCCCTGACAAATGTGCCGATACATTTACCCCCAGTGTGATAATCACACCCTATTCGAGAGTAGACAATACGTTGTATCATGCTTCATGGTGTGTGATATTTATTTTATTATACCGAACAATAAAAACAAGGGAACATAAGCAAGATAACATATTTATTCTGCCGAATGCCCTTTAAAATCAGCCTAGTTCAAAACTTTAACGGCCAATTAAGCTAACGTCCATTAACTTTTGGATTAAGTTTTTGATGTAAATTAGATGTTAAACGATAAAATGTGCATTTATTTTAAATAAATTGATATGCTCAAATAATAGTCAAATGCTTCATACGCGCCATTGCTTGTAATATTAGTTTTATTTACATGTAAAGTTAACAGGCCGTTAGCTTAACCGGCCGTTAAAGTTTTGAGCAACTGGACCCAGATTACCAATTGACCTCGTATCTCCGTCAGCAGCTCTGACAGATTATTTAAAATGTGTGCTTGTTTTCGATATGAAACAGTTTTGATTCCGTCACAATACAATAGTAATCTAGTTGAAAAAAAACTGCAGAATCGGCATTCCGTACATTCAAATACTTTGCATAAATGACCTTAACCTTTTACCGGCATGACAATTGAGTGTGTACCACTAAGCATATATTTAGATGTGTCATGTTAAAAGATGGCGTGATCGATAGGAAGGTTCTACAGCGCGTTAGTTTAAAACAGTAAGAAAAAGGCAAAAGTTATTGTGTGACACAAAACGGAATAAATGGAAAGTGTTTAATGGATATTCAGATCACATTACGCGATAAATGTGTAGCATAATCTGTAAGCAAAATGAGCAGTGACGACACAAACCAGTTTTCACTGGACTGACATCGTTATTCGTTTTCCTAGTATTCTACATAGGTCATGATAGGATTGTGTTGTGTCGTGTTAGTTTGTTCTTAAGTAACAACATAACACAGAATTAAAGAAACCATGCGTCGGTGATGTCTACAATTATTTTGGACGTCAATATTGATAATTGGATACAGGTTTGGAACCAAATACGAATAAAAAGATACGTTCTGATAAGTCATGTCGATTTCGAAAACAAATCGCGTTTCTGGTTAGTACGGTTCACATGAACAATTGAAATAAATAGGTACATCTTTGTGGAAACTTAAAAAGGAAGTGCAAATACTTGATGCTAGATTGTAAATGTAAACAGCAGTGGATCGACGTTAGCATTAAGACTTTTGACATAACATCATACACTGTTCACTTTACACAATGTTGTATTTGTTCTAGCTTACGACGCTTATCATAATTAGTTTCCGTTAAATTTCACTCCATTTATGAATTCAGCAGCTCAATTTTCATATAACAGTTTTAATGCCTTATAGCAGTATATATCCATTTGTCTGTCTATCGATATGCATTCAAGAACAGCTTGTTCATCTATACAAATTTAGGGAGGACACCTAACCAACAGAACAGCCGTAGCCAATGATTCTGGGCGGAGCTTCAACAACAAATAGTACCTAACATATACAGGACATATTCGAATAAATATTAGTAAAAACCCATGTTAGAATCGAAATAATACTGTTACGTCATAGTTTGTTGTAGAATAACCCACGGCCGGAAGTTTAGATGCGTGGTATCAAAGCAGTTCGCACTCGTGATTTAATCTCTATGCATCTAAACTTCCGGCCGTGGGTTTTAAGATCAATTAATGGGTGAAAAAAACGGTAAATACGCATTGGAATACATGTACATGTCAAAATTCAAATACAGAATAAACGTGTTTCTCGTAATTTGATAAATTGTAAATTCATTTGATTTATTGTAGTTACCTCTTCCACAACTGTATACAACTATTGAAGTATCGTTGACGGTTCGATTACCAACATGAACAGTCAAATGCTGTATTTTGTAATGAAATGAATGTTTTCCATTTTGTTTAAAAGTATTTAATACATTTCCAGTCACATATTTAAGTTTTATATTGACATACCAACGTATAGAATAGTTTATTTAATGAAATGTACATGTTTTCGGACGTTTCATTTCGGACGTATAGTAAAAATACTACCCAATGCCTTGATTATATTTATACTAGCTATAGTTAAAACAGTTAAATTTAAATGCTATTGATAATATGTGGGTGTTATAATTACAGATATTTCTTTTAAATAAATACATTTGTAGTTTCTTATAAACAACTGAAATTAATTTTGCTTGAAAATAGGATTGTATGTTATATGTTTTATTAGAAGAATAAGGAATGTTCTTTTAAACCAATTATTTTGCTTTATATATAGGTCTAGAATGAAATTTTTAAACTATGTAATAATATAATAGTACAATAATTGTATTGCTAAGTACACATAATTTAGTTCAATAATTCAAAATAAATATAAAGTATTAAAAAAACAAAAATGAAAAAAAAACAACAACCTATTAGTCCAAGAGCCTAGGGCCATTTATTTACATTCGCGCCCCAAGCTAAAATTGGTTTTAAATGAAAGGTTTACATATACTGAATTAAAAACCAATTTCTTAAAAGAATCCTCTTTTACAATGGCCGGCAATCCAAGATGGCCACCAAGATGGCCGCCAAAATATTTCATTCTACCCCATGTTCGCTAAAACCCTATTATTTGCTGTTATTACATCATTTTTGAATATCTTTTTAACCAAACCAACTGAAGTGATGTTATATTTAATGTTTGTAACATTCAATATGTTTAGTCAACACTGCTGAATAAATTATATAGGAAAAAATGGGAAAAAAGCACCTCGATTTGGGAGTTTTTTTTAAAGTCTGCCTTTCAGTTGTTGCACACTCTTAAAAAATAAGCTAAATGTAATAAAAATCATTTTAAACAATCACCAAATCTATGTTTTATAAAAGTAAGTTAAATTTTCTCAACAGGATGCTCTTAAATTAATATCATACTGTTGCTAAAAGTGGGTGGGGTAAATTGTCCCCTTAATTTTAAAAACTACTTTGTTTTAATTCTTTGATGATTTGTTATAAAAATGTGTTTATTATAATTTTATTATAATTTGTTTTAAATCAATCTAACAAGAATAATGTTACATTTGATATTTGTAATATTCAATGTGTTTCTTTAGCTACTGCTGGTGTGTGTTTTTTACAAAGAAAATGAGAACAAATGCCATAATTTGTTGTTTTAGGTCTAAATGTGGCTTTCAATTGTTGCAAATTCATAAAAAAGATGATTAATGTAATACATATCATTTTAATCAATAACCAAGTCTATAATTTATACAATTAAGCTAGATTTGTTCAACAGGATACTCATAAATTACCATACTTTTGCTAAAGTGGGTGGGGTAAATTGACCTCAGATAAACGTAATTGTATTTGTAACGTTTAATGTGTTTTAAAAGGACTATGTCATCGAAAAGGGCCTCAAGGGGGCAATTTCTTTTAAAAATCTTATTTTTTAAAATATATTATTTCCGGCATATAATAGCTGTTTAAACAAGGTATATATAATGGGGAAAGAATGTGCGCATTCTGAGATAAAACTCAACTTGGGTCGTGTTTGTTTGGCCCTTTTTCTTTTTACATCTTGACGTCAGAATTGTGAGTATTTTGTATAACCATAGTGTACACACGACTCCCTACCAAGCATGATAGCGCAGTTGGTAAAAGCGCTGTCTACTGACATTACTTTGTATGGCTTCTAAGTTGTGTGTTCGAATCCCGCTTGGGATTGTAATTTGTCAGACTTGTTTGCTATTTTCTTTTTATTAAATAACTCATTGTGTATTATGCTATTATTTATGTATTTATAACATATTTCTTAGTATAGCGCATTTCTATCATATAATATCAATAATAGTGAAAAAGGACGACATTTTTTGGGTGACATGGTCCCTTTAACATCTGTTGTTAAACATGTATGAAAATTAAGGAAAAAAGCACATACTCTGGTTATGTTGCAAAATTTAAAACAGATTATATATAATAAATTATAATGTAATTTTTTTAGACCGTAAATGCATGTCTGTTTCATACATACCAATTAAATTACGTTTGTTCGACAGGTTTGCCAGGTTGCTAAATTACCATACTCAAGATAATGTGGGTTGGCTAAATTAATTGACCCACGACATTACAAATAACATGTTTTTATAACAATCTACTTATAACTGTTTTATTCAATTGTATATAGCTCTATTCAACTTATTACTTTACCACAATTCAAAGTGTCTTTTATTGAGAGTATTCATTTTTGTAATGTTTATTAAACAACTCTTCTACAAATTACATACATTTGGTTCTGTCTTGTGCCCTGTGTTTCGATTAACTCCATGATAAGTTGATCCACTTCAGCTCAGCTTCTAGAGTCTCCCCAAGTGGTCATTGGGCGACCTCTCCTCCTACGTCTATGTGGATTCCAATTATCTGGTGATGTTTTGTTGATCTCCCCTAATTGTGTGGCCAATGCACTCCATTTCCTCTCGTTGATGGTAGTAGTGATTGGCTTTTGCCTTGTCCTTCTCTTGAGCTCCTGGTTTGAAATTATTTCTGGCCATCGGAGTATTTTTCAAAGACATCGGTTGACGAACACCTGCAGCTTGTGGTCTAGTGTCTTTGTGTGCTTTAAGGTATCCAATCCATACACCAGTACGGCAATTACTTTCGAATGGTTTCAAATGGTCTTGAGAGAGTTGAAGGCGTACTGTGCTTTGCCAATACTTTAATACCTTTATTAGCACCCCATGTCTTGTTCACAATGCTGCCAAGGTTAAAACCCTTATCAATAATCTCCAATGATTGGTCCTCCAGATGTATGGGTGTTGTGCGCGTACTGTTGAGACGTGCTCCCTTTGTTTTCCTGGTGTAGATATGGAGCCCTGAATCTCTGGCTATTGTGGTGAGAATCTTGGTCTTCTCTTGCAGGTCTGTGTGCATGTGGGACCGAAAAGTCCAGGTCTTCTAGCTGTTTTTGGTGTCCACTGTATGCATCTTGGCTGACTCGTTGCAGTGCTCATTATCCTATTTATTACAAGCGAGAAGGTCAGAGGTGAAATCAAACAGCCTTGTCTCACGCCAGTTGTTACTTCAAAGGAGGGCGAAAGTTCAGAGTTGTGTACTACGTTACAAGTGGTATTCTCGTAGAGGCTAAGAAGTTTGTTGATAATTTAGTCTTGAATGCCATAAAACTTTAATATCTTCAACATTCTTGCTCGATCAACCATATCAAAATCGTTCTATGAATTTTATGTATAGAGGTGACACCATTCCAGGAACTGCTCAACAATAACTGCGGTGTGGTGATCTAGTCAATACATGACCGTCCAGCTTAAACCAGCCTGTTCATCTCTCATCTGCATGTTTACTACTGTTTTATCCTTTCTAGCATAACCCTTGTAAGCATTTGGCTTTTCAGTGACAGCAGCTGGATGCCTCTCCAATTCTGGCAAAATCCCCATGATCCCCTTCTGGGGCAGCTTGACGAAAAGTCCCCTACCCCACTCAGATGGTACCTCTATGTGCTCATATGTCACTGACAAGCTCAATTAGGATATCTGCAAAAGTTGCTGCACCTGCTTTCAAGGCTTCTGGTGGGACGCTATCTTGGCCAGGAGCTTTGCTGTTCTTTAGGGGGGTTTTTTGCACTGCTTTAAATAGCTCTTCCCTAGTGATGGGTCCTGTGTTGATTGCAAGGTCTGCTCTTGCTTCTGTGTCTGGAGGATGTCCAACTGGTGTTCCATTCATATTCTGAATGTCTCACCTTTTAGGGATTTGACTTGTTTTTCTTAGCTTTTAGCTGTTCCTGACAGCTTTCTGGAGAAACATACAGGGTCCTCATGTCGCTTCATGTGCTTTCATAGCAATCTGGTCCTCTTGTTCGCTTTTATCAATCCTGGCACTTTTTTTCTATTTTTTTTGTGTTTTTTGTACTTTGCTTACATGGTCTGCTTTATTGCTCTGGTTTTGGCTTGAAGCAGCATGTGTCGAATGTCTCTCTTCTTTTCTACCATGTATATGGTTTATTTTGACAGCCAACTCTTGTGTGTCCTTTTCCAGTACCGAAGAACTTCCTCGCAGGTGCTCCGAAATGTTTTCTTTGTTCTTTCCCAATTCTCTTCTATCATGTCCTAAATTGGCAAGGATTTGGGAATTTTATTAGGTAGTGTAATTGCAGTCTTTACATATCGCCCTTTCCATTAACTAGGAGGTGTCGAAACGTGGCTGCCTTTTAAGACTGGATTTCCTCACTCTGGCGATCTTACCTTGAGATTTGCTTTCACCAGTTTATGGTGGCAATCCACATCTACCACTCTATAGGCTCTGACATCAGCTAGTGTTCTTCCATAGCGTTCTGATATTGCTATGTGGTTTATCTGGTTTGTAATAACCATATCAGGTGATCTCCCTGGCATTTTATGGACGTGAGAAGGTGGTGCCTCCTATGACAAGATCATTGTTGGCACAGAAGTTCACATAAAGTTCACTGTTCTCATTCATTGCGCCCAAGCCTTCCATTCTCATTACAAGTTTTCTTCCACATTGGCATTTTTGTCTCCTCTGACAATTCTTCATCTCTTTCGGTCTAGTACTCCTTGGAGTTGCCCATAAAAATCATATTTCATCTCTTGTTCCGCTCTGTTTGTAGTGGCATAACATATGATCAGGAAAACCTTTTGGAATTTAGACCTGTAGTATGTTGTTACAATCCTTTCACCGATTGGTTCCCATTCCATCAGACACTTGTTTGCCTCTCTGCTAAGCATGAACGCCGCTCCATGATGGTGTTCCCTCTTGCTATGGTAGACCAGAATACAATACTGTATGTCCAGCAGACAATGTAAGCTTTCCTGCAGATGTCAATCCCACCTCAATCTCACATCGATACCTATCCATCTAGCTACCTCTATGGTTCTTCCAGGCTCAAGGAGTGTTCTAACATTCCAGTTTCCGATCCGTAAGGAGTTCTTCTGGAGAATAAAGTCTACAGACAGGTCTGCTGCGTGCGCTATTCCATTTCATGGGAGTATAATGGATTGCTAGTTTACATTACTCAATTTATGTTTAGTAGCATAGAGCGTTTTATCACATGATATTGTACAGGCAGCAATTTTTTTGTTGTTGTTGAATAAGACATGTTTTGATTATTTGTTTCCGAATTGTGTTTCAAATGTGATTTAATTGTCACAGCACACTACTAACGATCAATATTTACATACCGATGATATATAATTCTTAGTATATCAAATGTAATTTAAAATTGATATGTCAGTGCAAACATGCAAAACACCCTTTAATAATTTTATATTGAATGAAATTTAGACACCATTTAAATGTATGTTGATTATACAAGAGATGTTTAATACAAGTTACAAAAATAAATATTCTCATTAAAAGAGACTTCGAATTATGGTAAACTAATATGAGTAAGTTGAATATATACTACTGAATAACAGTATTAAGTGGATTGGTTAAATAATCACTCTATTTCATGGGTCAATTTAGCCAAACCATGAAAATCAGCAGTATAGTAACCTGTCGAACAAATGTAGTTTAATTGTTATCTTTAAAACATTGATGTATTTATTGTTAAAATATTTTATAACATTAAACATTTTTATAAGAATTTGCAACAATACAAAGCTACATAATTCTGTTTAAAATAAATAAATAAAATAAAATGTCTGCTATTTTCCTCAATTTACACACATTTTTAACAACAGTGGTATACATTACAATTTTAAATTATGTAATATAACATTACCTTCATTTATTTTAGTAAAAAACAAAAATACCATTATTTATTTTATCTTTAAATTGTTTTAACACTGTTGGTAACAATTCAACTAAGAATAAATAACAAGGTCATTTTTAAAATTCTGGGGTCAATTTACCCCACCCACTTTCACAAAAATAATGGTAATTTATGTGTATCCTGTTGAACAAATCTAGCTTAATTGTGTAATTTATAGATATGGTAATTGTTTAAAAGGACATTTATTACATTAATAATCTGTTTTAAGAATTTGCAACAGGTGAAAGCCATTAAGACCTAAAACAACAAATTATGGCATTTGCTCTCATTTTCTTTGTAAAAAACATTTTTACAAATATAGAATATAACAATAATTTTGTAAGTTTGATTTAAAACATATCATAAATAAAATTATAGTAAACACATTTTTATAACAAATCATCAAAGAATTAAAACAATGTAGATTTTAAAATTAAGGGGACAATTTACCCCACCCACTTTTAGCATCAGTATGATATTAATATAAGAGCATCCCGTTGAGAAAATTTAATTTACTTTTATAAATCATAGATTTGGTGATTGTTTAAAATGATTTTTATTACATTTAGCTTATTTTTTAAGAGTGTGCAACAATTGAAAGGCAGACCTTTGAAATAAAAACACCAAAATTGAGGTGCTTTTTGCAATTTTTTCGAATATATTTTTTTAAATAGTGATGACGAAACATATTGAATGTTACAAACATTAAATATAGCATCACCTCAGTTAGTTTGGTTAAAAAGATATTCGAAAATAATATAATAACAGCTAAACAATAGGGTTTTAGCGAACATGGGGTAACATGAAATATTTTGGTGGCCATCTTGGCGGCCATCTTTGGATTGCCGGCCATTGTAAAAGAGGATTTTTTTAAGAAATTGGTTTTTGATTTCATTATATGTAAACCTTTCATTTAAAACCAATTTTAGTTTGGGGCGCGAATTTTAAATAAATGGCTCTTGGCTCTTGAACTATGTTTGTGCTTTATTTAGCATATATATCGGTATATCTCCTTGCAAAAAATGAGAACGTGCATAAAAGTGCCCTTTTCAGGATTTAGCACCCTGCCTTGTGAAATCCTGGCTGGAGCACTTATTTACATGTATGATGTATGTTAAATGCTAAAAATGTTAAAATTACCATAACATTTACAAAATATAAACAAGCATTGTTTGGGAAAACTGGCGTACGAACCAGTAACTGAAGTTGCACTTACAATCATGGTCGGAGCCAGAGTATACACTGTAGTGATGTCTTCCAAGCAAGCAGCCACTGCATCAAGATCTGACTCATTCAGATGCAGGCCCAGGGTCGTGTTATCTGGTCCCCCAGCCGGCGATGTTGGCATGCCCTCAAACACGCTGCGGGGGCAAACATTGTTTTTCACAGCTAGTGGAACATTTTGAGATCTGATTTAAAAATGTGAGGTGGTATTGTGCTAAGTTTTGATTTTGGAAATGCAAATGTAATTTATTGTGCACAATGACTATCACTTAATTGACTATCTGCTTACCAATATGCATTGAATAATTATATCTTATATGAATTTTTTGTTATTCATACTTTAGAAATTTTATCAGAAATACACAAGTGCAATACCAAAATGATTACTAAGATCAACAATTCACACAAGTTCACTTCAGTGACCTTTCAAGGACAAATATATGCAATTTCATTTTAATATGATTTTTATTTGATTCATGGGCTTTAAAGTTTGTGTACAGGACAAGAGTGCAATACCAGAAAGTAATTAGTATTCCACTCATGATCTACTGGTGAATTCCTGTCATTAAAAAAATAAAATAATTGTTTGAATAAATATACCATTCCAAATGTTGTGGCAGTTTGTTCATGACCTCATAGGCATGCACTTTCTTGATCAGTGTTGTCATGGCAACAGTAACCCGGACAACCTGTTTCTTCTGCAGCAGCAACATGACTGTACGCTGGTAGTTACTCATTGACTGTCGGTCTGGTTCATGCTTCATTTCAAGTTGGAGCTTGTGGTTACCGAGGAACCAGTCTAAACCATCCTGAGGAATACAAACAGTCACCTCAATCATAACAATGGAATTCCAGTAACATGAGGATCTGATCTGTGAAGATTCATAAACTATGTCCATGTCACCTATTGTCAAAATAGCAATTGGCTAGTAAATTTTGGAAATTACTTGACAATGAGGCATGTTTCCACATTAGCGGGAGAAAATATTTCAAAATCACATGCTTCTTTTGCAGACTTCATGTAGATGAAGCACCACACAATACAATATTCAATAAAGTAAAACATAAATCAATACATTATTTAGAAAATCTGCTTTGTTTACCAAAAAATACATGCAACGTACCACACATCATACAAACAAACTGCATTATATGTCTTATTACTAGCTAAATGATCGGCCTGACATCCATCTTACCTGAAACCTGGTTGACTGATCAAGGGCCACAACTATCTGCTGTTTGAGTGAGAATGACATGTACTGGGACTCAAAGTTGTCCAGTAGTCTCCCTTGGAAGTCACGTTTCTAAATAAAAGCATAATGGGCAGTAGTCTCCCTTGGAAGTCACTTTTCTAAATAAAAACATAATGGGTAAGACTAGAAACAGACGCTGATCTCTGATTTAAGACTTAATATTTAACCTACCGGTACTTAATGTTATTTCAATTGGAAGCTGGTAGATTAAGGAAACTATTTTTATATGTTACTGCCACTATGCTGGAATAAGTTATATTATAATTTTTTGTATCTGGTAAAAAGAAAAACAATACACATTCACTTTTTCACAATTTGTGATAATATTGTAATTGAGTCTAAATTCCAATATTCTACTCTTTGTTGTCATTTTTATCATAGACATTGTCAAAACAAAAATGTGTGATAAATTGCATATGAGAACGAGGCTGTTTAAAGCAGACACTTTTTGTAAAACAAAATCAACACGTTTTTATTGCAGTTGGATACACAATTGTAAGATGACTCCACCTACAAAGTTATGGTCCGGACAAAGTGTGTAGGTAGGATTGATTTCTTGAGTTTGACTTTGACCTTGAAGTGTGACCTTGACCTTGTTGTTCATAAAGTTTTAGTGTTTAATGAGATGGTCACAGATTAATACACTTAGGGAAAGATCTAGGATCCAAAAAGGAACAGGGTGCTGCTAAAAAGGAACAGGGTGCTGCTAAAAAGGAACAGGGTGCTGCTAAAAAGGAACAGGGTGGAAAGCTGGACCAGAGTTTCTTGACATGTTCTAATAATTTTCTAAATCCCGAGTTTTCAAGAGTCTATTGCTTCTAACTGAGGTTTTGAAGCATTGTCTATTCAATTGTCATTGAATATTTGCAAAATATATTGAATTTTAAAAGACATTCAATATTTCTGTGTTGACCAGCCCAGAAGGGCAGCAGGGGGTGGGGGCTGGGAAGGAGCAGGCTATTTTGCTCTGGATCTTTTCCTAACATACTAGTACCATAACTTTCCACTACATGTACATGTATAAAGTGCACTTGTTAAGTATGGTGTAAGATCAATAAATAAAGGGCACAAGGGCACGAGGCACTAATTGCCTTTGAAAAGAGCGGCTCGGGGCCTGAATAATCCAGACCATGGAGATGATTTCTCGATAAAACACTATCCTAAGTCACTGTGAGGCCCACAATAAACTTACCAGACACTGAACGGCTATACTAGGATCACAGCTACACAGCGCCCCCGCAAGCTTGAATCCCATCTTGAGATGGCGGACCTTATAAGCCGACTCTGGCTGAGCCATGGCCTTGTCCTCCATCAGACCCTCCTGCGCCCAGTCCAGCAGGCAGGTGAGCGCCCGGGCGTTGTCATCCACAAAGATCAGGTAGGACAGACCCTTGGCCAGCAAGCCCGGGACACTCTCCATGGCCTCCACCCAGCTGCAAATGTACCAGGAGCACATTCTTGAAAGATATTAAAGTCCCTTTATTTGCAGAGATAATTGTTCAGGTGCATCTCGCATCTTTCAATTAAATTTGTAAAAAAACAACATACTTGTTGCGTGTCGTGGGCAAACCGGGCTTAATGCATGTGCGTAAAGTGTAGTCCAGGATTAGCCCGTGCAGTCCGCACAGGCTAATCCAGGATGGCACATTCCGCTTTTATGGTATTTTCTGTTTCAAGGAAGTCTAATCTAAACATAAATCCTCTGTAGGCGGTAAGTACCATCCCAGATTAGCCTGTGCGGACTGCACAGGCTGATCCGGGATGACACTTTACGCACATGCATTCATACTGGTAATGAAAACACTTTGACATGCACAGGAAGCATTGATATGAGACATATGTGCCTCCCAACAACACATGAAAAAAAATTATCGCTGTTATAATGCATACTTATTTTACAGATAAACTGTTTGACACTTTCAGATTTGCCATTCTTATAATGCTTAAACAAATAAATAAGCAGATTTTTATGGAAGCGCATAATTAGAAAACGATAGTAAAAACATCTTTACATCGATATCGACAAAGGCACTAAATAGAGAATAGGTTGAAATGTAGGATGTTCCCTCGACATTTTCGTGATATGTTACAGTTTTTTGGGAGGATGTTAAAAGAATACATTGAGAAATTTTTTCAAACCACAAGCAAAATAGTTACAGATAGTGCCTTATAAATATTCACAACAATGTACATAAGACACAAGTTGTGAACCCTGATACATGAGTCAGACACCATCATGGCTAACCCTAAGTTCCCTGTAGCTAACCCTCACCCCTTATGATGCGGGGCTATCTGGTATTTCTCCACAATATCCAACAGGTGCTGGGCTTCATTTGGTCTCTTGGCCGGCTTCTCAAAGTCTGCTGCCATGTAGGAGTCCCTCTCCAGCTCAAATGGTGTCTTGGACACATCCTTGAAGGTCTAAAAGTAGACATACACATGATACAGGATTTGTGCTGATTTCAGTGTAAGAGCAAACTTCATTTGAGGTGTGACGTGGGAAAACCGGGCTTAATGCATGTGCATAAAGTGTTGTCCGGATCAGCCTGTGCAGTCCGTACAGGCCATTCCAGGACGGTATGTTCTGCCCAGATTGGATTTATGTTTAGAAGAGACTTCCTTGAAACAGAAAATACCATAAAAAAGGAAAGCATCATCCCGGATCAGCCTGTGTGGACTGCACAGGCTGATCCGGGACGACACTTTACAGCATGTGCATTAAGCACGGTTTTCTCAAGACACGCCTCATTTTATGAGTGGTCGTAGAAAACATATTCTTATAACTGACACATATCTTAACATATGATAGAAACTATTACATTATTATATATTGTACATGTACATACATTTTTTCTTGCATGGTTCCAAAAATTTAGACAACACAGAAAACTATTTTAAAAGTAATAACAAATAACCAGGAATGAAAATTAACAAATGTTCTCATTTTACTTACTTAACAGTAAAATAATCAGGCTTTACTTTTTTGTTTCTTTCCGTTTTTCACAACCCACATGTAGCATGCAATATGCCTCACACACAATTTGATGTCTCAGACATAAACAAATGCACCACACATTTTTTTGCTAGAAATGCATTCAAAATATGGCTTACATACGTTTACACTGGATGTATTTTACAGCAGAAAGTGTCACATAAAACCATTCTGATACATAATAAATCAATTGGAATTTATCGAAGTAAAATGACCGAGCATTTTCTAACGAGAACATACATGTATTGTACCTGTCAAAGCAACCGTAAACATAGCAAGTCAGTGACTTACTGTTGGTGGCAGCATTTCGAACTGGTACGGATTGAATGGTGCTGTTATATAGCTGAAGGCCTCCTCATCCATGTCATAATCAATAACCTGAAACACAACAAAGAAAACAGTGAAGTTTACTATTAGAATTCAGATACATAGTAATTATCCGTAAGCAAAGACAGACATCATTATTTAAACAGAAGACAACACTTAAAGAACTGTTAGTATACAGTATGTTCAAATTCAAAATGATAATAAGGCTTCACTGTAAAAAAATGATACAATATAAGCACTTAAAGGTATGTGTAATGCAATGATTCGCAGGTATTGTACTGAAACATTATATTCACAAACATTTACATGTGTACTATATACGACATATAGGGATGCAGGTACAGGGTAGAATGTGACGAATCAAGTGCATCTACAAGTAACACTGACTAACAAGGATTTTCGTTGGCTGAACAGTTTTTAGGCATTATTAGAACTGAATATTTTTAAGGCATTGTTAGAACTGAATATTTTTTATGACACTGTTAGAACTGAACATTTTAAGCCATTGTTAGAACTGAATATGTTTAAAGCCTTGCTAGAACTTTTTCAGTTTGGCTTCAGAACAAAACAGAATATGAAAGTAAACACTGGACAACAGCTGATAGATACAAACAAGGGCACTGAAGGACTGAACTGTGCAAACAAGGAAATGGACTGGTAACAACATGAACTATGGAAGGGCAATAATCAAACACAAAACAATCACTCCCAGTTCTATGTCTAGCTCTATGTGAAACACTATAACTGAACCTCTGTATAACAAAAACACATTCAACTGTGAAGGGCTCGTAACTTGCATACAATAGGTATATTTATTAATTCGAGTTCATGCTTTATGTTTTGAAGTAAATTAAAGCAAATAAAGCAAAAAAACACCAATATATACATGTATACTGGGTTAGAAATTTTGAACTCCTACTAATTTCATTTCTAAACCAAATGAAAGATTAATGAAAAAAAACAAACACTTTTGTATCAACCTACACAAATCTGCTATGCACAGTTTATAAATATTAACAAATATATACAAGGTAGTAGATTGTCTTTGAACAGCAGACAACTTGTACCATTTTCTATTGTCAGATATAAGTTCAAATGTGCTACCCATTAAAAATTAAGACAAGTTATGTTTTTCCAACAAACATTATTTATTCATCAAATTTCAATTATATTGTAGAACAAAACATCAGGGCCAGTATTCACCAACCCATTCTTAGACTGACGACTTCCCGTATTCGCCAACCCATTCTTAGACTTAAGACTTCCCGTATTCACCAACCCATTCTTAGACTGACGACTTCCCGTATTTGCCAACCCATTCTTAGACTGAAGACTTCCCGTATTCACCAACCCATTCTTAGACTTAAGACTTAAGTATTCGCCAACCCATTCTTAGACTTAAGACTTAAGTATTCACCAACCCATTCTTATACTTAAGACTTAAGTATTCGCCAACCCATTCTTAGACTTAAAACTTTCAGTATTCACCAGTCCCATTCTGAGACTTGAGACTTAAGTATTCACCAACCCATTCTGAGACTTGAGACTTAAGTATTCACCAATCCCATTCTGAGACTTGAGACTTAAGTATTCACCAACCCATTCTGAGACTTGAGACTTAAGTATTCACCAACCCATTCTTAGACGTGAGACTTAAGACTTAAGTATTCACCAACCCATTCTTATACTTAAGACTTAAGTATTCGCCAACCCATTCTTAGACTTAAAACTTTCAGTATTCACCAGTCCCATTCTGAGACTTGAGACTTAAGTATTCACCAACCCATTCTGAGACTTGAGACTTAAGTATTCACCAATCCCATTCTGAGACTTGAGACTTAAGTATTCACCAACCCATTCTGAGACTTGAGACTTAAGTATTCACCAACCCATTCTGAGACTTGAGACTTAAGTATTCACCAACCCATTCTTAGACTTGAGACTGAAGTATTCACCAACCCATTCTTAGACTTGAGACTGAAGTATTCACCAACCCATTCTGAGACTTGAGACTTAAGTATTCACCAGTCCCATTCTGAGACTTGAGACTTAAGTATTCACCAACCCATTCTGAGACTTGAGACTTAAGTATTCGCCGACCCATTCTGAGACTTAAGACTTAAGTATTATGAATATTATAAATCTGTTCTGTTCTAAAAAGGCCAGTAATTTGAATCTCACTTGGCATTCACTAACTCTAATTATAGTATTCTTTATTTATAATGATTGACATAAATGAAATTGGTTCCAGCATATTTGGAAACGCGGAATTATTTGTACGTGTCCTGGGAAAACCGGGCTACATGCAAACGCGTAAAGTGTCGACCCGGATCAGTCTCTTTTAAACATAAATCCACTGTAGACAGAAAGTGCCGTCCAGGGCCCGTATTCACAAAGCTCCTTAGGGAAAACTTACATACATTCCTTAAATTCATAAACTTCCTTAAGTCTCTGGCTGTTTCGTGTAAAGGTCTTTTAACATTACTAGAACTCCGCGAGTCGGATGTGTCACCTCAGGCCGGATAGCTTACGTAAATCCAAATGAAGAAGCACTTAAGGTTAAT
The DNA here is from genome assembly GCA_027627225.1 of Congeria kusceri. NCBI lineage: Eukaryota > Metazoa > Mollusca > Bivalvia > Myida > Dreissenidae > Congeria > Congeria kusceri. The sequence goes on along the minus strand of CM051036.1, from coordinate 42,530,974 downwards.
GCTCAAATTTCTTTTAACAGATGTATTGAAATCTTCAAAAGCACTGCACTCTGGCTAATTGCAAAGACTTATTAAAACCAAAAATGCTGCACAAAAATAAGTATGACAATTTACAAAGGGCAATAACTCCGAAAGTATGAGGTGCAGAGTAACGGTTCTTGTGCACTGCACTTCTCCTCAATGAAATCTATCTACCCATGAAGTTTCAAGTTGATAGCTTTTATAGTCTTAGAGTCATGCTCCGGACAAAAAATAAAGTATGAAAATAAACAAAGGGCAATAACTCCGAAAGTATGTGATGCAGAGTAACAGTTCTTGTGCACCTCACTTCTCCTCAATGAGATCTATCTACCTATGAAGTTTCAAGTTGATAGCTTCCATAGTTTTAGCGTCATGCTCCAGACAAAATATAGTATGAAAATAAAGGGCAATAACTCCAAAAGTATGAGGTGCAGAGTAACGGTTCTTGTGCACTGCACTTCCCCTCAATGAGATCTATCTACCTATGAAGTTTCATGTTGATAGCTTAAATGGTCTAAGAGTTATGCTCCAGACAAGCAAAAGAGGCCGCCGCCACCGACACCCACACCGCCGCCAACATAAGTAACCCCTACATGTCGCCAAGTCAGGCGACACAAAAATGTTGTAAACTTGTAAATATTGCTTATATGTTTAGTATTGCAGCCTTCTTTGTACAGAAGTCATTGAATTTCACATAGAAAATTTGATCTGAAATTTCCACTTAAGATTTGATCTGAAATTTCCACTTAAGTACAACTTAAGATTTCCCAAAGGAGCTTTGTGAATACCAGCCCTGGATTCGCCTGTGCGGGCAGCACAGGCTGATCCAGGATGACACTTTACGCATGTGCACTAAGCCCGGTTTTTCTACAACATGCCTCATTTTTTCTCGATTCTTAGTCTATTCTTTATTCTGAAGTCTAAGACTGGGTTGGTAAATACAGGCCCAGGTGCAGTGGTAGCACACTTTGGAAAAAGCTACACAATTTTTGCATCTGAAAATTTAGCAAGATTTTAAATAGCACAAAAAAAAAATCATCAAATTTAGGTAACATGAATTTGGGTCAAAGTTAGATACAGGTAAGTCAATACGCCGAGCCACAATGCAACCAGTATACACATGAAGCTCAGACAAATTAACCTGACGCTTGTGAACTCTATTGGCATAATTTAACGATTTAATTATTCCATATATATTTAACTTGGCTTCAGTTTGTGTAAATCGATGCTGTCAACATTCATATAAGTTATAATAACAACGGCATTTTAAGCAACATTTACAAAATTTACACTATATTTTTACGTTAAATAAAATTGTTTTTCGTAACAACTGCATGATATATTCATGCATAAAGGTCAGTGACAGGTTAATATTTCAGAGTAATACATCATTCTAATGGTTAACCAATACAGTTAAATACGCCGTAAAACCCAAACAAAAAACATCATTCCAATGCGTACCATTTCAGTGTCGATGTCAATGAGCTCATCGTCTGAGGAGATAGACTCATAGTCCCCGTCCGACATGTATGTCTGCTCGACCGGACTGCCTACCTGGTCTACCACATCTTCCATCGCTCCCCCTTCAACATCCCCTAAGAGCAGATAGCATATATTATTAGGGGTGGCGAATGCTGATATTGCCTAACTTGTCCATTTTTGTCAAATGCAGTTTGCCATTTGTCTTGTTTGAAATCCTTTCTCTCTAAATTTAAATGAAATTAGTGAATAAACACCTTAATTTGATTAAAAATATGATGAATACTGAAAACTTTATACAATAACACCAACCTTTCTGGGAAGGTGGTGGCCGACCTTGTTCGGCGTCTGAGAACTGGGAGGCTGCAGGCTCTACCGGGACATTGTCCTTCACCCTGTATCCTTCAGGCGTGGTCGACTCTCCCAGCCGGCCCCTGAAACAAAAATATATGTCATTATGGAATAGTGAGACACGTGTGTTTATTCTGCTAACAGAAGCCTATGTAACCCCCTGGGGTCGACTCTCCCATTCGACTAATGTAAAAATATATACATCATGAAGCTATACAGGGACACATGCAGTGCGAGTTGATGCATGTATGTATTCCATATGTGCCCCTTACAGGGGTGAACATGTATAAATATTATATTTCACCAAATTAGTAACAATGTAAGTGAAAAGCTATGTATTAGGTTCACATAACAACATGGTTGAAATTCTGTCCTAGACGTTTAGCCTACTTAATGAAAAGGGGGCAATAACTCAAGCATTCCTGGTCCAATCTGGCCCACTATCGATACCAGCGAAGATTTTATGGTCATACACAAACTGTGCAATTGAAATGAAAATTTAATAAAAAATGAAATCTTTATCATGTGTGCAAGCCAATTGCTGATGGCATACGGACAAGAGAAGTGTTTTATCCAGGAAGGCAAGGGTTCATGGCGCAATATATTCAAAAAGGGCATTTTAGCGCGCTGTATTCTTTTAAAAGGGCACATGCGTGTCAGTGTGTTGGCTATGGGAATCATATTTAGATATACAAATTATATATATATAAAAACATATAAAAGCATGTTAGCACACTCTTGTACCAAATACAAGTTTTGGCACACGCAATATTCAATATTCACACGGATTAAACTAACGACAAAAACATATTGTATGTTGTATATCTGCCAAACGGGTTTATGTTATGTAATTCTCTTTATATAATGTAAGAAGTATGCGGCGTGTTTTAATATAAACTTGATTGTTCGTAACGTACGGAGAAGCAAATTCTGTGGATCACCTAATTATATTCTTAGTAATTAAAGATCGATACTTTATATTTACAAACCTAAAGATGCGTAGCAAATATATAATTACCTTTCAGTTCCGTCTGTCCTCTGCACAAATTTTAATAAACGAATGGTATTTTTTGCCACTTTTACACTCTCCTTTCGAATTTGTGCCAACCTCCGTTTGCACGACGGCATTTTCCGTCTTCACAAATATAAGCAACAAGTTAATCAACAAGACTTTTTCACAAATTATTGTCCGACGATTTAACACACAAGTACAAAAACAATATACAATAAGATAATTTACCGTATGTCCAATGCACTGATCAGAACTGCTCTACGTAGGTAAGGTTTTGATTAGGAAAGTTTGAAAATAAAATATAATCTGTAATGAAAACTTCTGTGTGAGGCCATTTTCAATGACACGTCCGGGAATATTTTGTTGGGGCTAGTGTTTTTTTTTACATTTGGGGCCCAAAAGGTGTTGACAGGTAAGTCATATTTGGCACACATACCAATATACAACTATTACATGCATTGGAATAAATTCAACAAAACTGAATGAACTCCATATTTAATGTACTCCGATGCACACCAATGCAATAATCACACCACTCGATATGCAACAATAACATAATAGTCAGCAAATGTAATCAGTTTGGCATGAATAGGTCGCCTATAAAAAAGTGACATAAAATCCCAATGACAGGCCTACAAGTTTTAACTATCACTTCAATTCATAATTAGAAAACAGTTTCGCCGTGAATATAAGTACATAGGCACACACATGTAACAACGGATTGTCCGTGGCTTGACACGTTTTGAACGGGCAGCATAAACACTTTGCTGCCACATGCAAACCTGGGACTCGTACATAATACACATAGGCTTTACACATGTCTGGCTAGTGAACCAAAGCAAATTTTTTATTGTCTGAACACGAGGTCCTTCTTGGTCAATGGCCGGCGATAAAAGAACGTTCTCGGCACTCGCGTGGTCCGCGGTCACGTGGTGTTTAATGTTATCTGAGGTGTTCCCAGTATGTTAGTAACCGTATTGTTTATAGGTAACGAGGAAGTATTTCCAAGAAACGCGGACCCGGACGATTTATTCGCCGTAATAAATGAAATTATTATCATTCGAAAATAATTTGTATTATTTGTAATTTTACATTTTCGCAGTGCTAAAAGTATTTGTCAATTGAAATAATGAATCATATTAATTCAAAAAATGAATCCGTAACGAACATGGATAGTGAGATGGGCATTTGTCCAATCTTCGAGCTTACGTTATGTATCATTAAGTTAATCGTATACGCATTATCAATTAGACCTTTATGTCACCACTTTGGTCGGTTTAAGAATCAGGTTCAATAATCAAGCTTACAATCATTAGTACAGTAATCGCTTAAATTAAATCGCTTAGAAACGTGTGTCAGCAATAAATCGCGCACAGTAATCGATTTAATCAAATCTATTAGAATGCATGTGTGCAATAAATCGAGCACAGTCAGAGCGATAATAACGTAAAACAGTGGGTGCCCTTTTCGCAGACATAGGGCCGATAAAAGTGGTCAAGACACAATTAAGATCGTTATCGATTAGGGCGAGTGGCGGCTTTTACCTTTGAAAAGGGCTAAGTGGACCATGAAAAAAGGGGCATGGGGCCACGATGCGCAAAAAAGGGCCTGGATAAAACACTACCTCTACTTATACCATACCAAGCACACACTTATACATACACTGTTTAATCTTCTTGAAATTTGATTATTTCAAAGGAAATAGCAAGATTAGAATTATAAGTACACTCTTTGAAACGACAGTCCATTGAAAGCATCTGCTAGACAGTGGCAAATATTGTGATACTTTTATTGAAGAAATGTACATTTTGTTCAAATTATGAAACATATGCAAAATACCTGGAATAAATGTTCTGGTGCAAAAAGCTTACCTGAGGGCTGGTGAAATGGATCTAGAGCTGGGTCTGTTTGGAGATGGAGTCCTTGACCTTGAACTAAACCTGTCCCCACTGTAGGAGCGTGACCTTGACCTACATTTACACATGAATGCAATTAAGAAATAATCACAAAATTACAACACACTATGTCTATGAAGCGAAACTAAGATTCCAAGATGACTAATAGCTTCATTGAATTATACACATAACTAGACAAGTGTCCAAAGGACATGGGTGCCTCCACATTCCGCAGGTAGTCACAAAAACTTCTGCAATTACTATACCCAGGTGCACAAGTTCGCATGCTGACGATCATGTCTATAAAATTTCATCACTCTAGCAGTTATACGTTTCCAATTACACGTGACACAAGCCCAAACAAGAGGGCCAAATGGCCCTGGGTCGCTCACCTGAGTTTCATTAGTCGAACCATTTTCCATGTGTTAGATTTTTATACAGATATGGATATACTTAAATGGACTGATGGAAATGCGGCCTTAATCATCATGGTTTGAAAAACTTAAGTGACAACAGACATTCAAAATTTGGGAAGTACATATTGAAATTGAAGCTTTTTCTTCAATTTGACCTAGTTTTGACCCCCCATGACCCAGATTCGAACTCGGCCGAGATACTATTGGGACAAATGTTCTGACCAAGTTTCATGACGATTGGGGAAATAATGTAACTTCTAGAGTGTTACCAAGTTTTTTCTTCAATATGACTTAGGGACCTAGTTTTTGACCCCACATGACCGAGATTCAAACTCAGCCGAGATACCATTAAGACAAATGTTCTGACAAAGTTTCATGAAGATTGGGCAAAAAATGTGACTTCTAGAGTGTTAACAAGCTTTTTCTTCAATTTGACCTAGTGACCTAATTTTTGACCCCACATGACCCAGATTCGATCTCGGCCCAAAATATCATTGGGGCTTCTAGAGTGTTAAAAGCTTTATAAAGTGTTAAATATAGCCATATAAGGAAAACTGCGACGCCCCCTGGCGGCCATGTTTTCTACGGAGGGCAACCATTTTTGAACTCCGCTGAGATATCATTAGAACAAAATGTTCAGCGCAAGTTCCAAGACGATTGGGCAAAAAATGTGACTTCTAGAGTGTTGGGCAAAAAATGTGACTTCTAGAGTGTTAACAAGCTTTTTCTTCAATTTGACCTAGTGACCTAGTTTTTGACCCCACATGACCCAGATTCGAACTCAACTGAGATATTATTGGGTCAAATTGTTCTGACAAAGTTTCATGAAGATTGGCTAATAAATGTGGCCTCTAGGGTGTTAACGAGGTAAATGTTGACGACGCACGACGACGACGAACGCCGGACAAAAGGCGATCACAAAAGCTCAGGTGAGCTAAAAAAACGTCAATTTTTGCTAAAATAGGGCCATAAATCCGATGATCTCTGACAAATCTGCACCAAAATACACAGGTGCACAAGTTCACATGCTGATGAATATGTTTCTAAAGTTTCATCAGTCTAGTAGTTATACCGTTCAAGTTACACGCAACACAAGTCCAAAAATTTCATTTTTTTGCTAAAAAAGGGCCATAACTCCGCTGATGACTGGAAAAAATACACAGAAATACCCAGGTGCACAAGTTCACATGGTGATGAATATGATTATAAAGTTTCATCACTCTAGCATTTATACTTTTTGAGTTACACGTGAAACAAAAATCCGAATGACAGGCCGGATCGGGGCAAATCTATATCCCCTACCCTCCTCTGAAAGTGGGGACATAAAATTATTACATAAATACTAAAGGATGAATTTACTGACAGAAATTACTGTTGACTGACAACACATGATCAAACATTTATATATTTAGAATAGCAAAACCTAGGATGTAACTATTCTACAACTATTACCCAATGGAAGGACTTCTTGGAGCTTCTGTTTCCATATAGATCTCTCTAGCCTTCTCCTTTTCTCTGTAATCTTCCCTTGTTCGGTCCCTAAAGCCCCTGTCACGAATGTCCCTTCCCATAATAACAGTTTCTTCTCTGGGTCTATCACCTTCCCATTCGCGACTTTTGTCCATTTCATCGGCCCCTCTGACTCTATCTTGGTCCCTGAAACCATCCCTGCTTCTGTCATAATCCCTTCCCCTATCCCTGTCAATCATATCCCTGTCATACTGCCTGTCCCTTTCAGAATCCCTTTCTCTTCTGTCCTCATAGCCCCGGCCCCTATCTCCATGATCCCTTTCCTTGCCATCACGGTCATAATCCCCACGATCCCTACTGCTCCTTTCATGATCCCTATTGTGATCCCAGTCATCATGGTAGTCCGCCCTGTAATCCCTGGAACCCTCTCTGAAATAAAAGAAGTAGTAAATTATCTTTCAGTATTAACTGCATCCTGTAAATGATAAGAACAGCAGGTAAAAGAACCACATGAAACAGAAGGGTGGTTCACTCCATCCCTATGTGGCTCTGCTAGACTGTTCAATATGGCAATGTTAAACATCTTTTGAAATATAACTTACTCAATGACAATTAAGGGGAACATCAGATTCTTAAGCCTAATTTGAAGCATAAAAATTGTTACAATCTTAGAATTAGCAAATATTTAGCTAATGTCAAACAATTATGTTGGCATTTTCCCTGCTCCCTTTGGGCATGACCCATACCTATTTTGACCCTAGATCTTTCCAAATCAGAACAGTCTTAAAATGTGCATGAAAACATATTAACTATTAATATAAATTATTAAAGACTAATAAAGTATTAATGAACTAGAACGGTCACTACCGAACAGAACTGCTCATGTGTGTAATTTATAAACTAAGGAGAACAGAAATAGTAAAATTGCCACAAACCTGGAAGTTTGATAGTCCCTAGCCCGTCTGTCAGGATCCTGATAGCCCCAAAAATCTGCATGCTCTACAACAATAGTACAAGACTTGCATGATATGATATGATCATCCGATGAACACTACTAGTTGTAACATAACACTATTATAATTCTGAATCAAGTATCAAAGCTGCATACCAGAAATCTCACAATAATCAAAATATTTGTATTAATTTAAATATAAAGACTGCAGTGATGGAGACATATAAAAGTGAATGATTCATGTACTCGTTGCATGGCAGTAATACTAAACCATACAAAATCAGTCCAGCATTATCCGAGGATAAAAAACAGACATAATTTACGTAAGGGAAAATAGGGAAACAAGAGATAATCACAGAAATGAAACATGCTTTGACAACATGACAGTTTTGATCAACATCTTTTTCAGACCACCCCCACCCCCTTCCCCAACACATACCCATGTTCATCAGAAAGAAAATCTCTCATGCTCTACTGTAGCCATGCCAACTCACCAGAGTGTGGGAACTCCTGCATGGAGGGTGGAATACCCATGGGCACCAGCCCGGGGGTCTGGGGATGTCCATGAGTTACCACGGCGATGGGCTGGGGCTGCTGGACCGAGGACACAGTCAGAGTGGAGGACTACAACAACAGTTACAATAGAACTGTAAGCATGGTTAGTCTAGAAAGTTCATTTTGTTTCTGGATCTGGTAAAAGGACCCATTCCCAACCAATGCCAAATATGGTTGACTTTTTCTAATTGGAATGAACAAATTCTTAAATCAGAAGTGATTAAATCCTACATAATTAAACTACATAGGAAATGTAAATTGTTGGTTAATCATGAAATTAGTTGTACATTGTTATACATCAACACCATTAAAATACCAAATTCAATCAATATAACGCTTGTTTAAGTACTTGATAAATTAAATAACTTCCTTAAATGTTTCCAAATTAGCAAGATTTCATGACAAGTAATTCCAAATTTGATAGGTACCGGACCCATTTCCAAAGTAGTGAAAAAATCGCTGGAAAAGAACTAATATAAATAGAACAGAGGAAATTGGAAATGATTAGAAATATATTATTTCAATTGTTGGAAATTGAGCAATTCATGAAAACTTCACTCTAACATGACAAGCGCAGAGTTTTCTATAGACAAAGAAAAAACATTCACCGTTGTTAAACTACCAATTAACAACCCGAAAAAATAGTTCCGAAACTGTAAAATATAGTTTGCATTGTAATTACAGAAAATGTTGTCATGTCATGTTAGAATCGGAATAATTTTTCGCATTATTATTGTTTATCAGCTAATAAACAACGATTTGTCATTCTGATGCGGTTTATGGCCCTCATGGTTTAATTCATATGCATCAGAACTCCAAATTGTTGTTTATCAGCCGATAAACAACTCTAAATCGAAAATTATTTCTTAACTTAATAACAGCTGGGCTAGGGCTAAATGTATTTGTCATACGAACACATTGTCATGACAATGTGCCTCCTGTTTATCAATCATCAATGACGCAGGGGTTTCATTAAGACCCGGTAGCCGGGTAAATCACCCAGCTATTTCAAACTTATAACCGGCTATTTTTTGCTGTAGAGGTTTGTATGTAAACAAGGACCCCCAAACCTCCCGCGTACTTTTAAATAGTATATTTCTACTCCAAAACTTAATGAAACCCCTGAAGAAGCAGCACAATTTTTAATTGTATGTATATGTAATAACTGTAAAGGCAAATAACAAAGTAATGTTCAAGTACTTTGCACACAACACTAGACAAAGTGTCAGGTGTATAACAATGAAGATTTACTACACTGAATGGACAAAGGAGCATCAGAATTTTGGTATATGGCTTCATGTAAAATTATTTACTACTAGTATTAGCAAACTCATAATATTAGCAGTATAAACAAGTATCTCATATTATAAAATGTAAACTCAATTCTGCTTGCTTACATGTAGACTAGCTTGATTAAGCTGCTCCTGTATGTAGTCGAGAGGATGTTGAGTTGTGTGAGGCGTTACATGGATTGGCTGTGGGGGCGGCTCCCAGTCTTTAGACTCCGCCTTTATTTCTATCTTGACAGCTGAGGGGGCCACGGGCACACCTGTTATTAGAAATACAGTAGATCAAACCAGATTTTAGAACATATGATTATGACATGTGAACTTGTAATAAAAGAAGTTAAACAGTCTAAATTAAACAAAAGCATCAAAATAACTATAATTACAAGTTCCCAAGCAATGAGATTTTATATGAGAAAATCTTCACATAACTTAAGTACATATGTACATGACTTAAAAATGAAAAATAAATATCTACATGCATATAAAGTGTTAAACTCCTTAAAATCCTGATACAGATAAAATACATCAACAACACTTGATGTTCATGTAAATAAGCCAAACATTCCATTACTATTACCAGGTAACTATTTAATATACAATTTTATAAGCTTTAGAATAGTTTCTAAAGACTCATCAGAAACAAGATTCTGTCTTTGATAAACACACATGCCCCCGGTTGATGCTGGGTAGCCCATTTCTTAGTCCAAATGAGGTCAAGGTTAAGGTCATAGTGAGGTTGGGTGATATGGGTGGACTGGGACAGTCATAAGTAAAAACGGTGTAAATATCCAAGTGTTGTAGTAAGCGGTGTTGGTGCTAGACGAAACGGTAAAATCGAGTTGACCATGAAATGGCACTTTTGAATTATTATAAGTCCAAATACGGTCAAGGCCAAGGTCAAAGTGAGGTTGGGTGATATGGGTGGATACGGAATGGTCATAAGCAACACCTGTGTATGTATCCAAGTGTTGTATTAAGCTAGATGAAATGGTCAAATCTACTTAACCTTCTCAAGGACGGAAGGACGGACAGGACGATCACTATATGCCTCCCGCATCAAGATGCCGGGGGCATTAAAAAATGTCTGTTTCTCACCTTGTTTCCGTGGCTGTGGTGGAGGGGGAGGTGGTAGGGACTCAGGTTCCACGGTAACGCTGGTCAACACCCCGTAGATCGCTATGGTCAGAGTAGTGTACCAGCCACGCAGAATCAGCCCATCTGTCGGTATCTGGCAGGTACAGAAAAAACGTCAATTGGCATGATATTACATCTTATCTAGAATTTGATTCTGCAAGAAAGAATAACCACTTATTCAATCTTGAACAGCACCATCTTAAAATGAAATCCATCAGATGCCTGTTAAGTTATCAATAATATAGAATTTGAATTTGGAACATTCAATAAGCATTATTTCATTATGTTTATTCGAACAAAGACTGCCTATTTAGCTTACACATTTTGTAAAATGCAGTTGGTTACTTATGTGGAATTACCATGTTAAATTGAAAACTGCTAATTGTTTCTATCGTTTTTCAAAGATAAGTGTTACTTTTGCATTTACCTGCAAATCTAAAATACTGACCAGGGTTGTCATTAAGATTTTTTGAAGGAGGCTCGATGACCAATTGAGGAGGCCAAAGCTTCACATGCGGAAGTGATCTAGGGGGGTCTCCAGATTTTTTTTTTTTAATTTAGATGCAAAATCCTAGCCAGGGCTTACTCTACCATTCGTCAAATTAGCCTATGGCTAAACATTTCACTACTTGGCTAAACAATTTCCATTTGGCTATAACTTTTACTTTATAAAAACCTATAAAATACCCAATATGAGGATTTCAATGTTGTATGGTAAATTTGGCTAAAAAAAAATTAAACCAGGGGCAGCCCTGCTAGCATTTGAGCAATTTTGGACAAATGATAGTTTGACCTATGAAATGTACCCTTTAATACTTAATTTGACAGTTCAGATTTTTTATAATCAATTATAGAAATTTAAACAAAAGGCTGTTTAAGTTTGTGTGATTTTTTTTTTATGACTAGACTTGTTAAATTCATTACACATTTTAAAATGATTTTTATATATTGAACAACATGTAGATTCAATAGATTAATAGTGTAACACTACTATGTTTTATATAAACATTCAGTATGCATCCTAGCACATTATAAAATGCATTTTCCGCAATGTTTTTTTTTTGGAATTCGAAAATTTTAATTATACATTCATTCTATTTTGTTCATTATTAATTCATAAATTTTTTATCAATAAAACACTGCATTCAAATTACATTGCAATTATTTTTCCGATTAGAACTGAACAAAAAACCAAATCCGTTAAACACATGAGTCATTAATGATATCACCTGTTAAATTTAACAGCATGACGTCATCAGTTAATTGGGCTTCCAAATCTGCAAGCAACTGTGTTGGATTGACTTCAGATGTCTTTGATGCTACTGCCGAACTCTGGCTATCATCTAGCAGTTTATACATGTAGCAGTAACCCCGTGTAACACGCTTAGCACATGGTCAGTGTGAAAAGCATCAACCAGTACTACTGTACCTGAACAACACAAGCACTGTCGATAGAGCATTAGTGCATTCGCGTTCTTGGGGTGTGAAAAAAACCAGAATGTCTTTTTGTTGCATTGGATAAATGGGAGATTTAAATGGTGGTGACGAAATATACATGTCTTTGAATTAAAATGGAAACTGTGTTACGAGAGAACACTTACTGGATATTAACACAATTATTACATTCAATATGGATTAGTGTATGTTGAGGTCAAGGATTGGCTTTCACTTTCAGAACAAGGTACACAATAATTTAATTTTATTTCTTTTAAAATTTGAGCCGACCCATAATTCGTTTGAAACGGTCAATTTGGCCGGCGGCCGGCTCTTAATGACAACCCTGCTGACAGTGGAATTCAATACATGGAAATACAGGCAAAAGGCTATTCAACTTCCACTAACAAATTTAGCTGAATCGCATTTATAATAAGTAAGAATAGCTGTCTTTACGGTTATAATATATGATATTATCATGAACATAACAATACCAAACCTCAACATCCGTTGCCAGCTGAATGTCGTCATTTGCTTTGTAGTCCAATCTGAAATGTTCAGCATAGTAATTTGAAAATCTGCTCCTGCTTAAGATGTATATATTTACTTAGGATTAATTTAAATTAACGTAAAAGACTTTTAAAAGACTTTGTTTCTTCCGATTTTCTTGACCGGCAGTCATTTTGGGTCAACACTGAAAATTGACGTTGCCAAAGTCTTTGCTAGGATTATGGAATGAGTCCAATTACAGTTAACATAATAGAAATAATAAATTGCAGTATAAAAGCATTATTAAAGCTCAGATAACTAACAGACGGCATAATTCTATTGCTGGTTCCTTCACTGGACGACAGAAATTCTGAATTCTCTTCTTTATGTTCATGAATTTGCATACAAATTTGACTAATGATATGTGCTATTATGACTATAAAATCAATATACTTACAAAATGATACTTAAAAAAGCATACTTATTACAATCCAAGCTTACAAAACTTCTTATTCAATTTTACAAATATTGACATCCAAGTTACATGTATCATCCAAGCTTACAATACAATGTACTAACAATACAGGTATACATTACACTATGTACTTACAATCCAAGTTTTTCGAATGTGGATGCATTAGGTTTGCTGAGGTTATTGACAAAGAGTTCCAGTTTAAATCGGGATGGATTTGTGGCACTGAAAGTGAAATGGTTAAATTATATTTTTTTCTTCTAATTTTTAATCAAAGGTTTGAAACCACAAGTTATTTATGTAATTTAGCACATATCTATGCACAAACAAGAAGTAATTTCAATTAATAAGTTCAAGATGCAGGGAAAAATATTATAGTATGATTTTTCAAAGCAATTTCCCCAATAATAATAAAACAGTTGAAATGGACAGTTCCCAATTATTTTACCACATTAACAATTATATATAGTTTTCAAATTATTAAAATGCACGGAAATTTAAAACAAACTCAATAATATAATGTAACATGTAAAAAAGTTAATATTTTAGTACACTGAACTAACATACTGGTACATTAATTCCACTGATATGATCAATTGTTGAGAAACAGTATGATCCCTTTCCATTTTTAGACTCCATAATTACATACCCCAGCCTAATGCCACCTGGGACACCAGCCTCCACACGGGTGTTCAGAGGGATGATGCGCACTTCTCCAATCACCACTGGCCGTGGAAACTGAACTAAGTCTAAATTCATCTCCTGTAATTATTTAGACAGAATGTCTCATTACACAACTTAAATTATAGTAAAACAATTACTTTAGGGCTGGTAAAATCTAATTGTAATAAGACTTTAACTGACTTTATTTTGCACCTTAACTGTCAAGTTTCTACCGTGTTCAATTTTGCATTCCTATTTATCAGATGTTTATAATTATTTACTCTTGGGAGTATCAGTTTACTCCACAACTCTACAGAGGTTCAATAACAACTATGCCAAATTTTCATATTACTTTTGGTGTTTTATCCAGACTTAATTGGCGCTGCATCGCGACCATTTATTGATCTGCAACCCTGCCCTTTTAAAAAGAAACCAGCGCCTTGCCCCCTTTTTAAAAGTCTTAACTATACATTGTATTGCCCTGAATGAGGACAGAATCGAGACTCAGTGAGGTTGTTCATCACAAATTATGAAAACAAGTTTAATCATAATAATACCTGAAAAAAATGAACTAGATATTATTTCTGATATTTCTTGTTTCATTTGATTCATACTGGTTTTGAATATATAACGATAGAAAATTCATACATTATGTATTTTTTTTTTATAATTTGAAAAGATACAAGAAAGTATTCAGGGCCCTTGATCTGTCATTTTTATAGCCAAAATAAGGCTGCAAAAACATTGTCATTTTCCCCAATCCCCCTTAAATGTCAGAAATTCTCCCTGAAGTAAACATCGGAAACAAAACCTAAAATATTCATTTGCTTTATCTGTAACCTAACACTTTCAATAGGCCTTTCCCAAAACTAGGTTACTTCCCTTGCGTAATCACGAGTGATGTCCCCTGATCACTTCCGGCGACGTTTATTGATTATAAGGCGGGATAAGCGTATTGATATTTACCGAAAAACATCCAATATATTTGTATTGGTGTCGTAAAAATAAATTAACAAATATCAACATTGGTATATACGAGTAGTATACATCATGTACTTTATTTATCAATTTAATTAAATTATTATTTTGATTTTTAACAATATTGTCCACTCTTTGCAGATTGACAAACAAACTGTACACAGTACGTTTAACGGTTATTATGCAACAAAACACAAAATTAGCGATTTCAGTATCTAAACAACCTATGCCTTCATCATGTATTAAATTTGCATTATTAAATAAAACAAATAAAAAGCTGTTTTTAGTAAAATGATTTTGCTAAGTAACTCTAAGCTAACATTCTTCTGGCGACTAAAATTACAAAAATAAGGTATCATCACAGAAAGTTTGAGCGTAATTCCGATGTTTTTGACAGCATATTGTTATTTGAATTCCATACACATTTGTGTTTAACTTTAAAGCTTTTTTAGTTGCAGATATTCTTGTTGTGTGCTAAATATTATACGGTGCTTGAACAGGCTTCGCTTTTAATCTTGAAATATAATGTAACAAAACAACTATCTTTTTAATTACTGTTAACACAATATTACAATAACTGAAGATGATGCCACTCCTCATTAAATGTTATAACTCATGTTGTATTAAAGAGATTAAGTAAGTAATTTGTTTATTATTGTGTCATGTGTTCATGATTACTTCATATAATCAATGAAACAAATAACACCCGACCCAATGGGTCTATATGTCACCAGGAAATAGATATGCCGTGATAATTATGAACATAATAGGGTGAGTATCTATAATAAAACAGACATAGATATATACATATTGAATTTGTTTTACACAATTCAGAGTAAGTAATTAACTAAGCCAACAGAAGAGTCTAATATACGTTTGAATAAATCTTGTTGAGTCTGTTTGATCAAGTATTTAGTTTTCCTTCATGCATATAACTCTGAGATTATTTCTTAATTTCTGTCAGAATCGTGGTAAACAAACAACATTTTATTCTCGCAGCAGCTACGGTAATTCCATATGTTTTAGAAAAACAAAACACGATGAGCTCTTAAATGTTCACCACCTTTCAATTCTTCAGAATTGAAAATTAAATGCTGTGCTATATTATTTCACTCTTCAATTTAAACCAATTTATTAATTTGAAAAAGTTTTTAATGCTTTTAATTATGTTCTTTTCTGTTCAATAAAGTGGCGAAATTTCATAGGGTGATAGGCAAGGAACAACAACGGAGACAACAACATTTTAAAATGTGAGATAAACTTTAATTTGAGACGCAAACAAAGGAGACAAAGTGTGACATGTTAGTTGTCTCTGCATGTAGATCTTTATCATCAATGCATTGCACAGATTAGCGGTATTGTTCTAATGGCAATTTGATAAGATCCCAGCGGTTTGTGGCTTTGGTATTTTTATGACCCCTTCTTCAGTCAGATAACTAAGTATCCATTGAGAGAACATGTGGTGGTATTTATGTATGGAGAAACAACCGTTTAAGACGAGACAAGCAGACTACTTCTTTTGCCCAGATACCTGTTATAAGGACATGTTGCCTTAGTAATTAGTTAAAAAACGATACTACATTTAGTTCTAATAATTTATTTTTGTAAGATACCTCTGTGAGTTTTTTATAATATTTAATAAAAAACATGGTTTTAAAAATTTTCATTACAAGTTTTGAAAGCCGCTTGGTCTTAGATCTATAATACTTCGTATGGCAAGCTAGGGAAAACGTCGCGGAAGTCGGGTTTCAAATATGGCGGATGTGAATTCGCAATAACGGGAGGTAATTTCCAAGGGAGATCACCTAGTTTTGGGAAAGGCCTTTAAGAGTGACTGTATTTTATTTTACAGTTGTGAAATATGTTAAAGCAGCTGATGTATTTAGAATGGTTTATTGAATGAAACGGTCAATTGAAAGTATTATGTACCGGTAATTTAAAAATTCCTAATTATTAGAATATGCCACCAAAATTTCTCCATCTAAGTGTGAAGCATAACTTGTTAGCTACGGGCAAATACTGAGCTACTTTTTATGTGGGCAATATCCGCTGCAAAGCATAACCAGGGAAGGACCATTTCTGTGTTGGAAAGTTTTCCTTCTTTGTCTAAATTGTTCTGACAGAATTTTGATCGCAACTTTCATGCCACGAAATTGGATAGTTATTGTGAACAGATTGCAATAAAAGTTACACATCTGGACAGATAAACCATTCCTAATTAATATTCCATCAATATTAGTATGATAACACGTTTATTTTGCATGCCTGAGCAATTTAAACCTACACACTATTGCATTTTAAAACTAATTTTGCTGTCCTCCACTGTGTAAACTTTAATCGATATTCTGCTACGCTGTAGAAGTGTTACGTTTGATTGAAGTGTTAAACGACGCTGCCATACGCAAGTTTAAATGGAATTAAATGCAAATATTAGGTAAATTTCGGCATCATAATACTGTATGTACCGCGCGATACAAGCGGAAACAATCCTAAATGGTCTTGCAGCGATTATATGTCCCAGCGAATTTAGCCCCATATAAGGAGCAGCCCTAAATTTGTTGCAAGTCTGATTTTATCATTTATTAGACTACATCTAAGGGCTGCCATTGGCATCCCCCAAAACACATAGAGTTCATTGTTATTTCATTTATTTTCTGCAATATTCATTTCACAGGGGTGGTTCCCTTGTCCTGCCAAGTTTTATGCTTCGTCCTGGTACGCTTGGTTTGACTCATTTCTTCCAAACAGACCAAGCAAATTTTATCAAAAAATTTTCAATAAAATTTGGCATTAATATAGAGGAATTCAGCTGAAAGGAGTCTGAATCACAACCTCGATACAATGTAAACAAAAAGTGAAGAAAACAAGTAAAGTTTTAAATTGAAAACAGCTTGTCAAAGAAACTTGATAATTTCTTCATTCTATTTGCAACAACCATTGGCTAATAGCCAGAAACATTTCCTAAGTCAAACTGTGATTCATTCGAGTTTTACCTCTGCATTTTCATGGGAAAAGGTGTCGAAAAACAGCAAGTCCATATTTTCCTGCCGGTTTTCCACCATTTTGATTCCAAAAATACAACCGAATTGTACAGATAGGCTACACGCCACCTACAAATAGGCCTGTTCCGCATGAGTTTTCCACTCGTTACTTCGGGTTCACTATATCGTAGAGCACCAAATTCCCAAAGCCAAAGCAATTTCTGGGAAGAGTTTTATGCAAATCTAGCGACACATTTCTAAATTCGGTTGGGGAGGATGGGCCACACCGCGGGTCGTGGCAGAAACTTATACACAACGTTAGTAATTGTAGCTGAACATGTGTCATTGGCGTCAAATACATTCAGTGTAAACAATGAACAATGTAAATCCTATATATGTATAATTCTATTGAGCATAATGAAATGAAACAGGAATGATCTACTTGTATTTTAAAACAGTTGTGGATTTTTTGTTTATATTTTTATGACGTCAGTATGGCGTTCCGAAACTGGCTTGTCAAATCCAGAGAGGCAGTGAAACTTTCAGTATTAACAACATTGCCAACTCGGAAACTCATCCGCGTTGTTCTTGCTCTCCATTAACATGGGCGGTTGGGTTGCACTGGGGCGTTTTACCGTCATTTAGACCTATGTAATGTTGAAATTATTGTTTCTCTTGTGTTTTACTATTTTGTTTTGAAATGATTATAGCATAAAAACTGAAACTGATTTATTTGATTAAACGCCTGTTACTATGAAATAAACATATTCAATGGCCTTTTACAAAAACAAAGCTATCAGTAAATAAAATATATCATAATAGTTCGTAATTATTATAAAAGAAAAGCATTAGCTGCAAAAAACAATATAAAACATTCAACGCAAGTAAACACTTAAGATTTTGAAGACATAAAACATAAAACACGCATAAAACATAAAACACCTTTGCCTTTAAGAGTATGTTTCAGATACGCAAATCGTGAATAAAAATTGCGGAAAAAGTATGCTTTCAAATCTTTTTTAAACTTATCTAAGAAATTTGACTGTCGTAGTTCTGGCGGCAAATCGTTCCATAGTCTTGGACCAGCGGTGCTAAAACTTCTATCACTAAATGTTCTCCTCTTATTGAATGGCACAACGTAAGAGTTCTCTGCAGTATTCGACGATCGAAGACCACGCCTGCAAGGAGTTTGTTTGGTAAGCAGTTCCAACAGGTAGTCGGGAGCCCCATTTGCAGAGCACTTGTACATGAATGTCAGTAATTTGAATGATATTCTAGCTTTTATCGGCAACCAGTGTAAATCGTATAGAGCCTGTTTTGAGCTTTCATATTTTCCACGTTCTAAAACAAGTTTAGCGCACATATTTTGTATTCGCTGCATCTTCTGAATCTCAGTCTCAGCAACACCGTATAAAATTATATTACAGTAGTCAAGGTGGGATAAAAACTAGAGACACAACTAGGATTTCGGTTGCCGGTCTGGTTATAGGTATTTGCGGATACTTTTGATACTAAAGTAATTCAGCATAGCCGAGCGACACTTCATTGCAACGCGCTTTCTGAAGCTGAGAGTCTCATATAAGAACGCTCCAATATAACGAATTGTAGTATCGCGATGAATTGTGTCTCCTGCAATGTTGGTTTCTGTTGTTGTTTTTTTTTTTGAAGTTGTTGACAGCTACCAAACGTAATAAATTCAGTTTTTGAGGCGTTCATTTTTAACTTATTGTTATTCATCCAATTATTGATTGTAACAGAACATTTCTCAAGATCCGTTATTGCATTTCTTTCGTGAGGTTCAGACGGTTTGAATGATGTTTTTGCAATATGATCATCAGCGAAACCAAACACGGAGATATTCGATGGAATTATATCAAATAGTGTTCCCGCGTATGCAAGATACAGCCAAGGACCAAGGCAGCTGCCCTGAGGAACGCTGCATTGTAGTGGCCGCGCGTTGGAAATGCCATTGTTGACTCGAACACTGCAGGTTCTGTCTCTCAGGTAGGAGTCCATCCAGTCGAGTGTCGTTTCATGCAAACCGTACTGGGATCGGAGAACATCGAGCAGTATGTCGTGGTCAACCGTGTCAAAGGCAGCACTCAAGTCTATGGCAATCATGGCTGTTACTTCCTGCTTCTCCATGCCTGCCAACAAATCATTTACCAGCCTGAGAAGCTTCCGTACCTCATCCTGACTTAAATCCTCAAACTTTTCTAAAATAGGAACGTCCTTGTGAGTTGGTTTAAAGTTTTCAAATTCACACAAAGAATCACGAATTTACTGAATTTTGTTGAGAAAAATGTCTGCAAATTGCTCAGATAGGTAAATGTCAGATTCACAAGTCGGAGTGGGTTGGTAGACTTAGTTCCAGTTAATTCCGAGACCAATGTATACAACTTCTTAGTATCACCTTTAGCACTGGATATTTAATCATATACATAGCATATGCTTTAACACTCATTTTTGTCCATACTAGTTTCACCGAAACTTTCTCTCCCATGTATCAGAACAATATGCGTATGAATACATCCCATGAAATAACCACGTTTTAATTATATTTTATTATTTATCCACTTCTTACTCGGTTTAGTTTTCCCTAAAGTTAGTAAAAAGTATAATACATGTTATTAATACACAGCTTAATTTAAATGATACAAACACATGCCACAAGAATATAATTACAGAAACATCCGACGGCTAAATGATGAAACCACGCTACCCCAAATGAAAGATTAACCAAAAACGAAAATAATCATTTTCCAACAAATCCAGCAAGTTAAAGCACTTATTGTAAGCTAAAAGCGAGAAGAAGAGCACACCACTTAATATATTCTTAATACTAGTATGACATGTATTTTTGTCCGGCACGTACAATATAAATCGATCACTGTGAGGTTTCTATCACAAATACTTGGACGAGGTGGTTTTGGACCGATTACATTATTATTAACTGTATGATTAAACAATGCATAATAATAGAACGCTATAAGCGTTCACTGTATTTTCCAGCCACTAAGCACCCCGCCACGTGCTTGTGTGCATGTTTAATTTTTCCAGTGCACGTGCAATTCTTCCTTAATGATCATCGCTAAAACTTAAGGAAGCTATATATGTGCAATTGGTCGTACGACGAGATTTAACGATGTGTTGAGCTATTCAGAAAGCTAGGAATTGCTTGACCGAGATGTCCTGTACAAACATTCGTATTGAGTAAACAGTGTTTGTCGGAGCATGTCCTAAGTATGCGTACGTTATAAATCCCACGTACCATCAATTTAAACGCGCATTTATTGAATTTACAAATCAAGTATCCGGCGTTTGTAAGCGAGCTTACTAATAGGTTGTGTGGTGAAGTGTCTCGAACATTTCAGCTGTATGTTGTGCCAATTGTCAGTCGGTCGATACGTCCCCACCGCCCTTCTTTTGTCCGTCAATCCGTACCTCACTCCAGAGATCTATTAAAAATGTTTATTGATAGATCTGCTCGCATCCTCCCCTCCATCCATCCTGGAAGGATGTTTTAGGTTATAATCATTTCTCTGTGTTATGGGTAACTACTGCTTTACATGTGTTTCTCAGAACAACACAATAACGATGTGGTGTCTCACTTTAGCACTAACACTTCCAATTACATGTATTTGAAAATGTTATCATTATTTTCACTGTGGTCACACGATCTTTGTCACGTAGCAATTACTTCAAAATCTATATTACATAAGATTAGTTATGTGGAAAGTTTTAACAGCAACACGATTTTTGATTATACAATGTTTTATTTGTTTCTTCTAAAATACGTACCTATAAACTGAATATTACTACTAAATACAAATGTTGTAACAGCAATACAAACATTAAGTTCATATCCTATTTCGGACCACATACATAAAACCAATAAATAAAAATTACAATGTACAAATTAAAAGAAAGTATTCATTTCGATTTGTTTGAATGCAGCACAGCAATTCCCATTTTCTCCACAAAAGTATATATCTCTTTGTCACAACTATAAATAAATAATGTAAATACAGTTGCTATTTTCAATTTTTTATTTAATAAGAAAATAAAAACATTGTGTAAATACCATGCAACTAAAATTACTGTTTCAAGGCAATAATTCTATGTTGCTTCTATGGAAAGATCTATAAACAAACAATAGATCTCTGTTCTATGTTGACCCAAATGTTTTCGAAAGAATAGTAAAGCATAAAAGTTTCCTGAAACGAGTTAAAACAATGGTTTATCACAGACAAATAGATATGTATATAAATTCATTCCATGCAATTTCACTGGACAGACAGACAACAAAAACTACTAACACAGATAATATAAGTGTTGAAATAATAATGACCAATTAACAGCATAATATAACCAGAACACTAGCTACAGTCCTTTTTAAGCATTGTGCATGTGCACATGTATAGTGTCAAGGACAATAATCTACATAATTGGTATATTCACTACCCAAAAATCACAAACGATACCTAGGATTTCTTAATATTACTCGTGCATGTACCGAGACGTACGTGTATTAGGTTAATTTTTTTCAGTCTGTAGACTTTTTGTTGAAATTCCTAACCCAAAGGTAGAATATTCCTACCCATTTACATGTATTTTCAATTAAACATAAGTGTAAGACAAACTTCATCCACCCCTAAAAACCCCATAGAAAAAACAGTACTTGATTAACATTTATGGGCCACTGATTAGTTTTGAGCTGTGGCTATATTCCTAGTGTGTTTCAAACACCCAAAAACAGTATCTGCTGTGTAGAGTTTGGTTGCTAGAAGTGGATGTTAAGAACTGGTATGTCCTCTAGACTTTCATTTCTGAACAGCATATGATGTGTACAGTTTGGATGCTAGGTAACCCTATCTTCATTTCATAAAAAAGTAGTTTTACTGCTAGGTAAGGGTATGCTAGAAGTGGATATTGAGTAGGTCCCTTCTGGTTGCTAGGTTTTGTAATGAAAGTAGTGGGTATTTAGTTGGTCCCATACGGTTGATAGTTTTCGGTATGCTAGAAGTGGGTATTTAGTAAGTCCCTTCTGGTTGCTAGGTTTCGGTATACTAGCGGTGGGTATTTAGTAGGTCCCCTCTATTTTCATCTCCTTTTCTACGGACTCTAGGGCTGCCAGGCACTGCACTGTCAGGTTCATGCTGCCAATCACAGTCTTCTCTGTGTCGACATCCACAACTGTAAAACAACAGGAATAAAGAATAGAACCATTTTTATAAAAAACTTAGCCTGACCCACAGATTTTGTTTTTTAGCTCTTTAATATAGTAGGGCATGTGAGCTTCTATTGTGATAACGTTTATTGTCTTTTGTTTCCAAATCCATATGAAAATGAGGCAAATTACAAACATAAGTTGTTTGGCGACCAACTTTAACATCTTTCTCAACGATGTCCTTATAATCAGAAATATTTCCACATATAAAAAGTTACACAAGTTAGTGAAGTAGGGGACATACTTTCTACATCTTTCTCAATGATATCCTGTCGATCCGTGAGAATGTCTCGCACGTTGACGAGAGCCACGCCAACGTCTTCACAGTCGCCATCTTGGTCATCCTCGGGAGGTTCACTGACCAACGTGAACCGTATCCTGCAATTTATCCATAATCTAGGTTAGCATGCAGGGATTAACATCATAACTGATTTACTAATCGTGGTTTAAATAAAACTCTAGAGAAATCAGCACCATATCATTTTTTATATTTATAAATACCCATTAAGTTATTTATATCAGACTTGAAAACAACCACTTGTAGAATATGACAACAATCTAACAAAAACAACAAACAAATCATACAAGTCAATTACCCTTTTTTTCTGCTGCCGAGCAATAATCTTTTAGTTATGATGTTAAAGGATTATTAGTTCTTTAATAAACTTTGTAGCTTTTTATGACTTTCTTAACTAGCTATAATAGGTTACTGACTTTGTGTCTGAAGGAACAGAATTATGTATATGTGACATTTTATTAGCATATTTAAAATGATTTATTCTGAATGTATTATTAAGCTGCAAAATATGGTTTTGTCTGAGACATTTACAGGTTTTTAATAAGTAGGTCAGTAAATGATTGCACTCATCTGTTGTGCTATACATGGTTTTAATAAGCAGGTCAGTAAATGATTGCGCTCATCTGTTGTGCTATACATGGTTTTAGTTTACTAAACTCTTGTTACAAAGTGAGAATTTTTATTATGCAACACTTAAATATTAGTTCCTTTCTTCAACAAACATAATCTAGTCTCAGTTTTGTTGTGATTCTGCAATTTATTACTAAAATTGTGGAATGGTTCTGACAAAAATCAGCATGGGGATGATTTAGATTTGTGACAGATTGTGTTATCTTGATTAATAATGCATTAGTTGTTATCACTATGCATATTATGTGAGTGACGAATTCACATCCAATGTCAGTTTATTTTGTATAATTATGGATTTTGTTTATTTAGTTTTGTTAAATCAATTAAGCGGAGAAAATGCATTGGCCTTAACTAAACATTACACAGTTATGATAATGTTGAATACAAACTATAATGAGAACTTACATTCAGTATGAAGAAGCTAGCTCACAAAATATTGCATCACTCCTTTAACTACATATACTTAAGTCACAGTACTTTCTTTACACTATTTGTTTAAGCATGCAGACACATTAAGCTAGATGTATTGTTCTATTGTTAGTTCAAAAATGTAACTTACACATTATACGGTTCTACACTGTAAGCAATCATTCAACTAGATGAATAGCTCACAAAGTGTAATGATTTCAAAATTGTTCAACTTTAAAGTGTTATGATAGGTGATCTATCATTAGAATGTGTGATGCAAATGATAATTAACAACAAATTGTATTCTTTATTCATCTAAATAAACATAGTTAATTTTAAACTTGACTAAAACAGTATTTTTTTGTATTTAAAGTTTAAAATGTCTAAGTATAAATGAATAGCAACAAATTGCAATGTTAACTTGTGTGACTCACAAGTGCAAAAGAATCATTCTCAAAACTGTTTACTACAGTCACTTATTCAAAGTTGTAATATTCTCAAGCATAACACAAGGCCGTGTTTTTACCTTCCATCATCTGGGTCAGAGGGCAGTAACATGCTGGCCAGGTACTGGCGACGCTGGTAGTTGTTCTCAAAATCAACATGGAATGCTGCAGAACATGTATTCAGTTTGTTATCTTGCGATCGAAATAATTTTCAGATACTGCATAAGGAAATAGCACAAAAAATTATACCAATTTTATAAAAAATATTATATATTGTACATACATATCCATGCCACAAAGTTATGTATAATATGAATGCAAACAAAAACAAATACACTTCATGGTTATTGAAGTGATCAAGGTATTTGTTCAAATCTGCCAAAAAAGAACCTTTCCTATAATTTTGTATAACATTATGTCAAACAAAAACGAAACACCACATTTTATAGCCAGAAAACCTACTCTTGCTGAAGTTAAACTGTATGTTATGGTAGGGTTTGGGTTTGGGCAATGAGAATGGAGTCTCGGTCTCGGCTGGATCTATGCCCAGGAACTTGTACTCTACGAACAGCTGTCGTATACTGTCGTTCACCATGGCTGGCGAGTTCTCCTCCAGGGAGACGTGGTTGATTGCCACAGTAACTGAGTTTCCCTGAAATAAGGTACATGGTTCTCTAAACCAAGTCTCGCTGAATCAACAAAATAGGAAAATCATCATAACAAGAATTTGCATTTTGTTTAATTATTAAACAAATTTGAATTACATTTGTATATTTGTAATAATTAAGGTGAGTGCTTCCAAAGCTATGTATCACTTTTGCTAGCAACTGAATATGGTATGTGCAGATATTAGATCTTGCTTATAGGGATTTACAGTTGTGCGATTGGAAACTTGTTGTTGACATTAATGACATACATGTATATAACATGACCATGTGCAAATATTAGATCCTAGTGCTAAGGCTTTACAGTATTTACAGCAATTACATTTGAGGCATGTCATGGGAAAACCGGTCATAATGCATGTGCGTAAAGTGTCGTTCCGCATTAGCCTGTGCAGTCCGCACAGGCTAATCCGGGACAGCACTTTCCGCCTACAGTGGATTTATGTTTAGAAGAGAACGCCTTGAAACAGAAAATACCATAAAAGCGGAAATTGCCATTCCAGATTAGCCTGTGCGGACTGCACAGGCTAATCCGGGACGACACTTTACGCACATGCATTATGACCGGTTTTCTCATGACGCGCCACATTTTTTTTTACAGCCTGGATTTAGGGATTTACAGTCTCATGGAAGCTTTCTGTTGACATAACGACATTACTAACATTACCAAAATGCAGATATTACTGTAGATCCTGGTTCTATAGATTTACAGTCTCATCGAAGTTTGCCTTTGACATTAATGAAATCAGTCACATGACCATATGCAGACAATAGATAATAGTGCTAAGGCCTTACAGTTAGGAATTTAGATGCTTGTTTTTGACATATTAGATCCCAATTCTCTGAATTTACAGTTTCATGAAAGCTTGCCTTTTGACATACCGGTAATCACATTATTACCATGACCATATGCAGATATAGGATCCTTGTGCGAAGGCTTTACAATTATGCAGTAAGACGATTTCTTAAATAATTGACAATAGCTATGACAACAGCTCCTACTGGTTTTGATGCAGATTTCTGTTTGCGCTTGGATGGTTTTGGGGCTATCATGATGCCCTCGCTGTCGGACTCAATGGGCGGAGTCTCAGACTCAGACTCAGTGGGGATCTCCTCTCGGTCACGGAGGGTGCTGCGCTGGCTTGGATCAGGGGAGACAATCTCTTCACTCACTGTTGTAACAGAAAAGGTAAAGCATATACATATCACTATAAGGTGATAACCATATAGCATCAACTGTTTCAGTTTTTGTCTTACTCTGGCTTTATTTATAATTACAAGAACAGAAGAAGTTTAAACTGTGCAGTTTTGAGAATCATAAATCACCTTAAGCAAAACTGATTCACATTAATTAATTCCATAAACATATAATTAAAACCCCAGTTTTTATAATATGGATGTTGAGTATCGTTAATGAAATAAAACAAAAGGAAGCAATTTTACTTCACTATTCATACAAAACAATCCAATCTGTCTGAAAGAAAATTCTTGACTTTGATTACAAACCGACTCACAGCCAGTGGCTAATAAGCAATAATGTATTTGCTATTTCTGCCGACACCCCAGTTATGTAGTGAATTCTGATAACCTTAACCTCCGATAAGAGCAATGGTCTCACCTGTGACAGAGCCAGGTGAATCACCAAACATCGTGTCCTCTGACTTCATGGTCGACTTCAGGGTCGCATCCTGGAAACATAAGTATACGTGTAAGTATCTGTTACTCATAATGTTCATATAAACCTGATCAACCTTAAGTGACCCGAACAGACCGACACGACTTGCAGAGAGATTTACCGAGATCTTCAACAATGAATGGAAAGATACTTAGCCTATATGGAAATCAAAGAACTAAATATTAAGATTATTGTGTTATCAATAATATTTCCTATATAATGTTACACTTAACGAGTTGAAAAATGTTTTACATAACATTTGAAACAATATAATTTGTTTATTTCATATATTGGACATAAGATGAGACAAGAAATGTGGAAATTCCAAAAAACATTTTTTTTTAACAAAATGCATTAGTCAGCACAAAAACACAATTTTTAGTAATGGTTACCTTGACCTTGACCCCACCCACCCCATATGCAATCTTCAGCGGGTAGATATATGATATCTATGTATGAAATTTCATAAAAATATCTCAATGCTTTCTCAAGTGGAAATCATTTTTCTATTTTTAGTAATGGGGACCTTGACCCCACCCAACCCATATGCAATCCCAAGTGAGGTCTCAAAATAAGATATCTATGTATTCAGTTCATTAAAATATCTCAATGCGTTCTCAAGCTATTGAGTGGAAACCGTTTTTTATTTTTAGTATAAGTGACCTTGATCTTGACCCCACCCACCCCATATGCAATCCCAAGGGAGGTCTCGATATAAGGTATCTATGTGTTAAGCTTCATTAAAATATATAAATGTGTTATCAAGTAAATGAGCGGAAACAGTTTTTCATTTTTTCTATTTATAGTAACGGTTACCTTGAGTTTGACCCCAATCACCCCATATGCAATCTCAATCGAGGTCTCAATATAAGGTATCTATGTTTGAAGTTTCATTAAAATCTCTCATTGCGTTCTCAAGTTATTGAGATAAAAAGTTTTTCTATTTCAATTAACAGTGACCTTGACCCCACCCACCTCATATACAATCCCAAGCAAGGTCTCGATATAAGGTATCTATGTATGAAGTTTCATTAAAATATCTTGATGCGTTCTCAAGTTATTGAGTGAAAACCGTTTTACTTTTTTTAGTTAGAGTGACCTTGACCCCACCCACCCCATATGCAATCCCAAGCAAGGTCTCGATATAATGTATCTATGTATGAAGTTTCATTACAATAGCTCAATCCTTTCGAGTTAGCGAGCGGAAACAAAAAGTTGACCCCACTATCCCGCCTGCCCGCCCACCGACATACCCAAATCTAATAATCAAAATTTTTCTTCAAAACATTTGGTTAAAAACACCCAAACACATAAATGTTTAAATTTCTGTAAAAAAAAATCACTATAAAAGAGTACATATTAAACCATACTTTAAGCCTCAGTCACACATTCCCTATTATGGCCCCATGATAGCGTCCCGACAGCGCTACGATACAAATAATAAAAAACCCGGGAATGTCGGGACCTGTCTGGAGGTGTTGGAACGCTGTGGGTACGCTGTCCTAAGAATCGGGAATTATCGGGACATGTTCAGCGTGATCGGCCAAGCATTCCCGACAGTTAGGGTTTTCCCTTAACATTCGGGAGACTCAGCCTAATTTGTATAGTCAGGATAGATTCGGCTGTATCGGTTCATATTCAGGATGTTGTCAGGACTTTATCGGGACAATGTCCTGTCAAATGGGATAGATAATGCCTTATAAATAATATAGAAATATCATGTCTGGAGTATTGAGGCAGTCACCAATTTCCCGATTATAGCTCCCGGCAGCGTCCCGATAGTGCAATGATACAGATAATTGAACAGTCGGGAATGTTGGAAAGCTGTCGGGACGCTGTCAGGACACTGTCGGGAAACTGTCGGATCACATTTGAGAATCGGGACACTGTCGGGACTCTGTTGAAATGCTGTCTGGACATTGTCGGGACATATTTGATCTTATGATCACTAATTGAATTTCGAGCCCCAAATCTCAGAATATTGTCCCCACTTTTGACATATGTGATTAGGGACGCTGTCAAAAAAAACGGCAGTAAAAATTGGGAATATGTAACTGAGGCATTTAACCATATTAAACTTGTTAAAACCATACATTATTCTTTCAGTATGTCAAGCATTAATTACCTGTGGATCATCTTGATTTCTAGAGTCTGAAAAACATGAAAGAAATACTATGAGCAATGCAGAATTACCATGACCAATACAGAAATGCTTTGAGAAAGTGCTGAAATTCTTCAAGCGATTTCAGAAGAATATATCAAAAGAAATATCAGTCTACATCCGTCTAATATTTACATTATAACATTATCCATATATTTAATGATCCTTCCAGATCTTGTATACTAATGACTAGAAATGTGTCCACAAACACGGATGCCCCCACCTATGCAGCCATTTCTACATGGCGCTGCTTTTTCTGTATGCATACAAATTATTTGCAAAAAGAGAATTGTCCTTTTATATTTCACTTTCTGCGAATGTATGCTCTTATTCTGTTGCGTAATTTGGATATAGTTTTAGTCCTGATAAAAAAATTCAATTAAGGGTAGTAGTTAAAACTTTTAGGCAATTATGAGTAATGGTTCTTGTATGCTTCACTTACTCTTGCTATCTTAAATCATTCTGCGCAAAATCAACAAAATGCCTTTTATCATTTTTGAATTATGCTTTGCACACTCATGAATAAAAGGAAGTAATTTACTAATTTCACAAGCCAGGTTTGTGCATGCAACACATCATCTGATGATTTTGTGATAATTTCTGTCAATTTATACGAAAATCCCTGCATGTATGAAAATATGCTCTCGAAAATTATTTGACCTTTGACATTGATTAATGACCTTGACCTTTCAGCTACAGACCTGGTTCTTGAATGTCACATGCCATCTCATAATGCTGACCACTTCTGCCAAGTTATCTGAAAATTGTTCATGCTGGACAAAATTATGTTCCAGACTTAATTCTTAATGGACTTAATTCTTATACTTGACCTTTGACCTTTTAGTGTGACCTTGACCTTGGACCTAGTTTTTGCTGGCGACACATCGTCTTATAATGGTTATCACTTCTGCAAAGTTATTTGAAAATCCTTCAATGCCTGACAGAGATTTTGCCTGGACAAGAAACTTAACATATAAACATATACTTGACCTTAAAGTGTTACCTTGACCTTGGACCAAGGCACCTGGTTCTTGCATACAACACCGCCACATAATGCTTATTACTTAAGTTGTTTGAAAATCCTTCCCTGCTGAACAACATTATGCTTCGGACATGGTATATGGCTTAAATTCTTATATTTGACCTTTGACCTTTTAGTGTGACCTTGACATTATACAAAGGGACCTGGTTCCTGCGCGCAACACACCGACACACCATGCTTAGCACTTTGGCCAAGTTAGTTTAAAATCCTTCCCTGCTGGACAAAATTATGCTTCAGACAGTATCTATAGCTTCAATTCTTATATTTGACAATTCACGTTTAAGTGTGACCTTGACCTTGAACCTAGGACTTGGTTCTTGCACGCAACACACCGTCTCACCATGCTTAACACGTATTCCAAGTTATTTGAAATTCCTTCCAATGCTAGACAAAATTATGCTCTGGGTTGGTCTATGGATTAAATTCTTATATTTGACCTTTGACCTTTAAGTGTGACCTTGACCTTGGACCTGGTTCTTGAGGGCGACACACAGTCTCACCATGCGCAACACTTGTGCCAAGTTATTTGAAATTCCTTTCCATGCTAGACAAAATTATGCTTTGGACGGTGATAGAAGGCTTAAATTCTTATATTTGACCTTTGACTTATAAGTCTGACCTTGACCTTGGACCGAGGGATCTGGTTCTTGCGCACGACACACTGTCTCACCATGCTCAACACTTGTGCTAAGTTATTTGAAATTCTATCCATGCTGGACAATATAATGCTTCGGACATGGTCTATGTCATAAATTCTTATATTTAACCTTCAACCTTTAAGTGTGACCTTGACCATTGGGACCTGGTTGATGTGCGCTACACATCGTCTTACCATGCTCAACACTTGTGCCAAGTTATTTGTAGTTTCTTCCATGCTGGACAATTAATGCTCCGGACAGTGTCTATGGCTTAAATTCTTATTTCTGATCTTTGACCTTTAAGTGTGACCTTTACCTTGGACCTAGGGATCTGGTTCGTGCGCGAACACACCGTCTCACCCGTATCAACACTTGTGCCTAGTTATTTGAAATTCCTTCCATGCTGGACAAAATAATGCTCCGGACAGGGTCTATGGCTTAAATTCTTATATTTGACCTTTGACCTTTAAGTATGACCTTGACCTTGGACCTAGGGACATGGTTTTGGCGTGTGACACACCGTCTCACCATGCTTAACAATGGTGCCAAGTTATTTGAATTCCTTCGCTGCTGGACAAAATTATGCTCTGGACAGGGATAGAAGGCTTAAATTCTTATATTTGACGTTTGACCTTCAAGTGTGACCTTGACCTTGGACCTCAGGACCTGGTTCCTGTGCGCGACACACCGTCTCATTATGCTTAACATTTCTGCGAAGTTATTTGAAAATCCTTCAATGCTGGACAAAGTTATTGTCCGGACAAGAATCCGAACATACGTACACACATACATATGTATGTACCTACGGACATGGTAAACTCTATATGCTCCCCCATCATTGATGGTGGGGCATAGAAAATGTATATTATATAAAGTACAATTTAAAATATAAAATGCTTTACTTTTTATATTCATTTTGAAGTATTAAGGGAACATGCCATAAAGTGATTACCGGTATATAATTATAAGGAAAAACAACCATGAATGATATTTGTTCACATGTAGACACAGCAAAATAAAGAGAATGGTCCCTGAATTTTTGTTCTGTAACTTAAACTTAATAAAATAAACAAATTTTTGCATTAAAATGCCATTATTTATTAATTCCATTACAATAATAATATTATATATGGACTTCTATTTCTATTGTAATAATAATTTAAGTCAATACATAGACTTTTATTTTTATTATAGTAATACCTAATGATATGTGAGGTACATAAAGATTTGTTGATTAACACATTTTTCTTTCTATTTGATGCTTTTTCCCCACTTTTTGTTACATTTCGAATTGCGATCTAAATATAACGTCATTTCACAATTTTTAGTCCGGCATCGTTGACGGTCCATTTAATTTACTGTATTATATCGGGAACCAGTGTGAAACATTAAAAACAAGGCTTTGATAGTATTGCAAGCAATACAGGAGTCTCCTACCCGTGAAAACCCCTACTAATTAAACATTGTGCTATACCGTCAAATCGCCCTTTATCTATAGATGTACAAAGTTTCATAATCAAATCCCATTTGTCACTGCAGTAATAAGTTGTTTTTTTCTATTTTAGTAACATTGACCAGACATTCGAGTTACTTTTTGAGTTATTGCAGTACTTAACTGACAGAGGGCAATCACACAGTCCATTCTGTGTACCAAGTTTCATGATCATATGTTATGTTCTTTTCGAATTATTACAGTATTAAGTTTATTTCTATTTTAAGTAACAGTCACATGACCTTTAAACTCTGATGAAAAATAAAGGGTCATGTATAATCCTCACCTTGCTCTTTCTATGTATATAAAGTTTCATTAAAGTATCTTCAGTACTTTTTGAGTTATCACAGGATCCATGTTTTGGGGACAGGACAGACAGACAGAGTCAGACCAACGGACAAACAGACAGACGCACACAAACGGAGGGCAAACCCATAGTCCAATCTGTGTACCAAGTTTCATGAAGTTTCATGATCATATCATATCATGTATACAAAGTTTCATCAAAGTATCTTCAGTACTTTGCGAGTTATCACAGGATCCATGTTTTGGGGATGGACGGACAGACAGATATACGGACGAACAGACAGAACGACACACAGACAGATGACAAACCTATAGTTTAATCTATGTACCAAGTTTCATGGTCATATCTTATGTCCATTTCGAATTATTACAGTATTTATTTTATTTTTAGTAACAGTCACGTGACGTTTGAAAAAGGTCCTGCATAATCCTCACATTTCAAAATTGCCGTTTATATGTATACCCAGTTTCATCAAAATAAGTGCAGTACTTCTTGTGTTATTGCAGGAACCAGGTTTTGGTGACGGACAGACAGACCGGACGGATGAACATATAGCGAGACACACAGACAGATGGCAAACTTATAGTTCAATCTTGGTACCAAGTTTCATGGTAATATCTTATGTACTTCTCGAATTATAACAGTATTTAGTTTATTTCTATTTTAAGTAACAGTCACATGACCTTTGACCTCTGGTGAAAAATAAAAGCTCCTGCATAATCCTTGCATTGCCGTTTATATGTATACCAAGTTTCGTTGAAATATGTTCAGTACTTTTTGAGTTATCGCAGGATCCAGTTTGTTTTAGTTTATTTATATTTTTAGTAACAGTCACGTGACCTTTGACCTCTGGAAAAAAATAAAAGGTCGTGCATAATACTCACATTGTCGTTTATAAGTAAACCAAGTTTCATTTAAGTATCTTCAGTACTTTTTTAGTTATCGCCGGAACAATATTTTGCGGACGGACGGACGGACGGAGGGAAAACCTATAGTCCCCTCCAGAGAAACACCGGTAGGGGACTCATTACCAGAGTGGTAATTTTCACTGTTTTAAAACAGTGAATTAGTAATTTTATTTCTCTGATATTTCCCTATAAGTCACTGGAAAGCATAAACTAAATGTACTTACTTTTATTTTCATTACAATTAATACTGTCATATATGAACTTTTATTTCGATGACAACAATAATGTAAGGTATGGACTTCTAAAAAATCTGTAGAATAAGATAAAGTCGTCATATGAAATAATGCAAGCAAACATCACAATAAAAGCATATAACCAGTACTTTTAAGGGCATAGCAAGTAATAATATATAACAGAATACTTGAGTGCATGCTATATTGAAGTGGAGAAATAATTATGATTTTTTTTTATTACCATATTTGTGTCTTTGTTCATAGGCACAACCAGATATCGTGCAAATTGCAAAAACTGAACTTTCTTTTTAAAGGACGATCGGTAGTTTTTTCTGCGCATCTTTATGCGCATCAGTGGAGTTGATTTAAATCTTCATAATGGGAAGTGTTTTGACAGATAATAACATTTATTAAATATTTTGTAAACTGTAAATACCAACTAGAATCAAATATATTCATAATAATCATAGCAGGAGTGACTCGATTTTATTTGCAAAAGTTTTATAAAACACTGAAAACGAAAGTAGGAACACGCTGACTGAACATTGGAATGGCATATAGCTGTGCACATGCTGGCGATTATTGTGACAGCTTTTTGGCTGTAACAAAGTTTTGTACATAGTCATAATCAACTGCTGTTACTAAAATAATTATATATAGTATATATCTATTAACTTTTAAAAGTCTATTGTTATAAATTATGACTGTCATTCCATCCTGTTTTTTTTACAGAAAAATGTCCAATACGCACAGGTAAACTACATATTTTTTCTAGAAAACAAGCACAGTGACCCCCTGTTTTCTTTTTTGGCAGTTTGTTAAGAATACAATTATGCAATAAATATCGAAAATTCAGGAATGTTAACGGAACAGATTTTTTTTCTATAGTCAAAACCAAACTTTTATATGATTAAAAAATTTACAATTTTTTCGTTAAAAAAGAATGAAAAAGCAATTTTTGGCAAATATCATATAATTTTGTCACTATGTAACAGATTGCTTTCTTACAATTACCCATTTCAACCAATAGGATGTCGTTATATTTTACCAATCAATTGTCAATACTATTTATTTGCTAAAACAAAAACAGCATCCAAATTTCCTAAAATGAATTCACGGGTAGGTCATTTACATGTATATTCCAAAAATCTAATGCGGTGACCCCCATTTTATGGTTTCATTGTATAAGGCATTGAACGATATGCAAAATATGTAAAAATGAAAAATTTTCATGGAAGGGAAAAAACTGTAGAAATCGTCTTTAATATGAAATGTATGTTTTTTCTCTATAATATAATATAATATAATATAAACATACAAACAATTTATTTCTGTATTATTTGCTATCCACATTCTAGGAAGGAAACATGCACCATTATAATGCTAATTCCGGTATGACCATGCTACACCTATCATAGAGGGCCAAAAAGCAAACACCGAGCCATGCTGGTTACCTGACCACTCCAAGGTGTTCCGTTTCCTAGGTAACGGTTTGGGCGATGACTGAACCCCTGATTAAAATGCACACACGAATGATAGAGGTTAGTGCGCATAACTGTTAGAGATTGTGTACATGATCGGTGCTAATGGGACATGTTAATATGAAATAAGGCTTGTCTTGGGAAAACCAGGCTTAACGCATGTGCGTAAGTGTCGTCACGGATAAGCCTGTGCAGTCCGCACAGGGTTTGTCCAGAGTAACAAATTCCGTTTTTATGGTATCTTCTGTCTCAAGAAAATCTCTTCTAAACATAAATCCACTGTAGGCGGAAAGTGATGTCCCGGATTAGCCTGTGCGGACTGCACAGGCTGATCAGGGATGACGCATTAGGCACATGCACTAAGCCCGGGTTCCCCACGACACGCCTCAAATGGAGAAATATAAAGCAGGTAACTTTTGTTTGGAAATAACTGGACACCTCCTAAGAAGATTCCTAGACATGTATTGATGTATTTCACATGCTAACAAATATGAAAGCACAGAGCTATCATGTTTGAAAGCATTAAACATGATCAGTATCATATGCAATGCACAGAGCTATAATGTTTGAAAGCATTAAAGATTATCAGTATCATATGCAATGCACAGAGCTATAATGTTTGAAAGCATTAAACATGATCAGTATCATATGCAATGCGCAGAGCTATAATGTTTGAAAGCATTAAACATGATCAGTATCATATGCAATGCACAGAGCTATAATGTTTGAAAGCATTAAACATGATCAGTATCATATTCAATGCACAGAGCTATAATGTTTGAAAGCATTAAACATGATCAGTATCATATGCAATGCACAGAGCTATAATGTTTGAAAGCATTAAACATGACCAGTATCATATGCAATGCAATGTCATGTTATCTAGTCTTGCATTGATAATAAATCTTGCATTTAGTTAAGAGCATTTAGAAATGTTAGTTCAATTGGTCCCATTGTTTTAGAAAGTTTATTTCAAATGAATATCTGGTCCCATTGTATGCTGAAAAAGAATATCAAAAGCTCAGTCTGACAAATGCGTGGATTATTTCCATTGAAGTTGTTTAAATGGTTTAATGAAAATTGCATATATAGCACACTCAACTAAACTACAAGAGAAATGCAACATAAAGTCTAGAATTCTCTGAAAGCTTACATCTGCAAAGAAACAAAAACGTTAACAATGATGGTAGCCAGATGTGTGAAACACCAACGCAACAACATAGACACCCTTTTTTAATTAATGAAGGGAATTTTGTTTTGACATATTTTTTGAAATGAAAAGTCTGAAGTCAAGAGTTGAAAAATCTGTATATACTATAGTGGACAATTATTTGAATAATATTAAAATTGGAAATGTAAAAAATATAATTTCAAAATATAAATAACTGAAAATGATATTGCTTTGGTGGCTCAAGAGAAAATTCAGAGGTGCAATATGAAAAAATCTGCCCATAATAAATTATTACGGTTTTTAACATAATACTGAGATAAGTGATGTTATGTTACCATGGTTTTACAGGCTTGCAAAATCAAGTGTTTGTATTGCCTAGCTTGTCCCATAGCATGTACGGATACGTGAAACTTTGCAAGAATTATATAATTAATGTACGGACAAGTGAAACTTTGCAAGAATTATATAATTACTGTACGGACAAGTGAAACTTTGCAAGAATTATATAATTAATGTACGGACAAGTGAAACTTTGCAAGAATTATATAATTAATGTACGGACAAGTGAAACTTTGCAAGAATTATACAATTACTGTACGGACAAGTGAAAATTTGCAAGAATTATATAATTGCTGTACGGACAAGTGAAACATTGCAAGCGTTATATAATAACTGTAAGGACAAGTGAAAATTTGAATGAATTGTAAAATTAATGTACGGACAAGTGAAAATTTGCAAGAATTATATAATTACTGTACCGACAAGTGAAAATTTGAATGAATTATATAATTACTGTACGGGCAAGTGAAAATTTGAATGAATTATATAATTACTAAACGGACAAGTGAAAATTTGAATGAATTATATAATTACTGTACGGACAAGTGAAAATTTGCAAGAATTATATAATTACACAAGTGGCAATAGGTCAACAACAATGGATGAGTAAAACAATATGAGGCGCGTCGTGGGAAAACCGGACTTAATGCATGTACGTAAAGTGTCGTCCCGAATTATCCTGTGCAGTCCGCACAGGCTGATCCAGGACGGCACTTTCCGCCTAAAGTGGATTTATGGTTAGAAGAGACTTCCTTGAAACAGAAAATACCATTAAAGCAGAAAGTGCCACCCCGGATTAGCCTGTGCGGACTGCACAGGCTAATCCGGGACAACACTTAAAGCACATGCATTAAGACCGGTTTTCTCACGACGCCCCTCATATTAGCTTTTGCCAGCCCTGTAATCTATTACAATATATCACAATATCATCTGTCATTTACGCCAATAATAACTAAATACAGTATAACTTCTTTTACTTGAGCATCAATAACTCGAATAGCTACGGTAACTTGAACACATCACAAAGTCAAGATGAAATCGTTAATACTGCACTAGGAAATTACCACCTTTAAGTCAAGCATCGATAACTCGAGCACAGATGTCGGTCCCTAATCCAGTGTACAACTGAAATTTACCCTCCATAACTTGAGGAGGTTGTTCACACCTCTATGTAGTGACTGTCTAGTAGGGGTAAACCGTTCGCACCTTGTGATAGCTGCAAACGGATTTAGGGGATGTGTTCTCAACAATTGTCAATTAGAACAATTTAATTAACCTAAATAACAAAATTGATATGCTCTTAGTTTATGTTAATTAGATTCATCGGTATGTATGTAACACGTGTTATTCTTCTACAAAGATACTGAGAGCTAAGCAAGTGCATTGTATGTGTAATTAATTGTTTGTTTTTATAAACCAAGTTAATAATTCTACATTGTAAGTATTAATGTTGCCAACTAATACTTAATTATACTGATGATTTAACATTGCTGTGAATATTTCTCATTTCTCAGTGTGGACACCTCTATATCACAAGACCTTTGATAACTCGAGCATTTTTGTCATCCCGGTGCAATCTCGAGTTAAAGAAGTTTTACTGTATGTTTAAATAAAGAGTAATATTATTATAAGTAAATGCTGGTACAGTACATTTTTCAAGAAGAAAAGAAGATTATACACATACTTCTCCACAAAGAAATACAAACATTTTAAATATATGAGCAGATTAAATCTTAACGAAACTTGTGAAATGAGGAAAGCTCAGGGTCCAGTTGCTCAAAACCTTTTAAAGGTCAACGGCTGTAAAAATGTTGACAAAGGTAAAGCACAATTCACAATTAAGTTATTTGTGAATTAACTCTCATTATTGAAAGCAGACTTCTTCAGATGTACAATTATTGTCAGTAAATTGTCTTTATTTATTTAAGCAAAGTTTGTCACAAACATATTTTAATTTACTACCAATTTTAATAGGCTGTTAGTTTTATTTGCCTTTTGAGCAACTAGACCACTGATCATTAACAAAACATGTGGATGAAGAAAATAAACATCAAGGCCAGGAAAAGGTGAGGGGATTCCACACAGGTGCTAGGAAGTACAGTCTCACAGGATACAGGTGCACTACCTCGACGATCGCTACGGCGATCACTAGCGCGACTCCCGCGGCTTCCCTGGCTACTAGCGCGACTCCGCACAGAGCCGGTCTGGCTTCGTACTGAGCCAGCGTCGGACAAGGTCTCCTCCTCACGATAAGCAGGACTTACAGGAGCTACAATTTCATAGCAAACATTTTAGCGTTTGTGAAGTATATGTCGATTGTTTTAATCATTGAAATAAGCACCAGTCTGATGGTCCAAGATGAGTGGCTTATTCTTGACAGTCGCAATGAATACATGTGTATGTATACGCATATAATACTGATGGCTCAATGCAGAGTTATGATAAACTTGTACTCAAGATACAGATACAACATAGTATTGCACCTAGACATCAAAATATGGCTTTAAGGCCAATACTCATGTCTCAACAAATGCATCTGGGGATGAAAGGAAACACCAGGCAGGAGAAAAACATCCTGGCATCACATAGTACATGATTGTGTAGTCTGTGTAACACGTAATATGTTCGTGTTGACTAAGACTAAGAGTAACATGTAATGAAACTAGCGCTGTCACTGAGATGTTCACCACTCCACGAAGCTTTGTCAAACAAACAAATTGTGAAACAGTCCAGAATCATTGTAATATGAACAGAAGCATTTTGCCAGTAAGTAAAGAACTCTGCAATATCTACATACAATAACAACAAATAGTATTTCTCTAACATGTACACCTAATGAAGATGTATGCTATGAAATTCATGATTTGTAATTTCATGAAGAATGCTAAACCATTTTATATACAAACTAGGGATGGCAACAAATACCAAAACACTATTCGAATAGTCGAATTCAATATTCGAATAACGTTTGTTTTTATAAATGTCTGAGTCTTTGTTTATTTAGCCAGGATGTATAATAGGTAAACGAATTAATGTGT
The DNA here is from genome assembly GCA_027627225.1 of Congeria kusceri. Lineage (NCBI taxonomy): Eukaryota > Metazoa > Mollusca > Bivalvia > Myida > Dreissenidae > Congeria > Congeria kusceri. The sequence continues at coordinate 42,491,221 of CM051036.1, read as the reverse complement.
CGTTCTTATCGCTGTCTACTCTCTGAATTTAATACAAATTTTTACATCATCATCATCATCAATCCTCATCATCATCCGATTCATTGATTTCATAATAAAACAACATAGAAAACAGTTCTTAGATTTTATTTCTAATCATTTACTTTGTCATACCTTTATTAATAGTAAAACAGATCTATACACTTCAAACATCGCAAAACAGACACCCAATACACAAAGTAGATTTTAGCAGCATCTTGTATTGTAAGACATGACCTCATTTCATCATACAAAATGTAAAAACATCAAATCAATCCACAACTGTAGCTATGGTTGTATACACACATTACATAACTAAATATAGACCAGTTTATTTGCTGATAGTCACATATCACACAGGTGCGGGCTGATCAAGCAACACAACTCGTTATTTTCTAAACTTGATTTTTGTTCAAAAAAATGCTCTGGTCAACAAGCTCACTTGATAATCGATTTCTGAGCTTATTCACTAATAGTCCTGCAGACTAGAACACTCGCTCTGATGGTACAGACGATGCTGGTACGGCTAGTACCTTCTTGGCGATAGCAGCGAGTGTACGATACTTACGCGCTTTGACACGCCACCGGTCAGCGGGTTGCTGTTTGGATCACACTTTTCATCCATGTAGCGCTTCAATTTGTCACCCTCATCCTTGTCTGGGGAACCAACCAAGGTAACGCAACCTGCAGCGTTTCGCTGGCATAGGTTCACTATCACCCCGTAATGCTTGTTTCAGTGGAAACACTTGCTTTTCTGTGATTTGAGGTTGTACCCCTCGATGTGTACACAAACTGCTTTGTTTTGAGGTTGTACCCCTCGATGTGTACACAAACTTCTGTAATTTGAGGTTGTACCCCTCTATGTGTACACAAACTTCTCATTGCATAACTGACATGTTGCAGACATTTTATCGGCTGACCGTGAGAAATGCTTCCACACAGCTGAAGGCTTCCGGGGAGGCATGATGATTTGTAAATGCAATCTGACAATTTAATGAACACTTTAACGAACTAGAAGACTTTGAGATTAATCGGGAAACACATAGAATATATACCTGTGCTGTTTTACTCATTTTTGTTTGTTATATTGAGCGAATAAATGCTTTAGAGTCGGCATGAAAAATGTTGTCGTTAATGTTGTTGTTAATTAAAGGAATGAAATTAAATTAATAGTAACACCTTAACTGCATAATGCACCATACATTGTTCAAACAATGGTCTCCAATTAGCGTCAGTGTGAAAACAACGGTCTCCAATTAGCTTCAGTTTTTTAGCACCAAAATAATGTTACATACAAACTGTGCAAATATCGGTCTCTTCTTAGGGTCCGTTTACGACTTGATTGTCACACTTTGCTTAATCTGTTATCTCCCACTGCGCATACAGGTATCAATGGTGTTAAATAACATGTCAACGTGTCAAATTAGGTAACTGTGAAAACATAATGATCGCGGATTATAGAATTAAACTAGTTTATTATGGAGATTTATTTATTTATTTTCTTGCCATTCGATTACTCATTTAATATTCAAATATTCGGTCAAGTATTTTAATATTCGATTATTCGTTGACATCCCTAATACCAACTATTGTACAAAAGATGGACAACCCAACAAAGTGCTTGATGACTACTACTAACTCTTCAATACAAAGGGCATGTTATCTCAAGTACAAATTGTATGTGGCCTTAGAAGGCACAACATACTTAAATGCTTTTTAAAAATGTATAACGAAGAGTATTAATCTGGTATATAGTCACAAATTCCAATAACACTAGACATGTGTCCGTAGCACACGGATGCCCCCACATTTCCCTTGTTGGCACAAAACTCCGCTGATGTCGGAAAAAATGCACCAAAAATCCAGGTGCACAAGTTCACATGCTAATTAATATGTTTATAAAGTTTAATCACTCTAGCATTAATACTTTTTGAGTTATGCGCAACACAAGTCCAAAAATGTAATTTGTTTCTAAAAAAAAAAGGGGCCATAATTCCGCTGTTGTAAAAAAAAAACACCACAATACCCAGGTTCACATGCTGATATATATGTTTATAAAGTTTCATCACTCTAGCAGTAATATTTTTTGAGTTACGTGCGACACAAGTACAAAAATGTCTTTTTTTTCTAAAAAAGGGCCATAACTCTACTGATGTCGGAAAAAACTTCACCAAAATACCCAGGTGCTCAAGCCCCGATGCAGATGAATATGCTTATAAAGTTCCATCACTCTAGCAGTTATACTTTTTGAGTTACGCGTGACATAAAAATCCGACGGACGGATGGACGGACAAAGGCAAATCTATATGCACCCCCTCTAAAGTGGGGGCAAAAAAAGTGTCTGTTAATGAGTAAATTCATGGCAATCACTCAAACAAATTATCAAACACATTCATAAAAACAAAGAAACATTAACTAACACAAAAACATGCCAGTAATAGAAAAATCTATAACTAATACCAGTTGTTTCATTAAGTATTACATAACACAAAAACATGTAAGTAACAGAAAATGTATAACTAAAGTGTATCTTACCAGGAGATTCTATTGTTTCGTTCAGCGTCGTCATGGTATCCATCCCCGGCATGAGGTTAGAGACAGCATGAGAGACCGCCTCCTGTACCATGGAGTCTCGCTGGATGGACGAGGCTTGTATCGGCTCCTCATCCGTCTCACTGGAAGGCTCGATCAGTTGATGCTGTGAAAATGGACTTCAGTGTTTTAAAATATGCTGATATGCTGTAATGATTGATGGATCACTCATGGATTTATGACCACACTTACTTAGGCCAATCTCCGACAAACATTGGTGTCAGTATATAAATGTCTATACACATCCTGTCATCATGTATACATGATTGTTTAGTCTGTGTTAAACCTAATATGTTCCTGTTGACTACGACTAAGAATAACATATAATCAGTTCTGAAACAATAAAATCATGGCTTTCTGAATGACTAAATGTTGTTGGCCCTTCAATTAAAATAACTTAAGTTGTCATTTCATATGAAAAGTACATGTAAATTCATTATAATGCACCAATCAATTTTTTTTTCACCCAGGGGCGGGGGGGGGGGGAGCGGCGGGCATATACAGGACTTTAGACTGAATGGTCGGATTTTAGATTCTGGTAATATTTGCCCCTGGGCCATTTGATACACCTATAGCATCTCCCACTGAAGGGATAATATTGATAGGTGCATAATAGATACACAGAAGTTTGTCAAACCCACACATTATTGTAACATCTATCAAGCTTCTGACATTCAACATTAAAAATTCAATAGAATATAGACAAAACACTAATACCACGTTGCTAACAAAACAAAGAATAAAAGAGAGCCAAGACAAAAAAAAATGTACAAAAGTAAATACTTGACACCTAGGGAACAACCACAGAGAGGCAACACTAGGAATAAAAGTATAAGAAACACACCCTACCCTGTGTGCCTGTTTGGCCTGCCTGGGCTCCTCCCGAGGTTTGGCCATGGGTGTGGAGTGTGCAGAGGGCCCGGGGAACTTGGCGGCCAGCCTCTGGCTTCCCCGGGCTGGCTGGGGCTCCTCCTGGAAGGTCACAAGTCTCTCAGGGGGCTCCTGGGGGGCGGCCTCCAACTTAAGGGCACAAAGGTCACAAGGTCACAAGGTCAATGATACACAATATAATGTTTTGCGTCAGATACTTGAACAGGAATCACCAATTAAAGTACGGGCAGTTTAAAATTATAAACACATCTTAAAATAACTGCATTTTCAAAATGATTTGAAGGAATTATTTCTGTTAACTATTATTCAAATGAGTCCATTAGTTTCAGACAAGATTATTTTCAAAGTTTTCAATACAACCACATAAGGAAATCTGGCCCACCCTCTGATGGCCATGCTTTTTTTAAAGGAATCACAATAATTGGAAGGAATTTGGTACAGGGATATTCAAAGAACATAATGGGGCTCCTCATGAAAGGACAAGAGCGTTTCATTGGGCTCATGTAGGGCAGCCTCCAACTGAAGGTCAAGGGGTCAATGAAACTGGCATATATAAAACACTGTCCTAGGTTCAAATTTCAAACATTAAGTGCAAAGTCAACTATTGACTCTTAATCTCGAGTTACATGTAAATGAAAATGGCATATACATGTACAAAATAAAGTCCTGGCTATGATGCTCACACATTAACCTTCAAGTCATCTAATGGCTCTTTGGTGGGGTAATTATTGCAAACCACATTTAAATTAGTTTGAACGTCAGGTTTATCCTGAATACATTGCAATTAGTAATTTTTAAAATACTCTTGTTTGTTTTGTACAGCAAAATGACATTTAAACATGTCATGTTAAAAATAGTTTGCATCTCATGCTTTAGGGTGTCTTCTTTGAAGAATTAAGTGAAAAACATGCATTTGGTGAAGATATAAACAGTACAGATACATAGAAAATTACTTTAAAGTAAGAATTAAAAAAATTCTTGATCTTTTAAAAACACAATACCTCTGGTTGTTTCTGTGTGCCCGTTTTCAGGTGGGAAGGAGGCATGTATGTGAACTGCCATCTCAGCTCCACCTCGATCGTGCCGTTGATGCGCCCATCAGCAGCCCGCAGTTCAAATATGCCCTGCACGCCCTTGTCGTGGGCCAAGGGAATGAGGGGTATGTCTGCTATACCCAGGTAGGCAGTCTGCTCCGGGTCGGTGTCATCAAACACAAATATCTTGAGTGGCTGCAATGAAAAGAAACCTTGTATAAAACAATGCTATACCTAGAGGTTTAAAACCTCTATAGCCATAATGTACATACCATGGCAAAATGTACATGTAATACTGTAAACATTTTCAACTTTTTTATCTAGTTATTGTTTTCCACCAAAAAAGCTGACTTTAAAATGGTGTTACTGTGTAGTGGGAAAAATACTTGCTTTACTACTGGTTCTTTTTCTTTTATCAAATATGAATACACTGGTAATAACAAGACTCACTTATTTCAAATGTATGTCCATGTTTATCCACCTTTTTAGACATACATGAATGTATATCTGAACTGCATTCATCCTGATAATTACAAACGTCAACATGTTATTTTTCAACAAACAGTTGTAAATAATGTTATGGCCCATAAGGCTACAATTAACACATGCTAATATGTGTGTGTACAAACCATAGTTTTGAGATACTGATCCAGGTCAGAGGTCATGGGCACTGGGTAGGTCTTGTGGTCGTTGAACTCGGGGTTGTTGGAACTGTTGATGATCACAGAGTCGTGATCATTGTAGTCGAAGAACTGGTACACGCAGTATGGCGATGGCTGAACGTCTACACAAGGAAATTGGATATTTTGGTTATAAGAAGAAATATATGACTCTGTATTATAAAAAAACAACTTTTTTTTTGTAATTTGCTTGCAAGAATACAGATTAGAAAGAAATCAACTTGAGATTTTGTAGACAGAAATACAAAAAAACAACAACAACAACAACAACAAAACATAAGACTATGCAATTGCATGATAGTCAAAAAACATAATCTTTTTGTCATATGCTTAAAACAAACAAAAATTCTTAGAAATCAACTCGAGACTGTGTCGATATACACCAACAGAATATATGTCAACTTACTCTCTCTACGTGCTTTAAGATGAGTGCAGCGAATGAGTTTGATGTGGAGCTCATTGACGTTGTCTGGTGGGCGCCGTGCAGCCTCATCATCTAACGCCTGCAGGGCCTGGTCGGCTGCCCGGATGTTGGTCGTCATGTAGCCGAGTGCCTTTGTACGCTCCTAGAACACGAGGCAGGGGTAACTACCGGTATACATTCTGAACTACATGCATTATCTGACTTGTTTCTAAAATCTAACATGATGTCATAATTATCCCTTCAATACTAATGGAAGTATGCTCTGCACAAGAAAATAAAACAAAGGGCAATAACTCCATAAATATTGAAGAAAGAGTTGTGGTCCTTGTGCTCTGCACTTTCTCTAATTGTCCTCTATCATTGTATGAAGTCATTTGAATCCCTTCAATACTAATGGAGTTATGCTCCGCACAAGAAAATTAAACAAAGGGCAATAACTCCATAAATATTGAAGAAAGAGTTATGATCCTTGTGCTCTGTACTTCCTCTCATTTTCCCCTATCATTATATGAAGTTTCATTTGAATCCCTTCAATAGTAATGGAGTTATGCTACGCACAATGCTTCACGTAAGGAAATAAAACTAAGGGTAATAACTCCGTAAATATTGAAAAAAGAGTTGTGGTCCTTGTACTCTGCATTTCCTCTCATTGTCCTCTATTATTATATGACATTTCATTTGAATCCTTTAAGTACTAATATAGTCATGCTCCGCACAAGAAGCGTGACAGAGGGACGGACGATGCGATTACTATACATGTATGCCCCCGGGGCATAAAAAGTTGTTGCCAAACAGGACTTTCTTTAGACATTCTTTTTCAAAACAGTAGCATTTGGTCAATCTGGCAAATGACAGTGAGCCCTGATGAGTGAAATCAAACCGTTAACCAACCTTGTACAAGCGCAAGGCTTGATCCATAGGCACACGCAGTCGTACCCAGTACTCCACGGTACCAAAACCGATACCCGTGCATGACACAGAGACACCTGTAAGCGTAGCTGTTCCATGAATGCGGCCGTGTGTTTTGTCGAAGATCTCACGGAATGTGAGCTGACAGGCTGCCACTGTAGAATAGTCCTGACCGAAGGACTGGTGAAGTTCAAGGGTACAGGACTCCTGTAATAAGAATGGAGATTAACATATTAAACTGTAACATGGGTAAGATACAAGTATCTACCACTTTTTAGAGCGTTGAAAACACATGTTAAACCTTGCCAAAAATTTTATGGAGAATAATGTTATATTTCAAATCTTTCTTTCATGGTCAGACGAATGTACAGTTTTTAGTCACTTACCCAGTGTCATTAATTGTTGAACATTAGTATTAATACCAGTACATGTATGCGTAAATGAGTTGGGAACAAATTTGAAATTGTTACATAAATTAGCCATAAAATAAGAAAATACATGCACTCCTTGCTCCTCAAAGCTTTCTCACCTTTTGCAGATAATGGAGGAAGAAATCATCCACTTTCACAATGTACTGGGATGTAAAGTCAAACTCTGGCCTGCAAATAAATGCATGATGGCGGATTAAACTCAGTTGAACACTTTAAGAGATATTTTATTAAGATAGCACCACACGTTCAAAATCGAGAGACGATAATTTTTAATGTGTCTACTTAAATGTAGTAAAATTGTATGAACATTTGATAAAGTGCCTGAGACCTGCTATGCAAACATAATTGGTTATTATGGTATTTGTTTATTGACTGTTGTTTGTTTTAAAGTACTATTAGAAGGATTTTGAAACCGTGTGTTAATGTCTCTCTATGTTATCATTTGTTCTTTATTATAATGTGTACTTATTTCATTTCAACAGAAATCTGTTTGAAATTGACAGATATGCCATTAATATTATATCACAAAAGCAATATACACTGTAGTAAGCAATTTATTGCTGATTTACTGAATTGGAAAATGAATGAAAACTGTCTGTAAATAAAACATCGATAATGGCACTTATAGAGAAAAGGTCATTATGTATAGGGTCCCCTCAGACATTTTTAGTTGCTGTTTTTGTTGGGTAAGCAACAGAAGATCTTGAAACTAGGGCTGCAACAATATACATGTACCAATATACTGTATTGTATTGTATTGCAATATGTGTTTTCCTCATTCTATTGCAATACGACTTTTGTCAGGACAGTATATTGCTACTGCATAAATATCAATATACATGTACCAATATACTGTATTGTATTGTATTGCAATATGTGTTTTCCTCATTGTATTGCAATACGACTTTTGTCAGGACAGTATATTGCTACTGCATAAATATCAATATACATGTACCAATATACTGTATTGTATTGTATTGCAATATGTGTTTTCCTCATTGTATTGCAATACGACTTTTGTCAGGACAGTATATTGCTACTGCATAAATATCAATATACATGTACCAATATACTGTATTGTATTGTATTGCAATATGTGTTTTCCTCATTGTATTGCAATACGACTTTTGTCTGGACAGTATATTGCTACTGCATAAATATCAATATACATGTAACTACTGGTGAATGCAGTCTCTGTACCCAATATTATACAAGTCCATATACTAGAAAAGTAAACAAGCCTACTCATATCTATTGTTTTATTAAAATGGGCTAGCTGGACCAGGATTATATTGGTATTTGATTTTCTTTTTTATTTAGACATGATGTAAATGTTTTATGTTACTTGATTTATTCCTTTTATTTGTTCAAAGTTCATTTAGTATCATGAATGTTTTGTCATCATTTAAAACTTACGTTTTACAATATATTGCAATATCTTGCAATAAGATTTTTGCTTACAGCAATATACATGTATTGCAATACAATTTGTGTTTACAGCAATATATTGCAATACATTTTTTGCTTACAACAATATATTGCAATACATTTTTTTGCAATATTGTTGCAGCCCTACTTGAAACTAGATACAAATTGTTGCATAAGGATGTGGACAGAATACACTAATGTTTTATAATGTCTGTGAGCATGACTTTACGTCTATATTGCATAAAGGGCTTTTCAGAATATGAACACTAGTGTTGAGAATAAGTTACTTTCAATATATTCAGAAATTAACGAAAGAATCAACCCATTAGATGCTTTGTACCATCCATCTGAGTAAATTACAATCTCACACTAATAGATTGGTGTCAATATCCATACCTTGATCCTCTAATGACAGGGGTGCTCTGTATCTCATACTCAAAGAACTCCCAGGTACAGAAGAGTGAAGGTTCCTCATCGCCTAGCAACCGGGTCGCGTCGCTGGACAGCATCACCTTGGAGACGTGGATCTCAAACAGGTTCTGACCCCGCTCCAGGTGAATGGTCTCGTCAAACTGAACCACGTCTTCATCCTGACGCAAACAACCAGTAAGAATATAATATATAATAGCACTTATAGCAAGGACTGATATTTAATGTCCAAAAGTGATTTTTTTAAGTTACAATATGACAAAGCAGGCACTTTGTCATAAATATACATGTTATCAAATGACTACAAAAATTATACAATTAAATAAAGTACTAAAACATACTACAAGCATGTATGTATGAACAAATATGCATTGACAAAAATTACATCTACTGTAAGAGTGTTATACATTGTACAAGTATCTGTAAAACAACAATAAATAATATTTTGTCCGATTCTTTACGACCAAACTTCCATAGCAAGGTACATATATAATAATAACCTTTATCTACAACATGTACAATTATGGGCTATGTTAGCATAACCAGTAACCAAAATAGCCAATGATTACTACTAAAATTTCTTAAATCTTTTAAAAATAAGGCATATTTTCCCATTATTGGCATAAATGACCGGTGTTTTTGCCAAACTGAACTGTTGGCTACCAAGTTTTACTTCCCTGTGCCATCAGAGTATGGCTATTCTATATTACTAAGTTTTACTTCCCTGTGCCATCAGAGTATGGCTATTCTATATTACCAAGTTTTACTTCCCTGTGCCATCAGAGTATGGCTATTCTATATACATACCACATCATCGGTGGGCGGCATCAGCTTGTACTGCCTTGTGCCGTATGCAACGTCACGTAGCTGGGACTCCAGTTTCTATAGTATTACAACATTTAAAATTTACAATACCATATACATGGAAATACCCCATACTCTTTCGATACATATCTTGTATCTTAAGCATAATACATGTATGAATTTATATGTACTTTAATTTATGTTATTAAACATTTTTTTCCAACCATCTCAGTGCTCACAGTGCACTTAGTAAATGCATACATCAATAAGGGTGTGATTTACATTACATCAATAAGGGTGTGATTTACATTACATCAATAAGGGTGTGATTTACATGTACATATAACACATTTTACTGAAAGCCATCCAACCTATATTAGCTGGCTGCATGGGACATACAAACATATACACTGAGATTTCGTTTCAAAGACTTGACCACCATTATACACGTACTTTCTGCAAACTAATGGTAACTATGGCAACAGCAACCTACCTTAATTCTGGCCTGCCTCATGTCAAGCATGCGTGCATATTCATCCAGCTTCATTTCATACTCCTTCTTGACCTCTTCCATCTTGTTTGTTGCCAGGGTAACCTGATTGACCAACCAATCATCTTAAGATGTATGTTTTAAGATATGTGTTTATACCTTTCACTTTAACTTGCTGGTAACTGTGTATTTGAAGTGTGTACATTGTGAAACAATTCTTTTATATATTTTGTTCATTTTGAGTGTAAGTATTATTAGTGATATAAATACAGGAACTCAAAAAAGAACAATTTTAACTGACACAAAATTTCTCTGTATTTGCAGTCAACAAATACAATTATACCTTCTGCTGTTAACTGCCTGTTTACAGACAAGTCCTACTCTTTAAAATCCTACTGTTTAAACGCTACTTGTTATATTGTCCCTACTGCCCAACTGTTATTTGTACACTTTTAAATACAGTTTTACTGCTAGTTCATGCAAAGTACCGAATGTTTGACTGCTACTTCGTACACCTTTATACACAGTCCCTACAGCTCATGGGCCCCTACCTCATGCTGGTAGTCCTTGTTGATCTTGTGTTGCACGACCAACATGTTTCGTGTCTTCTCCAGCTCATGGACTGTCTCTGCATACTCAGCCTGCAGATCCAACAGGCGCCGCTGAGCATCTGACATTTGTACCACAAAAACAGATAGTTTTTTCTACTTTTTCATCGCTTATATTTCATTTCTTACAATTTATATTAGATTATAAAAACAAGACTGCTGGCCAGTCACACTGAACCATACAGTATATATATCAGGGTTTGCAAAATCCATTGTCTGTATTGTTCAACTTGTTCTAAAGCATGTACTGACTACAGACAACTGGCAAACTGCTTTGTTAAACCTAAGACTTCCAGATCAAGTCTGCAAAGGTTCTCACATATTTCAAGGCAAGTGTGCTACACTACCCACCTTTGTCAAGGTAGTCACATATTTCAAGGCAAGGGTGCTACACTACCCACCTCTGTCAAGGTTCTCACAAATTTCAAGGCAAGGGCACTACACTACCCATCTCTGTCAAGGTTGTCACATTGTTCAAGGCAAGGGTGCTACACTACCCACCTCTGTCAAGTTTGTCACATATTTCAAGGCAAGGGCGCTACACTACCCACCTCTGTCAAGGTTGTCACATATTTTAAGGAAAGGGGCTTCACTTCCCACCTTTGTCCAGTTCCTCGTCGACTCTGTGCAGGAACTCGGGGTGTGCTGCCAGCTTCTGCTTCTTCTGCTTCACCATGACCAGGGCCTCCTCAATCTCTGTGAAGTCCACAGCACTCTCCTGCAACCACACACTCAACACACTGAACTAATGCATGACAAATTGGGAATTGACAACAATACATGTTTGTTTTTTCACTGAACAAATCAGCTGTAATTTATCCAGATGTAAATGTATACAGTACTCAAATACTTTGGAAGAAACAACACATGAACATGTACTCATATATACATGGCTGTTTTCACCTTACAATGAAAGGCATTCTACATTAATACTATGCACTTTCCCCTAACATTGACAACTTAATTTTTTGCGCCCTTTTATGTGTATTTTTTAATATTTTGCCCCAAAAGCTTGGGCTGCAACTTATAAGCAAAAGCACCTTTTTTACATTGGGCAAATTAGCTATAGTATATTTTGATATAAAACAATACACTCAAATGTTTTGAATTATTGTTAAGGGTGGATACATAAATTTTCAACCCAACTAGTCGTAGAGCATTCATGAACAAGTGAAATGTTGACAGAATTTACTAAATGGGACGGACAAGTGGCAGACATCATTTATCATAAAGAGGACAAATAACGCAAAGTTTGATGTTGCCAACCCTGAAACTTAAACTATCTGCTACTGTTATGTGTTGTCAGGGATGTGATTTCACAAACACTTCGGGGGAGGAAATCAAAGGGTTTGCCATTCATAGGGAGGAAATCTACTGAAAGGAGGAAATGTCACAACCATGTGCTTTACATTCAACAAAGTGAGATGAACTGATGAGCAAACAGAACATATAAATGGCACATTCCGTAACCACATCATGAGTGTCTGCTGTACCTTGGTGAAGAAAGAAGGCAAAGTCACAATCCTGTGCTTTACATTCAACAAAGTGAGATGAACTGATGAGCAAACAGAACTTATAAATGCCACATTACGTAACCACATCATGAGTGTCTGCTGTACCTTGGTGAAGAACTTCATCTTCTCCACCAGGTCGTCATATTTCTCCCTGAGCTGATAGTGCTCCAGCTGCATCTGCCTGTGTTCCTGCGCCATCCTGTCATACTGGTCTGTAAAAGAACAGAAATCACACATGACAATGTAGATTTGATGTTTAAACTTGGGCCATCTTGTCATACTGGTCTGTAAAACAACAGACATCACACATGACAATGTACATTTGATGTTTAAACTTGGGCCATCTTGTCATACTGGTCTGTAAAACAACAGACATCACACATGACAATGTAGATTTGATGTTTAAACTTGGGCCATCTTGTCATACTGGTCTGTAAAACAACAGACATCACACATGACAATGTAGATTTGATGTTTAAACTTGGGCCATCTTGTCATACTGGTCTGTAAAACAACAGACATCACACATGACAATGTACATTTGATGTTTAAACTTGGGCCATCTTGTCATACTGGTCTGTAAAACAACAGACATCACACATGACAATGTAGATTTGATGTTTAAACTTGGGCCATCTTGTCATACTGGTCTGTAAAACAACAGACATCACACATGACAGTGTAGATTTGATATTTAAACTTGGGCCATCTTGTTATACTGGTCTGTAAAACAACAGAAATCACACTTGACAGTGTAGATTTGATGTTTAAACTTGGGCCATCTTGTCATACTGGTCTGTAAAACAACAGACATCACACATGACAATGTAGATTTGATGTTTAAACTTGGGCCATCTTGTCATACTGGTCTGTAAAACAACAGACATCACACATGACAATGTAGATTTGATGTTTAAACTTGGGCCATCTTGTCATACTGGTCTGTAAAACAACAGAAATCACACATAATGACAACGCAGATTTGATATTTAAACTACCAGTATATGATATCTTATCAAACTGGTCTACAAGTGATACGAAACAGACATCACACTCATTCAGGGCTCATTTTGTAATTTGCTGATTTGAACATACATTTATGGCTAAATATTTTTTGCTTGGCAATAACATTTTCCTCAGAGAAACCTATAAAATAGCTGATTTTTATGACAATACATTTTATCGCATTCTCATTTCTGGTATAAGAGCTGATCTATTTCTAAGCAACAAGTAAGTGATAATAAGGTACATGTAAATTTCTCGTCTGGAAACAAGTTTTCTTAATTGTTTGTTTCTTTCTAAGCTCTCTGCAAAATTCTTAGTGCCATTAAGAGGATTAAGCATGTAGAAATAACATACTTTTCTACCGATGAGTGTGCTTGTTTGTTTGTTGGGACTTTTTGCCGTTTTTAACAGTATTTCAGTCATATCACGGCAGTCAGTTAACCTACTCACATTTTTCTTGGGCAAGCTTAGCCGATCTTAGCGGTTTACCAGTACTAAGTGCACATTCCTATGCCAGTAACTGACAACTGCCCTAATTGAATCAAAGGTAGGGGGAGAATGGCCGTAGAAATATTTTCATGACCAATAGCCCCAAAAATTATGTGGCCTGGCTGGGAGTTTCTCACGATCCCCAGATTGACAGTCCAGCGCTCTACCAACTGAGCTAGCGAGGCCCCGCCCGATGACTGTGTATACCTTTCTCAATGGCCAGCTTGTCGAGTATTCCTCCCTTCTCGCCCAGGTCTGCCTTCAGTGTGGCCTCGAGCTGAGCAATCTGCAACTTGAGAGCATTCTCCCTCTGTCGCCACTCCCTCTCACGCTCCAGGTCAAACGCACTGCAATGGACGAGACATGTAGTTAGAGTATATGGACTTGTGCCTTGGTAGTTGATATTATTTCACATTTTTGTTGCTTTAAGTAATATCAGGTCAGAGCAAACAAATCGAGTATTTCCATTGAAATTTGTTTTTTATTTATTGGCAAGTTAGTTGCTGTTTTCTTATAAAGACTGATTATTACCAAAAAGCTGTTGACTGGATGTTTTCCATGTCAGAGTAATGAGATTGAGTCCTTTATAGAAACTGTTTGCATGATTTACAGGTATAGGCAAGAGCAGCAAATTTTGTGAATATAATTAATTTAGAGCAAAAATATGTATGCTCTTAACATAATGAGGCACTGAACTACAACTTTTATTAACAGCAGGAATTCTTTAATGTACCACAGCAAAAATGTGCTCACCTCCCGACAAGTTTCTCATTGGCATCCTTCAAGATTTCTATTTCCCTTTTCAGGCTGTTTACTTGCTCATTCAGCTGAAAGCATGAAATAAAAAATATAACATACAACAGCATTTGCTTAATACACACAAACAAACTCATTGGAAAGCTTTTATAAAGACAAGCTTTAACCTAGGAAACAGCATTTATCAGGTGAGTAATATATCAATAAACACAATTTTAAACTTGTCTGATTTAAAAGCTAGCATAAGCTAATGTTATCATAACCAGAAGCCAAAGTAGCTACTAAAATTTCTGAAACCATATTTAAATGGGGGGCTTTTTTCACATTAACTGGCAAAAATATTTAATAATGACAGATTCGTTTTTACAAATTCTGCAATGCTGGCTTCTAATTTGTATTCCTAAGCGTGGCCACCATAGTTTTAAAATCAAATCGTACTGTACCTGTATAACCTCATGCTGCTTTGCTGAGCCGAGTTTCAGCTCGTTCTGCAGGGCGAGACTTCTGTTCTGTTCCTCCTTCAGTTGCATGTTCACATTCTCCATCTCCATGAGCAGCGTGTCGTGACTCCTCTTCACGCTACGCAGGTTCTAGAACACCAGGCAAGTAAGAGTATCTTAGGTAAATGGGAATTCGAGTACCAAGATAGAAATTAACTGGTGAATGATAACATACCAGTTATATTGCCCCGGCTATTATTTAACAACATGATGTGTTTTCATTTTCGAAAATATGCTAGTTTCATTTTTCACTATTATATTATATCACTTTTATGCCTAATAGGTTGGCCACAGGAAATGCCATTTTGAATCGGAAGGGCGTTAATTTGAACAGTGCTAGAATGCTACATTGTAACTGTGGTTTCTAGTGCCTAATCAAACACAATTTTAATGGCTGAAATGAAACTGTGGGAGATTTGTTATTTAGATCTTACCTCTTCAAGCATGCTGTATTTCTCTTGGAGCATCAGGAACTTCGTAGATTTTTCCTTTACTTCCCTCTGCAGCTTAATCATGTCAATGTTCTCCTGAACATTGGTCCTGTGAACAATAAACAACATCATTATTAACACAAATGTCATAATGTTATTACACAATATGAGTATGAAATTCAGATATAGTGTGGAAAATGCAAAAACACCAATGACAGTGAAAATAAGCACCCTACTGGAACCGTGTATACAAATATTTTTGGTCTTTGTATATATTTAATCTTAATGATTCCATCAATATCCTGTCACCTCTCAATATAGGAAAGTATCTTGTTGAAATATTTGTCCCCATATTTCAGCGAAATACCATCAATACGCCCCTTTAACAATCAACCTGGACCAGTATCTACTCACCGTTGTTCTGCTGTGATCTGAAGCTTGATCTTTGTCAGATCCTCCTCATACTCTTTCTCCTTAAGGTGAACCTGAAGAGACAAACAGGCCCAGGGTTTACTACAGCCTTATTACAGCCATGTGGGGAATGGTGGAGGAATGGGGGGGATAATGGAGGAGGTCATCGATATTTTGAAAATGACTAGAACGCGAGTCGGATGTGTTGTCTGATGGGGCATAACTCAAGTACGATAAATACAGAATATTACAATAGTCAATTGTTCCATGAGTATGTATTAGTCGAGTGGAGCCTCGAGTGTGATAAGAAATAGCGCAAGCCACGAGACTAACACATACTCTAGGAACAATTAACTAGCGTAATATTTCTTTTATCATATACACGATAAACTTCAAATGTGCATTTACCTTATTTTATTTGTTTTAAAACTACAATTTTATATTTGTTTACATAACTCTATGATGACGTCATTAAAAAGTAGTCCGGCTAGTATAGTAATACGGGATCGGAAAAACAGCAAGTAGCATAATACGGATTTTTTTCTGTCTACATGTATTTCACACATTGATAAAGCATGTATTTTGTTAAGATTTTGAACAGGTATATAATAAAAGCAATTACGTCCAAAACCGAACTTAACCTTCCTTTTATAAGCCTACTAACACTTCCCTAAAGTTTTATAATGATTGCACAAAAACCTCTCAAGCCATTGTCTGCACAAACTAAAGGGGCCGCTGCCGCCGCCGCTTACAAAGTAACCCCTCTATGTCACCTTTTCAGGCGACACAAAAAATGTGTTTCTTCTTTGTTTCCCCCATTTATTCTGTTATATTAATACAGGGAATACTACTATTACACATTTTAGGTGAATCTATAAATATTTTATATAACATAGCTGCTATTCTTGGGTATTTATAATATTCATTCAAAATGGTTTCAGATAATTTACCTGAACACAAACCATTTCCACACCAACTGGTTCTTAGTTAAATGAAGATTTTAACAACAGGGACCAGTGGAATCAATAAATACTTAACAAGAGGGCCATGATGGCCCAAAGCGCTCACCTGAGACCATACTGTTGTGACAGGTTTGAAAATTAAGGTATATGAACAATACGCAAAGGGGGGATAGGATCAATTTTGATTTAAAACATAGGTAAGTGCAATGGGCTATCTAAAGTACGAGTTGGGTAGTGGATGTGCGCTTTTTTTGCTAATGGTTCTCAAATCATTTTTCTCGATATTCTTACTTGACCCTTTTTCATTAAGTCAGTGACAATACTGGAAAATGCAGAAACAGTAGATTTTGATGTCTTTTTCGCAGACAGTTTTGGAGAACTAGTTGCAACGCGATAATTGCAATGGCTGTGCTATAAGGTAAAGTTTTGCTTTTTCTTTGATAATCTTATGTCCAATTATGATCAAAGATATTAATGCAGGCTCTGAAGCCATCAATGTTGCATGTACAAATAACTGCATGCAAGGTTTGCAACTGTTGGAAATCAAATTTTATCAATCAATTTTTATGCTCATATGCAAACCGTGTAAGTTTGGTTAACATTGAATCAAAAATCGCGCGAGCAAGCCAATCATTGATAACTTGTTGATGTTTTTTCCAAACACAAGGGGCAATAACTCTGGTGTTTCTGGCCCGATCATGCTTATAGTCGACTTCACCTGTAGTCTTACGTTCATAGACAAACTGTGCCCGATTGGTGAAGATTGGATGAAAAAATGAAGTCTCTTTCCTGAATAATGTCCAGTTTTGTATTTTTTTTCACAAACAAAAGGCTATAAATCTGGTGTTTCTGGCCAAATTTTGCTTATATTCGACATCACATTTAATCTTATGGTCATAAACAAACTGTGCAAGATTGGTGAAAATTGGATGAAAAATGAAGTCTCTATCCTGAATAATGTCCATTTTTGCAATTTTTTTTCACAAAGGGCAATAACTCTGGTGTTTCTGGTCCGATCTTGCTTATATTCAACTTCCTCTGTAATCTCATGGTAATAGACTAACGGTGCAAGATTGGTGAAGATTGGATGAAAAATGACGTCTCTATATAAAAAAAATCCAATTTTGTATATTGTTTTAATAAACAAAGGGCAATAACTCTGGTGTTTAAAACATGATCTGGTCCATTTTTGGCATCTGCTGAGATCTACTGGTCTTACACAAACTGTGAAAGTTTGGTTAAGATGGAAAATAAAGTCTATACGTTTGAAAAAGGCATTTTTGCACTTTTTTTGCATGAAAAAGGGGCAATAACTCTTGTGTTACTGGTGTGATCTGACCCAATAGCAATCCCATCCGAGATTTTATGGTCATACACAAACTGTGCAAGTTTGGTTAAGATTGGATAAAATTGAAGTATCCATCCTGAGAACAAACCTAATTGTTGACCGCACACAGACGTCGGACGATGCAGGAGAGGTCCCTTTACCAATAGCTCACCGAGCACTTCGTGCTCAGGTGAGCTAAAAAGGATTTGTGAACAAAATAAAACAGGGGCAACAAACAGGAGCCACAACTCCTACCTGCTCTCGCAGTTGCCTCATTTCCAGCTCATACATGTTAATCTGCTCATTCTGCTGTGCAACAAGACTCTCCCTGCAAGAGATTACAATTACATAGAGAGTCAATTTGGTAAATACTAAATAGATATTAGCCCCCACCCCACCCCCGCTACAAATGTTCTTTAGCCAAATATAAACCATACTATGTTGAAACCATGGTTATTTTGAGCCCTTAGGTATCCTTCAATATTTCTCTTTACCAAGCATAACAACAAAATGTAATTTAAACATTATAGATATTATTGTTCATATAGGTACTTTATTCCAACAATCTGAAGCTTTAATAAAACAGATGCAGATACACACTTTACCACAATCTCCAATTAATGAAAAAAAAAAATTTCCTTATGCCAAGCAAACCCCTGTCATATATACTGTACTTGACATGACAGCAATATGCTGCCTATACATGCAAACCTTAAGACACAACTTATAGAAGATTTGATCACGTTCTTTTTTCCATACACCTAACACGACAGTAATCAGTCAATGGTACATGCCACTTACAGGCGATGGTTCTCCATGCGAGTATCCTCCAGAGCTGAGTAGTGGACTGTGTGACCTCCATACTTCTGGTGGGCAGGGCTGCCGGGGGCTCCCCTTAGAACAGAACATACCTTTACAGTTTTTGCCACTAACAGTTTAAACTCCTTCCCAGCTATTGTTAAAGAATTAACAATTTCCAATCATTTAGCTCCAAAGGCTTTACCCCATGCTCTTTTATGTAAGTAGGTCTGAATCGAAAAGTAAAAACTGCTTTTCTTATAAAGATAAATATTACAGTTCTACCATGCAAAATATCAATATGAGGCATGTTGTGGGAAAACTGGGCTTAATGCATGTGCGTAAAGTATCATCCCGGATCAGCCAGAACAAGCTAATCCAGGACAACACTTTCCACCTAAAGTGGATTTATGTTTAGAAAATACTTCCTTGAAACAGAAAATACCATAAAAGCGGAAAGTGTCGACCAGGATGAGCCTGTGCGGACACGATGTTATGTATTAGTGTTGTGCGAGACCACATACCTAGTCCTATGGTCATGTGGAGGGCCAGTCACTCTCATGTTCTTGGTAAGTCTGGGATCAGGGGCAGTTTTGTGAATACCCTACAAAACAAGATAAACACTTGACAACCATTTCAACTTACAATAACACAAGAATGAACTCTATTTGCATGTAAGACTGACTACCTATTAAGAAATTGGCAACAAAAAATTAACAAATCAAAAATCGAACGCTGTTAATAGAAATTAGAATATAAACAATTTTAAAACTATATGTACATTTGCATTACAATAAACTAAGTGTACTTTGTTCTTCAACAAGCTTGAAAATTTTAATATAGACAGGAAAATGTATTATTCATGTGTTTGCTTTTTTTTTACATAGAAACCTTTTACATAACCAGTCTGATACCAGACCTAACAAGAAATACTTCTGCTGCAGTACCTATGTTTTTAGCAAGAGTGCTACATGTACATGTATAACACACAAACTTTCCATATAAAGCAAAAGGTTAAGAATAAAATACTGTCATTACCCTCAGAACTGGGACACTTAAAATTTAGGGAAATAATGACAGCATATTTTGCATATACAACAAGTATCTATGTCTTGTACCAGTTAATTCATTCTACTACCTTTAAATACTAATCGATTGCTTTAAGAAATAACATGTTTAATTGGATATAATTAGAGGGAATATTTGTCTGGACTGACATCAATTTAATTGTTGCTGGGGACTTAATGAAAATTAATTGAGATGCTTTATTAAGAAGACCATGGTCCAATCAAGTACACAGTTTGCACCACGTGTCAATAAAACAGGCCCCTGTTAGTTTTAATGATGGTGTATAGATAAGCAATCACAATATACCGTGTCACAAGTTGCTAGGCAACCTGAAAACCTGGGTATGGAAAGTTATACAGTAACAACGTAACATGATATTTTTGAGTCCCAATATTAAGGGACATGAAAGAATTAAACTTATATTACGGGAAGTAAAAAACAATTATTCAAAATCCAAAATTTAGGGGTGTCCCAATATTCAGGGTGTCATCCTTACCGTGTTGATTCTGGACATTGCATGCGGGTACTGCTGAGGTCTCTTGCTGGCTGAAGCCAACTGTTGTTTTGCTAGTTCCAGCTGAAACAAGCACATTAAGAATCTGTAACAAAATAATTAAAATATATATATATAAACAAACAGCATTTTAATATGCCTTTTTCTGGACAACTAGATCATACACATGGCAAATTAATCACAACAGAGTGTTTAATTAGTTGGCAAGCAAGCACATTGTGTATTCAAACACCAGATACATAATCCATGTAACAATCTGTTCAAACACAATCTACATACCCATACATGTATATTCAGTGTCTGCGAGAGTCCCAGATCCATTACTGGCAATGAGGTCTGGTAATCTCTTACCTATTACTGGCATGAAATCCATATACAAAAACATTTGTGGCGCGTCATGAGAAAACCGGTCTTAATGCATGTGCGTAAAGTGTCGTCCCGGATTAGCCTGTGCAGTCCGCACAGGCTAATCCAGTACGGCACTTTCCGCTTTTATGGTATTTTCTGTTTCAAGGAGGTCTCTTCTAAACATAAATCCACTGTAGGCGGAAAGTGCCGTCCCGGATTAGCCTGTGCAAACTGCACGGGCTAATCCTGGACGACACTTTATGCACATTCATTAAGTCCGGTTTTCCCACGACATGCCACATATTTACCTTTTCTCTGTACTGAAGGTTCTGCTTCTCAAGGCGACTTATCTTCTCGTGCAGTTCGGCCATGTTCTCTTCCATTTCAATATCTCGAATCTTCTTACCTGCAACAAGAGGGGATGATTATTACAGCAATATGGGCACAAAACAAAAAAATCTGATTATGTGTATAAATCAAATTGGAATGATATCATTTCCATGCAAATAAAACATCCCAAAAACAAGGTTCTTGCTGGAATTCCAGTAGGAATATTTATAAATCAACTACACACCTGGCTGTGCTGTACCAAGATCGCCCTCAACAGACTTCTTCTTATCATTGACCAGCCGCAATAGCTTAGTGGCCATTCTACAATACCAAAAATACCAGTTTGCAACATATACAATGAGTTTTAATATAATAGAGCTGATATAATATACCAATATATTGCATTGTATTGCAACATATGAATT
Source organism: Congeria kusceri (assembly GCA_027627225.1). Lineage (NCBI taxonomy): Eukaryota > Metazoa > Mollusca > Bivalvia > Myida > Dreissenidae > Congeria > Congeria kusceri. The sequence goes on along the minus strand of CM051036.1, from coordinate 42,469,605 downwards.
CTCTACATTGTAGTTTTTGTACATATATATTATACATTAAGTATTATTGCTTGCAACATATTGCTATGCAGATTTGCCATATCGCAAAACACGTTTTTTGTGTGTTTTTTTGCAACCCTCTAAAATACTAAGGAAATTGCAAAAATAATATATATTAACCTTTTAATCTTGTCTTCCTGTTTTCTAGCATGTTTTTTTAGTATAATGTTTTCTTCAGAAAGCCTCAGGTACTTGTCTTCCAGCTCACTACGGTCCCACTTGCTGACCATGCGCCGCTGTTGGGCTGCCCTCTGTTCAATACCTGCATTACCGAAAATAAAAACATAGGATACATACACTGCTATAATGTTGTTGACACAGTACTTTGGTACACTCAAAAAAATGCCAAAATGCACTAACACATGCTTTTGTCTGCGGACAAATAATTTTATTAAGTTAAGACAAGGCTTTGATAGTAGTACAAGCAATACAGGAGCCCCCTACCAGTAATCCCTACTAATTAAACATTGTGCAGTACTGTAAAGTCGCCCTTTATCTGTAGATGTTCAGTTTCATATTTAAATCCCATTTGTCACTGCACTATTAAGTTGTTGTTTTTTCTATTTTAGTAACATAGACCAGAAATTCGAGTTACTTTTTGAGTTAATGCAGTACTAAACAGATAGAGGGCAATCATATAGTCCATTCTGTGTACCAAGTTTCATGATCATATGTTATGTTCTTTTCGAATTATTACAGTATTAAGTTTATTTCTATTTTAAGTAACAGTCACGTGACCTTTGACCTCTGGTGAAAAATAAAGGGTCGTGTACAATCCTCACCTTGCTATTTCTATGTATACAAAGTTTCATCAAAGTATCTTCAGTACTTTTTGAGTTATCGCAGGATCCAGGTTTTGGGGACGGGAAAGACAGACAGAGTGTGACCAAAAGACGAACAGACAGACAGACGCACACAGACGGAGGGCAAACGCATAGTCCAATCTGTGTACCAAGTTTCATGAAGTTTCATAATCATATCTTATGCACTTTTCAAAATCTTACAGTATTAATTTTATTTCTATTTTTAGTAACAGACACGTGACCTTTGACCTCTGGTGAAAAATAAAAGGTCGTGCATAATTCTCACATTGCTGTTGCTATGTATACAAAGTTTCATCAAATTGTCTTCAGTACTTTCCGAGTTATCACAGGATCGAGGTTTTGGGGACGGACGGACAGACAGGCGGACAAACAGACAGAATGACACACAGACAGATGTCAAACCTATATTCCAATCTCTGTACCAAGTTTCATGGTCATATCTTATGTCCATTTCGAATTATTACAGTATTTAGTTTATTTCTATTTTTAGTAATAGTCACGTGACCTTTGACCTCTGGTGAAAAAAAGGTTGTGCATAATCCTCACATTGCAACATTGCTGTTTATATGTATACCCAGTTTCATCGAAATAAGTTCAGTACTTTTTGAGTTATTGCCGGAACCAGGTTTTGGGGACGGACAGACAGATGGACGGACAAACATACGGACAAACAGATAGACACACAGACGGATGGCACACCTATAGTTCAATCTTTGTACCAAGTTTCATGGTAATATCTTATGTACTTTTCGAATTATAACAGTATTTAGTTTATTTCTATTTTTAGTAACAGTCACGTGACCTTTGACCTCTGGTGAAAAATAAAAGGTCCTGCATAATCCTCACATTGCCGTTTATATGCATACTAAGTTTCATCGAAATATCTTCAGTACTTTTTGAGTTATCGCAGGATCCAGTTTGTTTTTGTTTATTTCTATTTTTAGTTACAGTCACGTGACCTTTGACCTCTGGTAAAAAAAAAAAAGGTCGTGCATAATACATTGCCATTTATATGTATACCAAGTTTCATCAAAGTATCTTCAGTACTTTTTGAGTTATCGCATTACAATATTTTGCGGACGGACCGAGGGCAAACTTATAGGCCCCGATGAAACACCGGTAGTGGACTAATACGCAGATTTTAAAAATGAATATCATATCTAATACTGTGTAAGAGTATAACACTTGCCATAGAAAAATACTTTCTCCCAGTAAAAACTGAGTAAAAATGAGTGACTTAACACGCTGGATGTAATATTTTAGTATAATTTAGTTTAAAGATAATACAGAGAATGAACTTACCAATATTGGTGTCTTTCACAGGAATATGATCCACATCCGTCATTTTCTTTATCTGATTTTACTTCATTGGAACTTTCTCTGAAAATCAAGATGTATTAATTTCATTAAAGCAGCAGTCCAGAAATATGAAAATTAAATAAAAATTGCAGAAATCATTTCTAATGGACATCTTACCAATCAAAATACAAAAAACAACACTGAAACTGGTAAATTAATAACGTTTTGGTAACTGTTTATCGTAAAATTATCTGTACGCGACAGCTGGTGATGCCTCTGGAGTAAATCAGCATGTACATTAGAGTATATTCCGTTTGTACCAAGCGTTTTCGAAAATAGACATTATAAAATGCCGTTAGAAATAAAAAGTTTTCAGTGGAATAAACGTCATTAACTTTCATTAGAACTAATGCCAATTTAAGATGTATTAAATTATATTCTAATAGTAGACTGCGGCTTTAGTAACTGTAAAATGTATAAACAGATAATTATCACTGAAAAATTATAGTCATAAATTGTAGAATTATGACCAGTTTATAAGACAGTCAACAAAATGTACCGGTGTCAAGTTGTATACAGACCAAATTTCATAACTAGTGAACAGACTATGTAGAATAGTAAATTGTGGCACATACAGTGTAGTGATTGATTGACTGAATTTGAATGTGCAATAAATGTTGATTGATTTAATGATGTGCACAGGCCTCCTAGTAGACCTCTATGAAAATTAGGGTTCTTTAGTGTTCTACCGTGGATGCGGCCTTGCGCCATTGGCGCAAAAATGAATGATTTGTCCCCACCACATTTTTGTAAGCGGGTCCGCGGGCGCACACAATTTACAAGTATATCATTAGGCGTATTTAGTAAAATTTATTTCATTGATCGTGGCGCCAATTTATAAATATTTTTTTCCATAAAACACTAACTCATTAACGCTCTATCGGCAGTGCTTGAACAGTTCCGATACAGTAGTATCAATCGATACGCAGTCAACATGCTAAGCGTGAAACACGCTTTTCAGCGATAAACTGATATACGACAGCCGCATTTCGGCAGACACATCAAAGACTTTTGAAGTCGAATTAACCAACACTGTTGCTATGGGTGTTGCTAACGGCTTGCAGTTTTGGATGCCCGGCTAATTGATGATGTCACACTGTTACACTTTGTAGTTTTAACCAGTTTCATTATGAACGCCTTGTGTTTATAACAGATTTTATTGTTTGTTCAAACTGGAATAAATAATGCAAGGTTATAAGGTATGCAAGAATGCAGTGTAACGTTGATCAACAGAACGTTATGAATTAATTAAGAACATAATATTATGTATTAATCCTTTTTCGAACAGAAAATAAAAATGAACATGAATGAAAACAGCTAGTATGTACTTTTTCAAAACAAAACCTAGCTGCTTTGGGAATATTCATGAGGTGAAAAACGTTTTTTTGTCTGTGTCCCTTCATTTTTGTAATTTGTCCCGACTTTTTCAAGCCTAGAGGGCCCTTGTCCCCAATAGACCAAATTCACGGCAGAACACTGGCCCTTATTTTGCAAAATAAAGGCTTTTAGGGGAAAGTTCTTTAATATTAAAGAGCAAATAAAGGTTAATTTGGACCATCTAATTTGATGGATATTAAGCTAAACATACCTTTCATTTAAATTAATGAACTTCAAAAGTAAAAAAATAGCTGTGACAACAAAATAAACGCTGCACACTTATTTTACATAAAACACAGCAATAATCTATATGAAAAAGAACCCTTTGAGGAAAAGGTCAAGAACAATGTAGCAGAGTGTTACACATTTCCACCGTTTTCAGATGTTCATTATCTGTTTAAAGTGAATATCTTTAGCGATGTAAATTATATTTGCAGGAATAATAACAATAATGTACTCTGGAAAGTGATGCAAAATTGCAAAAGAAATAAAAAGCCCTTCATTGTAAGAACAATTACTTCATTGCAAAAAGGTCGTCTCATCATGTATATTAGCTCCTGTTTAATTTTCATTGGATCTCACAAGGTATAACACAAAATGAGGTTCTTAAAAAAGAAGACAATTATTCGTAAAATGTAATTGATATGCACACGTCAACAGCAGGTACAAGAATGTTAGACTAGCGCTTCAAAATTTCAATTAGCAAGAATAACCACTGTGATGGCATATACAACTTAAGTTAATAATTATTCTCACAAGTGTGAAAATACAAAATAGCAATCAAACTATACTGTACTAACTCATTTAAGGCTTTAATTAAGCATCAAAGTAGTTTAGGCAACTGAAAAAGTCTTTGTCAAGTCTATGATCTTGCCTTTATTACAATCTGATAACTGCCAAGAGTCTCTATCTTTCCTGCTCAGAGTGTAAACAAAGCTGTGAGTATTCATTTTGCTGACCTTATACAAACTTGCGAAATCAACGCAAGACCTTCTCCTGACTATAATTTTAGTCATTTGTACTTCAACTGTTGCTAACTGTCTTCTATTTTTGAGCCATCAAAACTTTGAGCCAAACGAAGTCTGAGTTTGTTTACTACTGCTTCATATTCAAATCTCCAAACGAACAGTATTCAGATAGCATATACCCCGTAGTATTCAATATATATAAATTAACAAACACCAAATATTTATAACAATAAGGCGCAATTAGCCATAATGGCATATTTTTCAGTGTAACTTTTCACATTTAATTGTCGTTTTGTTCTCTTACTTCCTACGGCCGACAGCTTCGGTGTTGCTGATCTAGATATCCACCCAGGTTGGAAACCGGGGCCTTCTCTAGATTGCTCAGCAACTGATGATCCAGAAGTTTCTGCCATTTTTACTGTATTCGTATTTTAGCAATTATTTTTTCACAGTAATGTAAGAATGCTGATTCTCCCCAAAACACTCGCTTTTATACAAAATATCAATGTATTATTTTACTCAAACCATTGAGCAATCGTATCGATGACAACTTGACAAGTTTGCAACAGCAAATTGATGCGCTTCTAATCGAATAGCGACTTTATGCGACCCGAATCAAGTTCGAGCCAAACAAACAAATTAGGGTGTGAAAACTGTGACTTGGACCGTGACAAACACTTCCAGCCATCAGAAAATTCGACCATCGCAAATTCAAGCCAAACGACAGACATTTATATGAATATATAGCAATGAAAAATTGGTCCCGCAAAGAAAGTTCGAGCCAATGAGAAATTCCAGACAAGCGAGTTCGAGCCATCTGGAGTGGACTGTATTGTCATTAATTATCATGGGAGTTATTATTGTTGATTAATAGTAAGATTTATAGCTCTAATGCTGTATTTACAAGGATTTGTCTCCAAGACTTGTAAAATGTAAGCTCCACAAATAGATGTGAAAAGTTTGTTAAAACATTTGCATGATAATTGTATGTGTCTGTTTTAATATTCATTGGTACTGAAAGATGCGGCAAACTATTTGACAAAAAATAACAGTTTTGATAGTGAATTACAGGTTTTTACAGGTTTTCCAGGAAAACTATATAAAGGTTTCAAAGTATTTTCCACAAAATAAAGGTTTTTATAGGAGGCCTGTATGCAATATATTATTGCAGCAGTAGCCTAAAATGCAATGGGATGTAAGTTTAAAATGCAATGGGATGTAAGTTTAAAATGCAATGGGATGAAAGTTTTAACTACAGTACAGATTTGCTCAAGTGAAACAAATATTTTATTAGTCTATTCAAAAGGCAGAAAATAAAATATTGTTTGTTTCCCCTCCCGCGACCCATGCTAATGAAGGGTGGGTCGGTAGGTCGGAAAAATATTTTATTTGTATACACAATAAGTCATTTTCATTCATGTTTTCCTTATGTTCGAAATATGACGTTATAGTATTAATTCTTAATATTTTCGTTGTAGTAGATTCATAACGTTCTGCTTATTTACATAATACTATGTTGTAATTACCTTACAATAATTTATCAAAATTTAACAAACAATAACATACGTTAAAAACAAGAGCGTTAGTAATAAAAACCTAAAGAAACTAAGGAGTTATAGCGTGACGTTGCAATTTGCCGGGCATCCAAAACAGAACGCTGTTAGCAACAGTCATAGCAACGGTGACTGTCAAACTGCGGCTAGCAGTTTGTAGCTGAAAAGCGTGTTACACGCTTAGCACGTGGATAGTGTTTAAAAGCAGCAATCTGTAATACTGTATCTAAACAACACAAATGCTAGAGCATAAATAAATGAGCATTCTATGGAAATAAAAACAAATAGGACTTTGTTCATTAATAAAAAGAAAGCAACACAACATTTTTGATAAATTAAAATAAAAAGAAAAGGCACTGAAGTTTATTTACTTTCATTTTTGACAAGGACTTTAGTTCCGCTAACTTTCATTCAAATGTTGCCTCAGCCAAAGTTTTTGCATAATTCTTATCTGTGTGCAGTGATGAGTTTGAATAACACTTTCGTTAATTATTACTAGATCTAGTAATTTTATTTTTTTAACAAAATAAGACGTTTGACGCGATCAGTTTGTCGAGTTAAATGACGTAGTAATTTATATTCTAAGTAAACGGTTCCTTTCACCAAACTTCACCAAAATTATATTATTTATTTATAATTATTTATTTATTTACTATTTTAATTTGTAGTAATTTATTACAAACGCGGCTGTTAAAAACACTTATATCTATAACAAAACACATACCTTACGCAAATGTGTTACAAATGGCTTGCACCTTTACCAATTAAAATTAGAATGAGGACGTGATAAACTTTCTAGCGACGACGCTCATTTGCATATTGGAAATTTTATGCGTTCTCATTGGCTGACTGTTTGGCTCTTGTTTAGCTGACTCCTCCTGAGTGCACGCGTAAAAAAACATGCCAATTTACACGTTATCGAGAACTGTCCGTTTAAAGTCAGTTTATAAGCGTCCTTTGAAAGTAAGATTTGTACACGCTATTGGATTCTTTTTAAGGATTTGCACCCGTATTTTCACACACAAATAAAATAAAATATTGTTTTCTTTGGTCTATAAAAATTTTTGGTTGGCGATTTTGCTGGGTAGGTCGCGGGAGGGGAAATAAACAATATTTTATTTTAGGCTTCATGTGGTTTGACTCAATAGTGTGGGTACAAGTGATAACTGATGCAGGCATAGTATTCACTCTGCAAATTTTCGTGCAGTAAACAGATCTACTCCGCATTGAACTGCCTCTTACTATATGGCAAAAATCTGTACTTGTGAAATATATTTGTTTTGCTTGACCTGTTCAGCAGTTATGCATCCGAAATGGATAGTTGCAATAATCCAACTCCCAGGTAGCTGGGAGTTGCAAGTGGTAAAGGCTTTTTTCATACCAACTCACCGCCTGGATTCCAGGCGGCACTTTAATCGGTAATATGAACCACATAAAATGTTTTCTGGCGTAAATGGACACAAAAATATCATAAATATATCCCTACTGCGCCAATAAAAACAACTTACGTGATATGGTCTGCTTGCAGAATAATTATATTAATCCAAGTTTCAAACACGTCAACTGTTCCTGAAAATGTCTACGTTTTTGCTATGGACAACGCCGAGAAATTCCGAATTTGAAATGTTAGTTTATTTAACCCAAAGAAAAACTACAACAACTGATTGCGTGCGGTGTGTTTGCACCAACAGATACCAATAAACCTATGGTTTTCTCCGAACATTAAATTTATGTTTTGAAGAATTTATTTTGTTTTGTTTTTGAATATTTTTAACAATGGACAGAACGTTTCTTTACAGTTTGTTCAACTTTTAATTAATACTTATGTTAATTGTGAGTATTTGAAAAGCGGTCAGAAAACTGATGTGTTACGAAACAGAAGTTACGACGACCCTTAGATCAGCCGTAAGGGTATTATAATATAAAGTAAGACACTGCATCACGATTTAGAAACAATGATAAATATAAACAACACATTCAGTGAAGTGTTACATGTATTTATATGTATTCTTCGAATTGTCTTTTTATCGTTACATTCTTATCAGCAACAATACTCAAATGAAAAATCTCTCCAAAACACCTATCACACCAACACACTCGCATCTTGCACAACATCTCGAACAACACTTACAAAGATCACACTCACATACAGAACATTCCTTTAAAACGCATCCTTCCTTAACGCACAACACACTTTCATCCATCTCATTAGTCAACAGAGTGTTTAATACAGACCGCCTCAAGCACTCAACACTCTTAAACGTCTCTCTCATTCCACTGTCTCCCACTAATGAACGGCCATACGGATAGACAACAGCCAGGGACGAATTCCTATCCCGGCCTGCCCTCGAATATATGTGGCATATGTTCAATAAATATTTGAATTGATACAGAAAGTCTTTTTTTCACAATTGACATCATAAAGGCAATTGGTTAAAGCATTTCAACACTTAAACATCTCATTCACATAGTAAAATAGTAAAACTTACATCAACCCCACATTGTACCTTAAATTTAATAACACCTCGTTTAAAAAGCAAATCTAAGCCCGATATTATTTAACTTGACAATGGAACATGCCACTTATCCGATTGCAACGATAACACTGTCACAAGAATGTGTCCTATTTCAAACAACACTTTTATATACTATATACTTTCAACTGCCAGCAGAAGCTCAGACCAGCAGAAGCTAGGGTGAAAAATTTGTGCAGTGTAACCTTTTCCTTTCCTTTGATATAATCGTCATTTTACAACTTCCGCTTTCAACGATTTGTTATTAAGTTTTTGTTTTGAGCATTTCTCCACAAAAGACACACAACTTGATGTCGATGGTAATAGGTATTGTGTTTGTTACGATGTATTAGGTTGATTGGACTCGAGTTTATAGACATACTTGGGATATATTTTTTTTACATGGTTTTTGCCTTTACCAAGAAGAACTTTGAGCTGTACATATGTACTCATAAAAGCTCAAAGCGTTCAAGAAGAACTACCGAAATGGATGTCTTCAACATGTTCAAACATGTTGGTGCTATATGTATTAAGTGTCAAGTTAAAACATGACACAGTGAATAAACAATCAAAATGTTTAATTACCATACTTCAGTATAGAGACAACTTTAATTATTTCAAAACAGGCACCCAATGTAGATCATCTTTAACAAGGTTAATCAGTTGTTTACATTCGACCGGAAGTTGCTAGTTTGGCTGCTAATGTAAACTAACGGGTTTCTATAGGGGTTAATTTAAAGTTTCACGGCTATTAAATTAAAACACCTTAATTATGAATACATAATCAATTAACATTGTTTTCAACTGAACTATTACATTTACCAAATATGAACCCAGAGCAGGAAAATAACGTACGATAATTCCAAATCTACGGTTTGATGTTTCTATCAGCTCTGAAAGACAACACCGCACATTGATTATAAACTACAATGCGGATAGGAGTTTATATTTAACGAAGTATAAGTGGGCCGTTTTATCGGTAAAGTAACGACTCGCCCCATAACAACTCATGTTTAATAACGACTCGCCCCATATGTATAACGATTCGCCCCATCAAATGTGGTTGTATGAATCTGTTATATTTTGATGTTTTGTAGGTTAATTTGAGTGTATATTAACTTAATGGTATACTAAGAAGATGTGGTATAATTGTGTAATATCATTAAATGTGTTTACCGCCTATGTAATGTAATAAAATATGGAATTGAAAGTTGATTTGTGACTGTATTTAATTGTGATCTATAATAATCGCCGACCTTTATTGTTGGAACATTTAAATTAGTGTAAATAATTTTTTCACATACAAAAAATGTAGTGTAATAAGATGATGTGATATAACTGTGTCAGATCTGTATCTTACGGGTAATATAAACAGAAAAATAGGCACAAAATAATGCGTTGATACTAGTAGAATTAAACATATGTTTATGTTTATTTCATTATATATATATATAGTTGTTGTTGCAATAAAACAGTACACACCACACATTGTTTTAACTTTTCTTGTTTGCAATCTGCATGCAAAGATGCAACAATGTGAGAAAGGCTACAAACACTACTGTAGTCTATATAAAGTATCCTGAACATATTCTGAATTTGCATACAATTCTGAATGCAAATATGATAAACCAACTAATATCAAAGGTTTTTACATTGTTCTAGCCTTTTAAAGGTTTGCCACTGGAGGTCTTCAAAGCATTTATCTATTTATTAATGGGTAACCAGGTTACTAAGGCATGGTGGTTTCATTGTTTTATAATGTAGCCTCCATTTTTCCATTCTGGCCATAGTGTACATGTATACACAAGTTGTTGCTTAGAAATACAAATTGGTAGCCGCATGTTTTTTATTGTGCCTGTCAGTTTGAAATAAAAATGGTGAATTTTCCTTGAGTTGCAGAGGTGTAATGGATATGTCTACCTTTGGATTGAGCGATTCTGAGTATGACCCCTATTAATGGAGCATTTGAATGGTCTTTCTCAAAAAGACACCCGGTACTGATTCTACTATGGAAACAGATTAATTATTAATTCATTGTCAAAATATCTCAATAATAGTCAGGCTTTCTACACCGTAAAACTAAAATAGTTTTAAACTTAATATGATTTTGAATTTCCCTTATTTTTTCCTGCATGGATTTTTTTACTCATTTTCCCATAAGTAAATAGCAACCATAAACAAACATCTGGTAATGTTATGAATTATTTATTCAACAATATTAAAAACCCACCCAGACAATACAGCAAATGTGGTAACTTTTTTCCAAAAAATAATAAATCTGTTTGCTTAAATATTCATTTGTTTTCATATTTCTCCCTTTCTTTGAAGATTACAAAATGGTGTGATTTTATAAATACTTTATTGAAGGAAATTGATTTTGCTAGAATATGTAAAACGTTGTCATTTCACAATTGTTTATGTTTGCATTTAAGGCTGTGGAAATCTTCAACTGAAGCTTATAATCCTCACTGTTTAAATTTAAAGTGCAACCACTTAACATATCAATGCAACAAACACTATACTACAGAGTCTGAGGCTTGCAGAACTTAAATGATATTTTATATTCTCAGTAAATTCATGAAATACATATTTGGTGGCAGTATTAATATCAGTCAATTCAAGTTCATGTATATTGTTGCTGCACTGGATTGAAGAAATGCATGCCATCTTTTTCATAACATATTCATGGGTTCCTCTGAAAAAAACAACATAAAAACAAAACATATTATTATTTCTGGCATATTTGTATATGTCTAGTGCATGAATTAAGATCTATATTATTATTATTATTATTATTATTATTATTATTATTATTATTATTATTATTATTATTATTGTATATTGTTGCTGCACTGGGTTGAAGAAATGCATGCCATCTTTTTCATAACATATTCATGGGTTCCTCTGAAAAAAACAACATAAAAACAAAACATATTATTATTTCTGGCATATTTGTATATGTCTAGTGCATGAATTAAGATCTATATTATTATTATTATTATTATTATTATTATTATTATTATGTATAATGTATAATATATTATTGTTAAACGCTAGAAACTGTAAAGTTTATGTGTAATAAAATTCTGTTCTGTTCTGTTCATCATCATTATTATTATTATTATACAGCTTTAATATATAATATTTTATATTATAATGATGTGTTTATCAAATAATTATAACATGATTTAAATGAAATATTGTTAAAAAAAGAGAATAAATTATGTGTAATAATACAATCTAATAAATAATAATGAATACTTATTTGTAAAAGTACAATCTAATAATAATAATAATAATAATAGTAATAATAGATCTAATAATATTTATTATTATTATATTATTTAAGTCGTTGCTATATTAACACTTACGGCATATATTAAACTAATTATCATTATCATTTATAAGCAGTGTAAACGTTACAGTACAATTTTTATTACTATAACCTTTGTGAAATTATTCCTCGACGCCTTGGTTGTATGCATGTGTATGTATATCTTCAGCAGAAAGACGCAATGTGTTTAGAAATAAAAAAAAATCCTTCCATTCCAGTATTAGGTCTAATTAAGTGTTTGTTACAATCAACGACCTTCCCAATATGGCGGACGCGCTGACGCATCCTATTGGATGTGACGCGGCATCTCGTTTTCTATATCTATGGGTGACGTGGCATCTCAACCTCTATGTTTATAATTCTACAAAATAATTGTAAAACAAGCGTGTGTTTCATGAAATTTATTTCATATTGACGTAATCGACTCGTTAAACAATAAAGTATCAACACAGCCAAGAAAGATCCCCTCACCCCATCCCCCCTCTTGCTATTGCATTTTTGGCATATTTAATTTTTTCATCTCTGGAAAAAATGTATAGGCACGCGCCTATAGTGCCTAAAGGAAGCTACGCCCCTTGTACCTACAGGCATACTTTTGTACCTTAGGGTATAAATTTATACCCGCACTAAAATTGTACCTGTACGGGTATATTTTCTGACCCAAACCAAAACTAAGCAGACAGTTTTATTGCAACCATTGTTATTATTTTTAATGTAAAATACTTCAATGTTAATATTAAATACGTAGATCTATATGAATAAGTTAATTAAACAAGTAAACAATTATGTGTTTCATAACATTGTTTAATGTACATGTATATATCTGTAGGAATAATAATGTGCCAACAGTTATATAATTGTATACATTAAGAAATATAGGTACAAAATTGCGCCTGTATGCACAATTTTATACCTGTCGGTATATATATAACAACTGTACTCGTACATATTTTCACTCGGACGATTACGGCCCAGTCCAGACGAAGATACAAATAGACGACGCTTATATCGCTTCGGCGCATCCTGTCGGCGCTTCGGCGTATCGTGTCGGCGAGTCGGCGTAAAATATTATGATAATGATGTTGATGATGATGAGGATGATGATGACGATGATGATGCTAAATAACAGCGAAGTTGAGATGACACCAAAGTGCGTTGCAACATAGGAAAATAGGGCAATGCACCTATCTGCTTTAGTGATGCAATCCCACGTCGTGTTGGCCTACTTTCAGTGTGTGAAAGTTAATCTGAAGAAGGCCTTCAGTACACGCCGAACCGAAATAAAATTTGCCGGACCGTAAATTCATTCATGTATGTATACATACACTCGTTTAAATGAGTTTTAATTTTGTGTTTACATCATCGTTTCGCATGCGTATTTCTAATTTCTTTTTGATGTGCAAAGACAACAATCTTACATTTCAGATCGGTAAACGAATAGACCAGGGTAGTTTCAGTATTCATTTTTTTTTAAATAATATCTTGTTACCAAGTAAGCCATTTTCCATGTAAGATTAACAGGTTTAAACTTGCTCGTTCCTGTCTAATCTAAACATACAAGCTTCTTGAGTTTCCGCTGGTGCCTGACAATGGGTACAATGCAACACAACTTTAAGCAAAATGTCAGTTAATGTTTGCCTATAATGATCGTGCATATGTTGCAAACCAAACCAGACAAAAGTAGTTAGAAACAAGTAAATCTAATTCCTTTGATAACAAAAGGGCCAGAGTGGCCCTGGTTGCTCACCTGAGTACAGAATATTTGTGGGGTAGATATATTCATAAGTACTGTCCGTCAACATAAAATTTACCGTTGTACTGAAAAGTGGCAAAAACAATTCATCGTGTTGTCATCATTACAAATACTTTAACATGCTAAATACAGAACGATATTTAAATTGAGAATATATACCATTCAAACATAAAGCTATGTTTTAGTGTAGATGTTCAAATCATATCTAAATGTTAAGCTAGTGTCACGAAGTGACAATTTCAATTCGAGTCCCTGTCTCTGGAAATGTTGTAGTAATGACACAAATATAAATTTAAAAAAGAGTTTACTACAAATCTAAGATATATCAGCAAGGATTACACATAAGTACATGCATTACAAATAATTAAACATCATGCATGCTTCAAGTTTAATACATTGATAAACAGTTCTAGTAACCACGATGTCTTTAATCTTTAAAATCGCGAAGGATGTGCAAATTGTTTGTGTCAAATTTTTTCAGTCTAGATCTTGTTTAGACACCATTTATTTTACCTCTAAACGCGAAAGCAGTTGCGCGGTATCGATAACGATGTTGTCGTATAGGTTAGTATTAATCTATCACTTACAGTGACTGAGAACACCTAGCACTTGGATAGCGTGCAGCACGTTTTTCACGACCCACAGCTGTTTAAAATGAGGCTGCTTATTAAAGCGACTGCAGTAATTATTTTAAAGGACGTCGCGCAATGTTATACTTTGATGTTGCGCGGGTCGTGTTATTGTTTGTCGCTTATCAGAACAGAACAGAACAGAACATTTTATTTAAGACTTGTACAAGTACATCGTCTACAACACATATCAATATAATACATGCAATCAACATGACATAGCGTAGTGTTAAATAAATATATAATTATACAATTCATTCTAATCAATGCTTATTTCGAAAGTAAGAAATCGGAGGATGAACGTTAACCGTGTGTTAGTTATTAACGAAAGTTAGTGCATTTCTAACATTCATAGCTTCCTTAATAAACTTACACAGATTAAAAACATCTGATTTATTAGTTGAATTTAAAAGCTGGGTAAATTTATAAACAGACGGTTTTACATAGAAATATCTTCTAATATATTTTTTTCTGATGTCAGTATAACAATTGCAAATGATGGCAAAATGGTATTCGTCCTCTATATCTGTAGAATTACAAAGTGTACAATTAATATCTTTCCTCTCGTGGAATTCGATTATATCTTCCTGTTTGTATTCTGAGAGGAAGTCCATTTAATCTTAATCTACTTATGTATAAGCAATAACGTTTTGATAAAATATCTAAATATGGCTCGTAATAATGTGTTGATTTACACAATTTATACTGACACAACATTGAGCTGTGGTCAATTTTTGACATCGTTTCTTGTTTAAAGGAGTCTATAATACGGGTTTTTAACTCATTCAAAAATAAATCCAGATTGATACTGCTAACATTATCAAATACATATGCAAATCCATAATCAGGAGTTTAAATGCAAAAGTAGCGATAAAGGCGCGAAAAGCCGGACCAAATGGGATTTATTTACGGCAGTTGGGGTAATAAGATAATCATTAATGAGCATGAAAAAACAATCATGATCAGATCCACTGCCGATTCACAAAATGCGGATCACGATATAACGGAGCTGTATTAAATTGCTCAGATATTCGTTTTTTGTTAATCCAGCTACATATAGGAATAAGTCTTGAAAAAGCTGTCGGACGGTCGGACCGATTCTTGGTAAATAAATGTCGGCCCACTCAACATTTGCCGGTCATGTTCGTCGGACCGACGGTTTTCGGGAAGTCTGAGTTATCAAATCGAGTAGAAATAGCCACAACCAGCAGTATCCTCCAGGCGAATGGGCGGACTGATGGACAAAGAGGCATTCGTATGGTAGGGTGCACATTTATTGATCTGAGTTATCTCTCTTGAAAATAAAATGGCTACCAACTTGACAGGTCAATCAGGACACTTTGAAGTTTTTATTGGTCAACAGTGGTGCAAAGTTTCAGTAACACTGAACGATGAGTCCCTTACATTATCGCTCGACGAACCACCAGAAAACATGTCTGCATCGTCCACTGCCAATGACATATCCGTCCAGGGGTTGCATGTCCACACCCCAAAAATAGAAGTTGCTCCAGTCCCAGATAATATCCCAGGTCAACGTCGAACTGTGAAAGTGATAAAGGAACAAACGAATGGACTTGGCATCAGTATCAAAGGTGGTAAAGAAAATAAAATGCCTATTTTGATTAGCAAGATATTCAAAGGCATGGCAGCAGATAAAACTGGGCAGTTGTATGTTGGTGATGCTATATTGTCAGTGAATGGTGAAGATCTCAAAGATGCAACGCATGATGAAGCTGTAAGAGCTTTGAAAAATGCAGGAAAGGTTGTTGAAGTTCAAGGTTTGTGCAATACCTTTATAATTTGACATTGTTAAAAGTGAAACTACAAATTAATTATTATTATAGCATAATTATATTAAATTAAATAACATAAGTAATAATCATGATAATTTTATAAATTCGTAATTTTATTAAATACAAATGTGTCAGTGACAGTTAAAAAAAGATTCATTTCAGACACCTAATTAATTAATTAATTGTGTTTTCATGTGTAATGTGCTATTTGTATTAAAATACATGTACTGGTATATCCAATGATATACAAAAATGGATTTTGAAACTAAATTTTATTAATATATTTAATAGAGCTACTGAAATACTCCAATATGCAGCTAAACATTTATGAATAAAAACAAATGTTGAACTGGTCTCATTATGAATGTGCATTCAAATGATTAATAATGCAAATATTGTATCCTTTTTCGTTTCAGTGAAATACCTAAGAGAAGTTACCCCATACTTTCGCAAGAATTCTGCTTTACATGAGTTAGGCTGGGGATCTGCAGATACCTCAAATGAAGCCAACAGCAACTGGTCTGAAAGCAAGACAATCCCTCTGAAACTTTGCTACTTATGCCGCAACTTGAGTATGTCAGATCCTGAAAAAATAAGTATTGAATTGCACTCACCAGATGGAAAGAGTTCTTGTATTTTGAGATTTCCCGATTCATCGATTGCTGCTGAGTGGTTCAATGCCTTGCACTCTAATGTGACCATGTTGACAGCTCAAGCAGTTCATGATGCTAATATAGTGATCAGCTCTGCCCCAAACCAGAGAGAGATCTGTCACGTTGGCTGGCTAGCTGAACAGGTTGCGTAACTTTTAATGAAATCATTAGGTGTGTAGTTCATGTAACAGCACTCTATAAGCTTCATGTGTAATCATATGGACTATATGCTGTCATTGTCATTTTATTTTTATGCATTCTAAAACACAACTGAGGCACATTCACTGAATTCAGTAATATTAAAAGAACATCATTTTGTCATTTTTCTTTGTTGCCGATATAGTCTGGTATTGGAATAGAAATCTTTTGTGTCAAATGCCAACTGTTAAATTTTAATATGACATTGTTTATTCCTATCTTTGACAACCATCATGTAGAAAAGTGTGATCCCTTATTAAAGATAATGTTTGAAACTTTCTTTGCCTGGAATACCTTGTATACTCTTATAATGCACTTATCAATATTTCCCCCCCCCCCCCGCCCAACTATTCCGGGTTCCGGGAAATATGCTTAGTGCGGTTTTTAGATCCCGGTAATATTTGCCCCCGTGTTATTTGCTACACCAATTATTAATACAAAAATGCTTGGTTCTAAGGTGGGGAATTAGATCCCAAACATACAGTTATCACTAGTCAGATTCCCCTGGTTTTGCCTGCCGCTCCCCCCTTGGGGAAAATACTGATAGGTGCATAATTGCAGAATTGAGGGAATTAGTATGTTTTAGCATTTAAATATATTTACCTTTCAATATATGAGCATAAGATCATCTCTGATAAATGTCATATTATTAATAGGATTAAACAACAATATTGTGTCTATTTTGAGTGTAATAATTTATTGTTTTTTGCTATACTAATAAAACCAACAGCTGATCCCTTGATGTGCAGATTAAACTTAAGAATTAAATTAAAACTAAAGATATGATTTCCATCACTTGCAGCTGCTGGATGAACATAATAAACACACCTGGAAGCCAGTATTCATCGCTTTGACAGACAAGGATCTTCTAATGTACGACACTGCGCCGTGGAGTAAAGAGGAATGGGCAACCCCATTTCAGAGTCATCCATTACTGGCCACTAGGTTAGTCCCTATCCTTGTAACAAAACACATTTCTTATGTGTAAGTGAAAAATGTAATGTTTTCATCATCCCGAAGCTATTATTATTATTTTGCTGATATAATTAATATTGTGGATTCAGTCTTCGAAATTAATACTGAGTATTACTTGGCATCTGTGGTTTTACTCACATTCATTTTATTTTTCTCAGTATATACTGGTGTATAATGTTACAAAATTATGTTTATGAAAGAAAAAGAAGAACTGAATGTATAAGAAAAATTTGACAATTCTAACATATTTTTAGGTTATAAAATATTTTAGTCAATATCATGTTGCAATAAGACCCTATTGCAGCCCCATGCTGTTCATTAAATTAATGACATAATATCGTGATACCATTTATGACCCATCCACAATATGTACACCCTCTTAAACAAACACAAACATTGATTTAATTGACAGATGTAAGTGCTAAAAAAACAATTAAACTGGACCCCTTGAATAAACATTAGACCTATCTCAATGAGGGGTCAGGCAAAGGCCCATGTCAAGTAGGGGCCTTCTCCAAATCGTGAAAACATGCATTGATTGGCACCTTAAGTGACTGATTCCTGCTGTTAATTGTGCATCAGTATAAAAATAATTATTTTTATTCTTTGCTTCATCATTATCATTATCCTGCTTTTAAAGTGAAAAAAATGAAAGTAAGTAATGAAAATAGAAGATGTGTGATTTGTCAAGTAATCCCGAGTATTGCCCAATATCAGATCATAATAATATTGCCCAGGCTGGCGTTATTGTCCAGACAGAGAGGCCTCCCTAAGTTTTATTGTTTACACAAAAAAAGAATAGTTCAATGCAAGAAAAAAAGAAGGATGAATAACTTAAATAAGTGTAGACATATTCAATATCAAGCAGAATCATTTCACAAACATTATAGAAAATACATGATAAGCATTGCCATAAAAAATGAATGAATGAACCAGTGGATATGTGCAGGCACTTACAAAAATACTGTAACTATGCATATACTGGATCTGCAAAACTAAACAAGTCATTTTCATAATGACATAAGTTAACTGAGCATTTGAATTTATAAAAACAATTAAAACTGCAAATTAACTGAAGAAAAAATAGTATTGCCCAGTATTGCCCACTTTCAGAGTATTGACCGGGGCGGGAAAAACCAGTAAAACCTGCCGGGAAAACCCGGGGGTGGGTAATTAGTGCCAACCCTGGATTTGTCAGCAAATATCTGGGCTGATGTTACAGATATAAAGAAAATAATTGTGTTTGTCTTCAACAATAATTCATTATAAATAAGGGATGGGACCGTATATTCGAATATCAGATAACATTCGAATGTATAAAAACGAATACGAATATTTGATTTTCAAATTTATTTAAAAGAATAAAATTTCTTTAAAAAAATCATGTTTTTTTTCCAGTTTGATTGCAAAGTTAACATGAATTCCAGTCATATTTCCTGCCTAGCAGGTGGGCGGGGGCAGTGTAACATTTTTACAACAGCCAAACATGTCCAATTAACGACAATTGATAATTGGCAGGGGGGCCACGTCTTTACAACGGCGGCGAATTAACGGTTTGTAGGAGGCGTGAATATGACGCATTGTATCCACAAATAACAAAACTGGGCCATGTTGAGATAACGGTGTCACAGCTTGCACAAGGCGTACATTGTTGTATTGTCCTTAAGTGACATCTATATGGCTAACTTGTTTACAGTAAATTACAATTACTGTCTAAGTAAACCAATCAAAATGAATCCATTATCCATTTCTTTACTTAAACATGCTTAATTTATTGCTGTGTGATGTATATAGTGTATGTATTAAATTATTAACAAAGTTGTTTTCTACTTAAACATGCTTAATTTATTATATATATTGTGGTGCTAAGGGTTTGTGAAAAATTCTATGACATCGTATCGTGTATTCTGCGAAATAAAAAAGGACAATACTTTATGTGTTTTTTCAGTTTATTCAGGTTGAAATGTTCACTACAAACAAAAACTATATACATACTCTCGTATATGAAAACATGAGAATGATAATAAAATATAATATCTGCAATAATATACATCGATTATTCACGAATCGCTGCACAGCAGAAACAAGCTTCATGGTTTTGAAAAAAAAAACGGAACGATTAAAAAATTTATTAACAATACATTTAACAATATCTTACATTTCTTTATATTTGCCTAACACTCGCTAAGTTATATCGCTCATTTACCACGGAAACAAGGTAAAACAACTACGTACACGTAGTATACAGAGTGCCGTATATAGTAGTATTTACAAAACGAATATTCGAATATATTCTAATACCTAAAACGAATATTCTAATATTGATTTCAGTATTCGGTCCCATCCCTATTATACATGTAAATACATTGAAATTTACCATAACTTGCAGTATGTTTGAGAGGTTTGATGGAAGAACAGTTAGGCTCAAGGCCTAGCTCTGAAAACACCAATTAATTAGAACATTGGCTAAATATTTGTTGCATAGAAAAATTTATACTCCGGGATTTCAGTAGATTTTGAAAATCATAAGTTAAATGACCACTGGCTTGAAATTTCAAATGGTAAACCTAAACATTTCTGGGATTAAAATACTAAAAACACATGAACTTTGCATATTATATGCTCTGCAAATGGTAATTTGTGTTAATAATGGTAATGAACTTTAACAATTTGCAAACAAACATCAGGTATGATAAAAAAATATTCTTTTCTAGTGCTTTTGAAGTTGGCAAACTAAACAATGCATCATCATGATGCAGGGTAGATTATTTGTTCGAGTCAAAAACATACAAATTGAAATTTTCTTGCATCACAATGCATGATTCTGCATCTATTGAAATGCCTGATACTGCCGTAGTCCACTTCAGGCCTCAGACCAGGTATTGGTGCAAAATTCATGCTTTCTTCAGGCTAGTTCATTCTGGTCGCCAGTCTGCGCATGCCCTTAACGATGGTGATGTCCTGACATTCGGAACTAGATCAGGGACAAGGAATGGCGTCGAGACCCATGTTTTTCGCGTGGAAACTCAACGGGATTTGGCGCATTGGTCGCGGGCACTAGTACAGGGGTCGCATGGAGCTGCTGCTCTTGTCAAAGAAGTTACTTGTCGTATGTTATACCATTTGCTTTTATAGGTACATGTAGATAATACATTGAAGATGGGGTTACATCTAGTAATGAAAAGTTTGACTCACTCTGGTAAGATTGGTGCACTAGTTAATGGTATATCGATTTTCCAAACTCAGTATTTACCCTTTATAAATGTGTTCATGACTTATGACATACCCACCAATGAATGTTCAATAGGCCTTTCCCAAAACTAGGTTACTTCCCTTGCATAATCATGAGTGATGTCCCCTGTTCACTTCAGGCGACGTTTATTGATTATAAGGCGGGATAAGGGTATTGATATTTACCGAAAAACATGCAATATATTTGATTTTCAATCTTAAAATTGTGTTGATGTCATACAAATATATTTACAAATATCAACATTCGTATATAATATACATCCTGTACTTTATTTATCAATTTAATTATATAATTATTTTGATTTTTAACAATATTGCCTACTCTTTGCAGATTGACAAACAAACTGTACACAGTACATTTAACGGTTATTATGCAACAAAACACAAAAATAGCGATTTCAGTATCTAAACAACCTATGCCTTCATCATGTATTAAATTTGCATTATTAAATAAAATAAATAAAAAGCTGTTTTTAGTAAAATGATTTTGCTAAGTAACTCTAAGCTAACATTCTTCTGGCGACTAAAATTACAAAAATAAGGTATCATCACAGAAAGTTTGAGCGTAATTCCGATGTTTTTGGCAACAACTTCTTATTTGAATTCCATACACATTTGTGTTTAGCTTTAAAGCTTTTTTCGTTGCAGAAATTCTTGTTGTGTGCTAAATATTATACGGTGCTTGAACAGGCTCCGCTTTTAATCTTAAAATTTAATGCAACAAAACAACTATCTTTTTAATTACTGTTAACACAATATTACAATAACCAACGATGATGTCACTCCTCATTAAATGTTATAACTGATGTTGTATTACAGAGATTAAGTAAGTAATTTGTTTATTATTGTGTCATGTGTTTAAACAATGTTCATGATAACTTCATATAATCAACAAAACAAATAACACCCGACCCAATGGGTCTATATGTCACCAGGAAATAGATATGTCGTGATAATTATGTACATAATAGGGTGAGTATCTATAATAAAACAGACATAGATATATACATTTTGAAACAAGTTTACACAATTCAGAGTAAGTAATTAACTTAGCCAGCAGAAGAGTCTAATATATGTTTGAATAAATATTTTATACTTTTTGAGTCTGTTTGATCAAGTATTTAGTTTTCCTTCATGTATATAACTCTAACTGAGATTTGTTCTTCATTTCTGTCGGAATCGTGTTAAACAAACAACATTTTATTCTCGCAGCAGCTACGGTATTCCCATATGTTTTAGAAAAACAAAAGAGGATGAGCTCTTAAATGTTCTCCACCTTTCAATTCTTCAGAATTGAAAATTAAATGCTGTGCTTTATTATTTCACTCTTCAATTTAAACCAATTATTCATTCGAAAAGTGTTTAATGCTTTTAATTATGTTCTGTTCTGTTCAATAAGGTGGCGAAATTTCTAATGGTGATAGGCAAAGAACAACAACGGGGACAACAACATTTTTAAATGTGAGATAAACTTTAATTTGAGACGCAAACAATCTGCATGTAGATCTTTATCATCAATGCATTACGCAATTGCACGGATTAGCGGTATTGTTCTAAGGGCAATTTGATAAGATCCCAGTGGTTTGTGGCTTTGGTATTTTTATGACCCCCTCTTCAGTCAGATAACTAAGTATCCATTGAGAGAACATGTGGTGGTATTTATGTATGGAAAACAACCGTTTAAGACGAGACAAGGAGACTATTTCTTTTTTTCCGGATACCTGTCATACGGACATGTGGCCTTAGTAATGAGTTTAAAACGATATGACATTTAGTTCTAATAATTTATTTTTGTAAGATATATCCTCTATGAGTTTTTTATAATATTTAATAAAAAACATATGGTTTTAAAAATTTCCATTACAAGTTTTGAACGCCGCTTGGTCTTAGATCTATAATACTGTATATGGCAAGCTAGGGAAAACGTCGCCGGAAGTCAGATTTCAAATATGGCGGATGTGAATTCGCAATAACGGGAGGTAATTTCCAAGGGAGATCACCTAGATTTGGGAAAGGCCTATAGTTTATTGTTAAATACTGGTATAGCACGGTTTATTTTTATCAGGCAAGCTTTAGAGAACATGTATGTTAACACTATTTTTTCTTCGCTAATTATGTCGAAAAAAAAATGGGTTAAATAAATACCTGTTCGGTCCCCTGGATTCTCTGCTGATATTCACCCAGTCTACTTGAAAGTCTGTCAGATCTTGGATATAGCTAGTACCGATAAAATTGTACGAGATTCAGTAAAATGACCAGTACTCTGGCCATCCTGGCTGGTGAACATTTCTGGTCAGTTAACAATGTTTAGTTGTTTAATGCTTTTAGTTGCCATTATAATAGAGTTTGGGCCAGTAGTAATTAAGAGATGAGCATACCTAGTGGCCAGAATTGGATTTGGGACTTTGGTGCGACTGTGTACACCTCTGTCTACTTCAGCTTCCACCTGGCAAGGGCAGAAGGGAAAGCTGACACTGCACTATGAGAATGGCTTTGCTCTGTACTCTCTCAAGCTGGGCGAAGGGGACAAGCCAAAGCTGCTCTGGTATTACCCGTATGAGGCCCTGCGAATGTCTGCTGATGACGGACACAGGCTGCTGTGGTTGGACTTTGGCAACCAAGGGGAAAAGGTTATTGAAAAAATTGAACAGCCAAAAGATCAAGCTACATTTGTATTTGCCCGTTTTTACTGTTTATCGGTTTTCTAGTTTGATGGTCATTTCTAACAAGCACATACATGCCTTTTGTGGTCTGTGAAGTAAGTATTGCAATATGTATGCTAATAATTATACATATAAAATTTATTCAAAGTATTTGCAAAAACTAGAATGTGTTTGTTTTAATGATCAATTAACACAGTATTGAGCTTATACATGTGGCTTGATCCTATTAATGCATGTTTTATTTTTGTGTATACTTATTTAAAGTGCAAAGTCATTTTAATACCTCAATGGTTAACATTGGTTCAGTTTCTTGTCAAGGGTTTATTTCAAGGTCAGGTAAAGAAACTGTTGTGGTTCTGGTAACGGAACCAACTATATTTTTCTCTGGTTATTAATGATTTAGAAAAAAATCATGTTGCAAGGCATGACGGAGTACGAATTAGTGATATGGCTTATGCTGATTCAGCACAGTACAAAAACTAGAAAAATAGTTGTTTCAATTTTCAATTTATGCTTCAGTATGGATTTGTCACTAGTTCTGGAATGAGTTGAGCTAACTTTCATTTTATATAGGAATTAGAATATAAGTGTTACAAGCATTCAAATGTGTGTACTCAAAAAATAAAATGTATTTTGTAAAAATAAAATGAGGCATGTCGTGGGAAAACCGGGCTTAATGCATGTGCGTAAAGTGTCGTTCTGGATCAGCCTGTACAGTCCGCACAGGCTAATCCTTGACAGAAACTTTCCTTGAGACTTCCTTGAAACAGAAAATACCATAAAAGTGGAAAGTGTCGTCCTGGATTAGCCTGTGCACAGGCTGATCCGGAACAACACTGCATTAAGCCGGTTTTTCCACGACACGCCTCAAATGTGTTCTAACCTACCTACCTTAATCTGTTTTGGCACGTAATAGCAACCACAGCACTTATTTTTTTTGACCTAAATATTTTTTTGGTATTTCAGGAGTTAGACTTGGAGGCCTGTCCCAAACCACTTGTGTTTGTGCTGCACACATTTCTATCGGCCAAAGTCAGTCGGCTTGGTCTGGTAGCCTAGCAGCTGCAGATAGTTGCCGCCTTCATTTCAACGACTAGATGTCTGTAGCCATTAATGCCAAAGATTCATTTTATGATGAAATGACATGAGACGTAAACCATATATTACCTGTTTCGCCAAATTTCGGTTTATTTAAAGTGTGCTATTAACAATTAATGGCTCAAAAAATTCTATGTTATTTGCAAATTATTTTCCATGACTTTTGATATTATACAAATCACACTTTTAAAGGCCAGTATTTTATAGCGATTTTAATACAGTAAATGTATTATTTTTTGATAAATTTTGTAGTTAGTCTTTTGTTATAGGCATCAGTTAAATCAAGATTGAACAACATGATGTTTATAATGATAGTTTTTTGTGGACAATTACTTGTTTGATTATCATTGGTTTAACAATCTTACGGTAGATCAGGGTTAGAACTCACAGAAATCTTGCATATCAATGTGTGTTTTTGCGTTGCTGCAAATGGAATCCTTACTGCTTGTTGTGCTTTAAACCATAGATTTTATAGTTCAAGCACTTTATTTTCTATAAACGTTGGAAGCATTTTATTTTCTAAAAACATTTTTATCTAAGTTTCAGGACTAAATAAACTGCTTTCCATAATTAAAATACCGATAAACAAACGGGCCATCAAGTGTTTAGAAGCAGAAGTATATAATTATATGAACTGAATTAGATCCTTTAAAAAGTTAATTTACTCATATGTTCAAAAAAAAATTATCTGAAAATCGACACCCAGCGCTATTTCATGTATGGTATTTAAACACGGGCTGATTCTGAATAGCATTGTTTTTAAATGCAATGATTCTGTCATGATATTTATTCTAGTCATAATAAATTTTGCACAATCAGCTACCTTTGCATACTTGACATTTGTATATAGGCAACATACATGTACCACAAGCAATACTATGACTTTTATGGATGTTAAGGGTTAACATTGTAAATACAGTTGAAACGCGATAGTGCAAATCTACTATAAAATGATTGGATACTACCAATAAGGCGGCCGATATTTTTTTCATGAGCGCTACAACATGCCGTAAATTAACATTGATTGTAACAAGATGCCAAAGGCATACTAAGAAAAAAGTGATACTACAAACAAACTCGTATCTCCTGAGACTATTCGTAATATCGCGTTTCGACTGTATAAAACAGCATAAAGATCTGAACGCTTAATAAAAGACATGTATTTGAAAAAAATCTCAATTACAATGTATCTTTAATTGTAAACAATATTTTTGTACATGTTTGAATACATAAAAGCCTTATTATTACAATTATCACTATTTTCCTTCACATTATAATCACTTTTTCAAGAACAAAATAAGTAACATTAATGCCAAATCTAACTTGAAACTAATTGGCCTGTTGTAGTCACTTATTTTAATAACATATGCTAGTTGTAAAAGTTCAGGATTTGTAATTCCATTCTGTGAGTATTTTGTTTTAAGTTTGACTTCACAATCTTCATAGACATTTTCCGCTACTCTTAAAGTCTGAAGTTAAAGAGCTGCTTGGGTTATTCTAGAATATATGACCTGATAAATAGTCTGGCGGAAAGAGTCTGGACAAAACATAATCAAAAACAAATAGTTATGATTACGCACAATCTTTTGTTTGAATTGACCCACAAATCATTTCATAATCACATAAGTCAAGATTACCTGTATGTATTATCATGTTTGTTTGTTTGGATTTTTTGCCATTTTCCACAGTATTTCAGTCATATCACGGCAGTCAGTTAACCTACTCACACTTTTTCCTGGGCAAGCGTAGCCGATTTAAGCGGTTTACCAGTACTTAGTGTACATACCTATGCCAGTAACTGAAAACTGCCCTACTTAAATCAGAGGTAGGTATAGAATGGCCGTAGAAATAATTTCATGACCAATTCCCACACAAGTTATGTGGCCGGGCTGGGGTTCGAACTCACGATCCCCGGATTGACAGTCCAGCGCTCTACCAACTGAGCTAGCCAGGCCCGGCATGTATTATCATGACCATGTTTAATTTTTAGGATGTTTATGAATGGTGGTAAAATGTATCCCTTTTCAACAAAATTCCTGGTGTTAAGAATAGGGAAACTTTTCATGATGATGTTAAAATATTTTCAGGTCAGATGGTTTTTTAGTAAATGCCCTTTTAAAGAACATTTTTCTCATAAATTACATATATGTTTTATATCTCAACACTTGTAAGATAAACTATGTATTGTATAGTTAATTTATGGACTCAAACCCATCTTCAGATCAATTATTTTACTGGTATGCTACACCGGTATTTACATGTAGCTTTGATGTTATGTGGTACATATTTATTTTACACATTTTTAAGTACATGTTAAACTGTTCTGTTTTCTATTCAGTGTTCTAGAACATGAATGTAGATATGTATATGTGTATTTCCTATTAATCAAGATCAAGTGTATAGAGGGTATTTGTTTGGTTTCTGTGTGATAATGCGTTATATCATCACTGGAAGGGAGACAATTAATATTTTCACGAGCCCTTGCGCGAGTGAAAATATGTAAAATGTCTCCCTTTGTGATGATGTAACGTTTATCACACCGAAAACAAACACATTTTCTTTTATTTTATGCTATTGAGTATTTTTTTTTTACATTTAACAAAAGCCGTCCAGCACAGTGAGTGATATAGGGATATATCTCACTGATATTTTCCTATATTTGACTACTTAGCATAAGATAAACATGTTTATTGATGGATATGATTTACCAAGTATTCTAATTAGTGTTTAAAACATAACCAGAAAATATATTTAGTGTAAAAAAGTGTTAATTTCTTGTTCCCAGTGTCATCTGATGACGTAGGTTGCAGAATTATGCATGCTTAATTATACCTGTACTAAACCTATAGATAGTCATATCATTGTAGAAATTAATTATACCTGTACTAAACCTATAGATAGTCATATAATTGTAGAATGAATTAGCATAAGCTCGGCTGAACACGCGTTGTTCAAGGGTCAATCTGATTAAAATCTGCTTCTAAAATATGCTACGTATGTAATGTAATTTAATGTTAACTCATTTAATTATCTGATGGCGACCAATAGAAGGTCATCTTCCGTCTTGAAAGTGAAAGTAGGAAAGTGTCACAGTCTGACAAGTATAAAAATCACATTTTCACTATTAAGACATCATGACTGTGTATCGGGTATGTTGCTAGGTTTTGATCGTTGATTGACTCGATCTCTAGCACCTATAGAAATATATATTATTTGCCCACTGTTAAAATGGTCTACAATTTGAAAGTAAGCCTTACATTAGGAAGTTAGCACTTATGTCAGACTGATTTAAGGACGAGCAACTCTGTTTATTTGTTGTCCATTGTCTATTTTGCATCGTCAGCAACTTGTAGAGAAATCGTCTGACAATGTAGACAGATAACAAAACATGACCTTTTATGTTGTATATCCATGGTCTACTGTCCATAACATTCCTTTTCCATCAAGTTGATCCATGCTAAATTCAAATAAGAGGAAAACCTTTTTCAGTACGATTTCATAACAGATTGGCAGAAAGTTTGTACGATATCTTGTGCAAAATGTATTAAATACATGTCCATTCTACCAAAATATTCCTAACAACAATGATAAAAAAAACCATCTTCCTTTTGTCAGCCTACCTCATTTTCAGTACTTGAATTTGTACCAGTATATAAGTGTATGTTTGCTTTACTTTTATAACAACAATGCTAAGTTTTGGTGAACACCGTTTGAGAGCGGCACCATACAGTAGTTACCTCCCAAGTACTATTTCTGAACAGGCCGTGTATTCAAGGTGCATTTCACTGGCAGCTGGGCACTGTGTATTACTTAGCATGTCTTAATATGGGTGTTGTTGTTGTTTTTGCAAATATTGTTATTACCATGCATACACTTCTGTTAAAACGTACGTAGATGAATTGTTAGGGTTATCCAAGTAAATTGTGAATGCTGAAAAGGGATCCAGACTGGGTTATGTTTTGAGAGTTCAGCATACAAAGGTTTGATTATGGGGCAACATATCACTGTTGTTATTTTGGAACATGTTGGCATTGTAAAATGAAAGAGAAAATATGTCATGAGAAGAAAATTGTTTATGGTTGCGTAAAGTGGTGAAATAATGTACCTTGCTTTATTTTCAATATTTCGTTCAAAATGTAAATATAAGATTAATTATTTTTAGTAAGGGTAACATCTTGGTGTAATATTATAAATAACAAATACAGATTAATGAAAAAATGTACTACTATGAAACTGGGTAACCCCGATACTGAAATGCCAGCCAGCCCCAAGCTTATTAGGCAGGGAACACAATAAGATTAAAGTAATTTATTTTTAAATCTGTTTGTTTTGTAAAGAATGTTCAGAAATAACAAATGTTTATTATCCATGCATTTTGAATAAAACAGACAGAGATCAGTGCTTGAAATGTTTATTTTGACATGCTTTAACTGATAATTAAAATAATTGACCATTTTATGTTTTTACATTTTACACAAACTTGGTATTGTTTTTAATAATGTGCTGTTTCATTGGTCGCTATCGATCGATATAAAGTCATATCAATCATTGATTTACATCATAAAATGGCAATATTGTGTTTTTTATTTATAGCGAAGTCTATGATTATTTGTTCAATCAGGCATGTATTTTGTTGCCATTCTTTGCCATTTTATACACGATAATGATATTTTAAGAAATTATTTACATTATTGAATGCTCATTCAAGAGCCTGTATCAACCTCATTGATTAACATTAAACTTTACCCTTTAGCTTACCGTCTTAATGGAATGTATATATTAACTTTCATAAATTTATATATATATTTATGTTGTTATGTTTTGGAAAGCTTTATCAAATATGTTGTCATTTTCTTGTGTCTTATGTGAAGTATCCTGCATGTTCCGTTCCAGCACCTATGTGTTGTTTTGAATTTGAGTTTGGTCTTGTCCAAATTTGTTTTTGTCTCTTTTAAACTTGCTGATCCTGAGGTCTGAAATAACCAGTTCAAGATCATATTGTGCAACATTTCCGCCAGCCATAGAGATTCAGTGTTTGATACATTAAACATGTGAAAAATTAAGGTACAAAATTGATATACCGGTATGTAATCAAAGTATCCAAAGTACAAGGTCATATTGTTCACAGCACAGAAATTTTGGTTTTGCGTTGGGTACATATTTGTGGATTCAGAAGTTTATCAATGGACAAATATTTTTTTATATTTTGAAATGACAGTGTATTCCACAATTTTAGAAATAAGCCATTTTTTGTAGCCTATTTATAAATCAGCCAGCATGACTATGAACATTCTCAATTTCAAACTAATGTCTTAACTTTAATATTTACTAATAAAAACGATTTTTACATACATTGTACAAGCTTTGATTTCACGGGGTAAGTTTTATAAGTTCACAAGTTTTCCTAGTTGTTGGGCCTGAGCTTCAAGAATAAACTTGTTATTGGTCATAAAAAAATCTTCCTTCAGTAAAGCATGTAGTATAGGCAGAATTGTCAAAGTAGTAATCCTTTTCCTAGCATTGAATGAAACGTGGTAAGGCAGTTACCTGAAACGCTCTGAAATGCATTAATAGCTAAAATTTTGCACTTGCCCGACTTATTAAAATCTCCAAGTGTGCTTGCCCCCAAGACAATTTACTTCATCCGGGCTTAATATCAATACTGTTTTCAGAAATCTGAATACTAAGACATTTGATTGTTGTTGTTTTTTCTTTTCAAATTATGATCGATGGCAGTAAATCATTTTAGCTTAGCTTTTTGTGTATTTTTCCTCAGCAGTTGGCACACAGTCAGTACAATTTTTGAAATGTTTGAATACTCAACATTTACTGCTGAAACCAATTTACCTACCGCATTATGTGCTGTCATTTAGGAACATTTTGAAAGTTCAACAAGTAAAATTTGTAATTGATAATTATTACATACATGTATTAAAGTGTTTATAGCAGAATCCAGAGGGGATGGAGATTGGCTTATATAAAGAACGGATTGAGTATGCAGCTTCTTATTATTGGTATATGAATTTAACTGGAATAAAGTTATTAATTAACCAGATCATTTTGAACCAGTACTTTTTATAGAATTTTTGTTAATGTTTTTGAGGACACGTTTATGTGTAAATTATACTTTATTGTGGTTGTTTATGTTATATTTACACCATATCGATGTAACCATTTAGAATGTGATAGATATCAGTGTTTTATAATGGTTGTGTTGTTCTTACCCAAATGTGATTATGGAACAAGCGTAATTACTTGTAATTACAACAATAAATAATAATTATTTATTAACCCTAACCCTAACCCTAACCCCAGGGCCCACTGCTGATATAACAGCCAGAGGGCCGATGTTCCGGAGCCATTATACGGCTAGGGCCGTTTATAGACGCCCGGCCTAACCCTGCCGTATATTATCGTTTATAATAAATATTGTGTTCTTCATTGATCCATAAGACAATTTCTAGCGCTTCTAGTGTTGTTTTTTTCTGACACGGCCATGTTTTGGACTAAATAAGTCATTCGCAGTTCGCACAGGCTAATCCAGGATAGCACGAAACTCCGCTTTTAGGGTATTTTCTGTTTCAAGGAAGTCTCTTCTAAACATAAAACCCCTGTAGGCAAAAAGTGTCGTCCCTGATTAGGCTGTGCTGACTGCACAGGCTAATCCGCGACGACACTACGCACATGCGACAAGACTCAAATATTTACATACAAATAACAGCATTTATCAACAACAACAAATACTAGCTTCCACTCTTGTGTGAGCTCTTTGGTGTCTTCTGAAATAATAAATACAAGCATCTACTATGTTACTTAAATTTACATGTACAAAGCCATGTTTATTTCATCCTGTATCTTGTGGTTTATTTCTATACATATCTAAATTACCAAGCATCTTTCATGTATATAGCAAACTGCTTACATTAAAGGTCAGGCAAAAATTAACTTTTACTAATGGCAAGTATTATATTTCATTAAACATCCATCACAACAAATTAGTGCGTTTATGAGCTAATAAACATTTATAAATTTGCTTCTCACGATG
This sequence comes from Congeria kusceri, assembly GCA_027627225.1. Taxonomy (NCBI): domain Eukaryota; kingdom Metazoa; phylum Mollusca; class Bivalvia; order Myida; family Dreissenidae; genus Congeria; species Congeria kusceri. Next base: position 42,437,579 of record CM051036.1, on the reverse strand, counting down.
CATAACTTTTAATTTGTCTGTTTTGCAATTGATTTTAAATTTCTACTTTCAAATTCATAGCTTATTCTTGATAATTAGTATGCAAGAGACAGGATATGATTCCAGTAACTATTGGTCAAAATCCCAAATATTTCAACTACAGGTTACTAGCAGTATCACCCTACTGCTTCCAAATTATTGTTTGTGATTACTTCTTTTAGCACTGACCCAGTCTTAAAAGATTTTACATTTTGTGGTACATATTTATTTACATATCCAAGCTTTTCACTGTACGTACACTCTTCTAAAATTATGTATTTAATACAAAGAACTAGTTTAAACTGATTTTGTTTAGAAACTACATGTATTAAGAAATAAAACAACTTTAATTGTGGGCTGTTAAAATACCTATATGATCAAAAGAAAGGTTAAATACATCATACAAGTAATTGTTAGAAAGATGTTGTATGTGACAATCAAACAAACACAATGTCCATATGAAACTTCCAAGTTTTGCCTGATACTCCTGGAGCTTATAACATATTATATATACTATAAATGGACATATAATAACATATTATATATACTATAAATGGACATATAATTACGTACATTTATTTAAGATTTTCTCGATGGATTAATATTTACATGCAAATGAACAATTTGTTATCACTTATGATTTGTGACCAATGCATTGATTTCATGAACTAGTATTGTACAGTGCATGTCAAGGTATATATTATACAACACTCCCACCCCCTTGACCTCCCGCCACAAAAAAGGAAGAATACATTCAGTTAATTAAAATTCTGCATAAATTGCAAATACCCCCCCCCACACACACACGCCAAATTTTCCTCATACCAGTTATGTTAAATGAGATTTATTTCCAGCTTTGGGATGCGTTCAGTATACACACTTGGTATAGAAGATTTTCCCAAATGCCGCTCTACCTGTACATGTGTATACAACAGCAACTACTTCATTCCATCTAGTATTTATTTCATCATGCTGAATTACACTGTCTAACAACACATATAATGTAAAACTTTCGCAAGACTTAGAAAACATGTCAGCAAATATGATAACAAAGCATGTTCTAAACAATGTACTTTGTACCACGTTAAAAAAGATTACAGAGCATAACAACACGACAATAAGCAGTAGCTTCTAGAAGCATCCTATAATATTATAAGAATGCGAGTATTAAAGCAAACAGTTACCGGTAATGCATTGTTATAACAGACAACAGTCACACACATTGTTATAACAGACAACAGTCACACACATTGTTATAACAGACAACAGTCACACACATTGTTATAACAGACAACAGTCACACACATTGTTATAACAGACAACAGTCACACACATTGTTATAACAGACAACAGTCACACACATTGTTATAACAGACAACAGTCACACACATTGTTATAACAGACAACAGTCACACACATTGTTATAACAGCTCATGGTCAGATAAATATCAGTACACATGATGAATGCAAGCAGACCCTATGACTTATTTAAGTTCCCACTCTCAAACTTAGTCCCAACTTAAAATATTGACCAATGAAGTCACTCGTTACATTTCCACTTTGAATTTCATTGGTCAATATTTTAAGTTTGAGATTGAGAACTTGTGTAGTCATGTGGCCAGATTACAGACGTCAATAAAGGTCAGAGCACAAGGGAAAGATCAAGAGTGACCCAGGCTGCTACAACCCATTTCTTTTTGGTTCCTATGCTGCCTCTGTGGTTATCTCAACAAAGAAATATTTTTTAACATCTTTTGAAACTTATTTTATTTTCGCAAATATTTTTAGAACAAAATGAAGAGACCATACTTAAATCCTAGACCTTTCCCTAGTGCACACAGTCACACATACATGTACATACACCAGTAATAGCACAGTAACTATTTGAACTGTGAACCACATCAATAATAATGTCAATTAGCAAAATACTACAAGATATGACAAATTACATGTATGCCTGCATCTCATAATTTGAACCACTTAGACGGTTATCTGCATTGCATCTTAATATTGGTTTTCTGGTTTTGTTTAACAGTTTTTAACATTATAAAAATCATGATCATGAACTTTGTACCTCCATTAGAAGCATTAGAGGATTAAAACTTTGGACTTGCCTATTTGTTAGAAAATATTTAAACTAGACCAGCTTCCCCCCCCCCCCCGTCCCTCTGCTGCTTTTGTGCAGCCCCCTGTACTTTTTTGGTCTTTGATCTTTCCCTAGTGCACACAGTCACACATACATATGCCTGTATCTTTTAATTTGAACCATTTAGACAGTTATCTGCATTGCATCTTAATATCGTTTTTCTGATCAGTTTTCAACATTATATAAATTATTATCCTGTATATTAACAATGTGTGGCAATACAGCCACAGGGATACGAGAATGTTTAGCAAATTTATACCACACCAGACCAGCATACCTGGTCATTTACAAGAATATAGCATTTTTTAACATTTGTATGAATATTTTTAGCTGAGGAGTTTTCTATCATTCAAGCATCCAACTTTTATTAATATTTACTTTTAAACTGGGTATGTAAATCTTACACAATTTATGTGTTAACAAATAAAAAAAACACCATTTGTTGTTGTTTTCTCTTTTACCGGTTATATAAAAGTTTCGTACAACACAAAACTTCAACATAAGCACCACTACATTCTTGGCACTTTTCCAATGCACGATTACAGCGCTTGTGCGAGGTCACCTTCAGATAAGCTCTTCACACTTGTTTAATTTGCGTGAACAGCACTAATAAGAGTTCTCCCCAAGACAATCACTTGGCTTTTGTCTTCTGTAATGTAAATAAAATGCCAAAACAACAAGAGGGCCATGATGGCCCAAAGCACTCACCTAAGAAATGGTACAGTTGAAGACTATACTGTTGTGACAGGTTTGAAAATTAAGGTATATATGAACATTACGCAGAGGGGGATAGGATTAATTTGATTTAAAACATCGGTTAGTGCAATGGGCTAACTAAAGGACGAGTTGGGTGGTGGATGTGCGGTGTTTTTCCCAATGGTTCTCAAATCATTTTTCTCGATATTCTTACCTGACCCTTTTTCATTAAGTCGGTGACAATTATGGAAAATGCAGAAACGGTCGATTTTGATGCCTTTTTCCCAGACAGTTTAAGAGAACTAGTTGCAATGTGATAATTGCGATGGCTGTTCTATTAGGTCAAATTTTGCTTTTTCTTTTATAATTTTCTGTCCAATGATGATAAATTATGTTACCGCAGGCTCTGAAGACATCGATGTTGCATGTACAAATAAATGCATACAAGGTTTATAATTTTCTGTCCAATGATGATAAATTATGTTACCGCAGGCTCTGAAGACATCGATGTTGCATGTACAAATAAATGCATGCAAGGTTTGCAACTGTTGGAAATCAAATTTTATCAATCAATTTTTATGGTCATACGCAAACTATGTAAGTTTGGTCAACATTGAATCAAAAATCGTGTGTGCAAGCCAATCATTGATAACTTGTTGATGTTTTTTTCCAAATACAAGGGGCAATAACTCGGGTGTTTCTGGCCTGATCATGCTTATATTCTACTTCACCTGCAGTCTTACGTTCATTGACAAACTGTGCATAATTGGAGGTGATTGGATGAAAAATGAAGTCTCTATCCTGAATAATGTCCATTTTTGTATATTTTTTTCACAAAGAAAGGGCAATAAATCAGGTGTTTCTGGTCCGATCTTGCTTATATTTGATTCAACTGTAATCTCATGGTAATAGACAAACTGTGCAAGATTTGTGAAGATTGGATGAAAAATGAAGTCTCTATAATACACAAACTCTGAAAGTTTGGTTAAGATTGGATGGAAAATAAAGTCTATAATTATGTTGGAAAAAAGGCATTTTTGCACTTTTTTTGCATGAAAAACGGGCAATATCTCTAGTGTAACTGGTGTGATCTGACCCAGTAACATTCCGAGATTTTACGGTCATACACAAACTGTGCAAGTTTGGTTAAGACTGCATAAAAAGTAAAGTTTCCAGCATGAATACAAACCCAATTGTTGACGGCACACGGACGACAGACGACGGACGACCCAAGAGAGGTCCCCTATACCAATAGCTCACTGAGCACTTCATGCTAAGGTGAGATAAAAAGACATGTACTTCTGCCTTTGAACAAAACATCACTCCAGATAAAAATGTTCACACGTATGCTAGTCTAGTATTAAATGTAAATCAAACTTCGGTCAAAGAATATGTTCGAAGGAGGGGTTGTGTCCAATCCTATTGGGACATATTGACAACAAAGTACATGTATGTCAACATTTCAAGAAATACATGTAGTAACAATATAATATTACAGGTTACCCTTACATTATATAATTATTAGCAAAAACATCTCACATATTTTCATTTCCTATACATGGTTACAATTATTTTCTACAAAGAACTACCTTACTCATAATAAAAAGCGTTCAATGTTCAAATACTTCTTATGATTATGCTGAGAGAAAGCAAGCTTTTCTCATATAAAAAACCAAACATTTGATGAAATGTGCAGTTGTTTATAATCAATATAGTATGTGTCATAGACAACCAAGACAAATCAAAACAACAACAACAATAAGCAAAGCAGCAGCAAAAATTAAACAAAATTAGAATAAATCATAACAATGTTACACAGTGAATATTATACAATTACAGACCCTGGAAGCATAGCTAAGGCATTTCTAAAAAAACATCTGAAGTTTTACTTCATGGCATTCATCTGTTTTGGGGTAAATAAATACTATATCTTATACATAAAACACATACTTATTTAATACCTGTGAAACTGTATACAATATAAATGCAACATACCGACAAAATATGCAAGAGGGACATACATGTTGATCTTCAGTACAACTCTAAATGGAAATACATAGTTATTGTTACAAATATGTGGCAAGATAAAACATTGACTACATTAGTGCAATGTATAGAAAACTGTATCTTGGTATAAGACACAGTAAATATATACTGGTATTTAAGATGCAATTATTTACAAACATCAAATATGTAAACAATACATACAAGTATATTGATTGTTATATAATAAGGTGTGTATCGAACAATCAAGTGGCTTACATAAAATGTAATTATTTACAAACATCAAATATGTAAACGATACATACAAGTATATTGATTGTTATATAATAAGGTGTGTATCGAACAATCAAGTGGCTTACATAAAATGTAATTATTTACAAACATCAAATATGTAAACAATACATACAAGTATATTGATTGTTATATAATAAGGTGTGTATCGAACAATCAAGTGGCTTACATAAAATGTAATTATTTACAAACATCAAATATGTAAACAATACATACAAGTATATTGATTGTTATATAATAAGGTGTGCATCGAACAATCAAGTGGCTACCAGTTTTTACGTGTACCTCTGAAACAACGTTTTTTAGGAATAAACAAATTGCTAGAATCCTGAACAACTCAATGGCCCATTCTTTCATTACATGTATGTATTCCCAGCTGGCTATAAATCTCAACATTTAGCGAAATAAAACTTTGTTTGACTACAACTTTTTTCGTTATTAAACTCTTGAAATACTCAAAATGAGGTAATTTTAAACCAGAACAAGCCCTTAATTACACCTTTATAACAACATTATCGATTGTGGTACATGTATGTATGTAAAAATTATCAACTCAATAAATATGAACATACATCAATTGATTGCATTTTCCAGAGACAATATTAATGAGATATACAAACATCTGCTTGAACAGAGATTTAAAACAAAAATAGCAACATACAATCATTATGATGTGGTAACAAATGTGTAAACTTAAAACAAAAATCAACAAAGTGCAAACAAACAACTGGCCCGGTGTTCACACAACAAGTTGAGTCTGATTTTTAGGTTCAAGATGAACTTAGGCCGCATTTTTCAGGATCAGACTGCACAGGCTAATCCGGGACGACACTTTACGCACATGCATTAAACCCGGTTTTCAGACACGCCTCAAATATTTTTGAGATTCCGCTCATTTGAGCTAGAAGATCAAGATAAGCTAAGATTGAGCTTGATCCTAGAGTTAATCCTCTGTGAACACGGGTCCTGTGGAGTGCCGATTATATCTGCATATGACTCTATGAAAACAATAGGGGCACAGTAAAAAAACAACATTTGCTTCGAGTTATTTTTCAGCAAGCAGGTAATATAACAATTGAAAGCTTAATGTGAGAATGTTTTTCTTTCTCTTAAGGCAGAATGATTTAGCTTGTTATGCAGTCAAGTGAATACAGTATAACAACAAGAGCACGACCTACGGGTGCTGGAAACTCGACTTTCTTGTATATGATATTATTCTGGCAATAACTCCACCAAAATCCTAGATATAGTTACCTCATCTTGTTTACAGAATGGGTTCATAACTATTTCGACTTTCAAGTCAATACCTCTTATATTTAGGGTAAAATTTGACCTAAAGCGAAAATTCAAAGTTGAAACAAGAAACGTGGACATTCCACGAAAACAAAATTTTTCCAATGAAATGCATTAAAGTCAGTAAAAAAAATAAGTTAGTAATGGTGACCGTGACCTTAACCCCACCAAACTGATACACAATCCCAAGCCAAGGTCTAGATATAAGGTATCTACATATGAAGTTTCAGTAAAATGACCTCAATGTCTTCTCAACCTATTGAGTGGAAACTGTTTGTCTATATTTAGTAATGGTGACCTTGAACTTGACCCCACCCACCACATATGCAATCCCAGACGAGGTCTAAATATAAGATATCTATGTATGAAGCTTTGTTAAAATATCTCAATGTGTTCTCAAGTTACTGAGAAGAAACTTTTTTTTTATTTTTAGTAAGGGTTACCTCGACCTTGACCCCACCTACCCTATACGCAATCCCAAGCGAGGTCTAAATATAAGGTATCTATGGATGAAGTTTTATTAAAATATCTTAATGTGTTCTCAAGTTATTGGGCAGAAACCGGTTCTCTATTTTTAGTTATGGTGACCTTGACACCTACCCCAGAAGCAATCCCAAGCGAGGTCTTGATATAAGGTATATTATGTATGAAGTTTCATTGAAATGTCTTAACGATTTCTAAAGTTTTTGATGGGAAACTGTTTTTCTTTTTTTAGTAACAGTGACCTTGATCCCACAAACACATACACAATCCCAAGTGAGGTCTTGATATAAGGTATCTATGTATGAAGTTTCATTACAATATCTCAATGCGTTCTCAATTTATTGAGCGGAAATACTTTTTCTACTTTTTGTAAGTGACCTTGACCCCACCCACCCCATATGCAATCCCAAGCGAGGTCTCAATATAGGGTATTTATGTATTCAATTTCATTAAAATATCTCAATGCGTTTTCAAGTTATTGAGCGGAAACCATTTTTATACTTTAGTAACAGTGACCTTGGCCCTGCCCATCCTATATGGAATACCAAGCGATGTCTCGATATAAGGTATCTCTGCATGAAGTTTCATTAAAATATCTCAATGCCTTCTCAAGTTATTGAGCGGAAACCATTTTCTCTTTTTAGTAACAGTGACCGTGACCCCACTCACCCCATATGCAATCAAAAGCAAGGTCTCGACATAAGGTATCTGTTTATTAAGTTTCATTAAACTATCTCAATGCATTCTCAACTAATTGAGCAGAAACTTTTTTCTATTTTTAGTAACAGTGACCTTGACCTTGACCCCACCTATCCCAAATGCTCCCTCAAGCGAGGTCTCGATTCAAGGCATCTATGTATGAAGTTTCATTAAAATATCTAAATCCATTATCGAGTTGGAGAGCGGAAACGAAAAGTGCAACGACCGCCTGCCTGACCAACGACATACGCCAATCCAATAACTGAAATTTTTCTTTGAAAATATTTGTTAAAAAGGGCAATTTCTCAAAAGAAATCCTTGATAGTTACCTCCTCTTGTATACAGAATAAATTCATCACTGTGATCAAGTACTTCGAGTTTCAAGTCAATACCTCATACAGGTATTGAGAAATTTGACCTAAAGCGAAAATTGTAAGTTCAAAAAATATAACTCCTACAAAATCCTTGAAAGAGTTACCTCCTCATGTCTGCAGAATGGGGTCAGCACCATAAACAAGTATCTCGAGTTTTAATTGAATGTCTTTGATAGTTATTGAGAAATTTTATATTTAACAAAAAATGTCAAAATATAAGTTGAAAGTCCAAACAAGGGCAGATAACTATGGAAATACAAATCACAGGGTTACCTGCCTTGTTGTAATGAATTACCCTTATGATAGTGAACAAGTATTGAAAGTTTAAAATGGATACCTTTGATAGTTTTTCAGAAAAAGACTGACAAAAAACTCAACCCAAAAACTTAACTAACCACAATAACTTGACTTTTTTTCTTCGAAAAGTCGATCTAAAAATAAAATCACAGATCTCTCACCCATTGTTTGCATTATATTGAAAACACATATCTTTACTATAAACAAGTAATTAGGCAATTAATAAGTAACAACCAAGTATTTAGTTTATAAATGCAATAAAAAGGTGTACAAATGTGTTTAAATGATGCTGATTAGACAACACCAAAAACATGGCAAGGCGGAAAGAGCACTGGAATGTACAGAAGGTTGCTAGTTTGGAAATCAACAATTAGAATTATCTCTGCCAATCTGTGTGCATATGAACAATTAGAATTATCTCTGCCAATCTGTGTGCATATGAACAATTAGAATTACCTCGCCAATCTGTGTGCATATGAACAATTAGAATGATCTCTGCCAATCTGTGTGCACATGCAAAAGCAAAGGGTTTCACAATTAGAATTATCTCTGCCAATCTTTGTGCATATGCAAAAGCAAAGGGTTTCACAATTAGAATTACCTCTGCCAATCTGTGTGCATATGAACAATTAGAATTATCTCAACCAATCTTTGTGCATATGCAAAAGCAAAGGGTTTCACAATTAGAATTATCTCTGCCAATCTGTGTGCATATGCAAAAGCAAAGGGTTTCACAATTAGAATTATCTCTGCCAATCTGTGCGCATATGCAAAAGCAAAGGGTTTCACAATTAGAATTATCTCTGCCAATCTGTGCGAGTATGAACAATTAGAATTATCTCTGCCAATGTGTGTGCATATGCAAAAGCAAAGGGTTTCACAATTAGAATTACCTCTGCCAATCTGTGTGCATATGAACAATTAGAATTATCTCTGCCAATCTGTGCGCATATGCAAAAGCAAAGGGTTTCACAATTAGAATTATCTCTGCCAATCTGTGCGCATATGAACAATTAGAATTATCTCTGCCAATCTGTGCGCATATGAACAATTAGAATTATCTCTGCCAATGTGTGTGCATATGAACAATTAGAATTATCTCTGCCAATGTGTGTGCATATGCAAAAGCAAAGGGTTTCACAATTAGAATTACCTCTGCCAATCTGTGTGCATATGAACAATTAGAATTATCTCTGCCAATCTGTGTGCATATGAACAATTAGAATTATCTCTGCCAATGTGTGTGCATATGCAAAAGCAAAGGGTTTCACAATTAGAATTATCTCTGCCAATCTGTGCGCATATGAACAATTAGAATTATCTCTGCCAATGTGTGTGCATATGCAAAAGCAAAGGGTTTCACAATTAGAATTACCTCTGCCAATCTGTGTGCATATGAACAATTAGAATTATCTCTGCCAATCTGTGCGCATATGCAAATGCAAAGGGTTTCACAATTAGAATTATCTCTGCCAATCTGTGTGCATATGCAAAAGCAAAGGGTTTCACAATTAGAATTACCTCTCCCAATCTGTGTGCATATGAACAATTAGAATTATCTCTGCCAATGTGTGTGCATATGCAAAAGCAAAGGGTTTCACAATTAGAATTATCTCTGCCAATCTGTGTGCATATGCAAAAGCAAAGGGTTTCACAATTAGAATTATCTCTGCCAATCTGTGCGCATATGCAAAAGCAAAGGGTTTCACAATTAGAATTATCTCTGTCAATCTGTGCGCATATGCAAAAGCAAAGGGTTTCACAATTAGAATTATCTCTGCCAATGTGTGTGCATATGCAAAAGCAAAGGGTTTCACAATTAGAATTATCTCTGCCAATCTGTGTGCATATGCAAAAGCAAAGGGTTTCACAATTAGAATTATCTCTGCCAATCTGTGTGCATATGCAAAAGCAAAGGGTTTCACAATTAGAATTATCTCTGCCAATCTGTGCGCATATGCAAAAGTAACGGGTTTCACAATTAGAATTATCTCTGCCAATCTTTGTGCATATGCAAAAGCAAAGGGTTTCACAATTAGAATTATCTCTGCCAATCTTTGTGCATATGCAAAAGCAACGGGTTTCACAATTAGAATTATCTCTGCCAATCTGTGTGCATATGCAAAAGCAAAGGGTTTCACAATACAGTTACATGTAGGTTAGATAGAAAGAAAACATTGCTCTTGATTCAAGAATTCGCTAACAATCAAAGGCCTGGCTACCATTTTGTCCAAATTAAACCAAATTATGTTTGTGACATAAAACAACCGTCTATAATTACAGAAAGTACACAATCTTCAAAAGACATGATTTGAGCTGTTCAAAAATATGGTCAAAAATTGATATGTATCGAGCTGTCGTTTTCCTTTAAAAAATGTGACTATAGTAACAATACCGATATTTATACAGCATTGGCAAACTTACATGTACTTTATCAACTCAACAAAAAAAGAAATACTCAAATTTATTATGTCACTATGACTTCAAGATTTACAAATATTGTTAAATGGAACTACATGGCATATTCCATGTTCACAATAATACATGTACCCGTGTGTTTGCTAAATCAACATACATGCATTGTGTTATATTCCCTAACAGTTTTTATCCCCCCCCCTCAATGTTTTCATAAACAAAAGCCCTCCATAAAAATTTCAGTGTTTGCATGGTACACACGAATTAACCATAACAATTTTAAACAGAATGGTTTGTCAATGTGTGATAATTAGGTACGATATTATCAATAATCAGTATCATTTTGGTCATCTTTATTACCATCATAACTGGCATGATGCAACTGTTTGATCCTGTGTGTGATCATGTTTTATGGTATTATCCATCATCATTATCATCATCATTATTATTACCATAATCATGATAATGATCATCATTGTCATCATCATCATCATCATCATCATCATCATCATAACCATCATAACTCATATGATGTCACTGTGTGAACATGTTTGATGAAATTATCCATCATCATTATCATCGTCGTCATCATCATCAGCATCATAACTGGCATGATATCCCCTTCTCAGGGTTGCTTGGCCAGGGGCATAAGAGCCGTATCTCAGGGTATAGTCGTAGTAGGGATATGACGGCGCCCATTCTGTGTTATTTTCTGCCGCATTTTCTTCGCTCTCATCTGTGATTTGTGTTCGGCCAAAAATGCATTCAGAATAAGCAGGGGGTGGAAGAACGGCTGAAAAAATAAGTTATCAATAAATGAATATTAAAATGAAACACAAAAATCAACAAAATGCATCAATCAACAGTCTGCATATATATCTTTATTTTTTCTAAGGTCAAAATATTTTGCAAGGTCAGATACAGATATTAAGTACAAAATACAAACTTTACAGACCAGTACATTTCATGACAGTAAGCGATACAATACCCTGCTTTTATTAAAATTCTTATGCTTTTTTCCAAAATTTAAAAGAAACCTGTTCATAAATACTCGTGTCTGATTTATCTCGTCGCCTATTATGCTTTTATATAATATAAATGTAAAAGAGACAGTGCATATATACTAATATTTGATTTATCTAGTGAGCTGTCTCTTTCCCTGATCTGAAGAAAAGCAAACAATGATATGATGTAGTTAGCCGAATTACATTAAAATTCAGCACCCCAAAAACAGTTACCACAGCAACTGAACCTACATTCTTCATAGGAAGGTGGAAGCACCAGTTCTCCAGGAGTATCACTGCCGGGCATCTCAACAGTCAGTGCCTCTGGAGACACAATCTCCGGCGCCGACGGCTGCACAAACGTTCGTGGTAGGGGTTGGGGCCGAGACATGTCGCGTAATGGAACTGATCCAATGAACAGGGGCCGCGAAGCGATGCACTTCTCTGAACCAGAACAGACCTTAAGCTGAAATAAAAATGTTGTAGGAACAATGAGATGGTCTTCTGGTTTCTACTTCATTGACACATAATAGGTAATTACTGTAATACAATGTATATACTTTCATCGAAGTAATGTATATTCTTTAAAGTAATGTACATTCAAAGTAATGTGTATTATATACTATATCTCAAGTTTGGAAGTATAATGAACACAAAAACCATTAACATGTTAAATTTACTTCATACTGTGAGTTAATAATGCAGCAGTCTTCAATGTACATGTAAGATGGTGTTAACAACAGAGTTAATGCTAGTTAATATATATATATACCGGTACTCAAATTTACATTTAACAGAAAAACCATTAACAATCTACCTTGACTTCATACGAGATATAAATAATATTGCAACCCTCAAGGTAAGATGGTGGTAATGATGGAATAAGTGTCGAGTCGTTGATGTGGTGGTCTTTATGGGGCTGTATTATCCTGCTTCGCGAAGTAAACAGATTAAAGTCATGGGATTTCGTCATGAACTTTGGGCGACCGGAAGAAAGGAAGTTATGTGATACACCTGTGTATTTGACATTCTGAAAAAAACAATCAAGAAAAATAGTGTAAATAATTAACAAGAGCTCTTGGAGGACAGCGCGCTCGACTTTTCTTGTGCTTGTCAGAGTTTCTGGCATTTTTTCAAAAACAAACTGTTTGGATAGTAGGGGCTAATTAAACAAAAGTATTTTTATTATCAAGTTATTGAGTGGAAAGTATTTTTCTAATTTTCAAAACAGTGACCTTAACCCCACCCACCCGATATGCTATCTAATGCAATGTCTCTATATGGTATCTATAAATAGAGTTTTCTCAATTGTTCTTGAGTTAATGAGCAAAAACTGTTTTTTCTAGTAACAGTGACCTTGACCTTGAACCCCAACCCAACCCTTCCCAAATGCAATCCCAAGTAAAGTATTGCTGTAGGGTATCTATGTATAAAGGTTCATTCTTGAGTTAGATGGTGGAAAACAAAAGTTGACGCCACCACCCCAGCCTTGGGAATGTAAAATTTCTATGTGTAAAAAGGCCAATAATTGTGACAAATTCCAAACTAAAGTTATCAAAATTGGCCTATGGGTTCATTTTAATATAATGAATAAGTGTTTAAAGTTTCAATAAAATCCCCAGCCATTCCTGAGAAACTAGCTTACAGAAAACCATAAGCATAGCCTAATAGTTTATATGTAAAATTACTAAGTGTAAAAAAAGGCCAATAATTTTGACAAATTTCAAACCAGAGTAATCCAAATTGGCCTATGAGTTCATTTTAATATAGGGAATAATTGTTTTATTTTTCAAGAAATTCCTCAAGCCATTTCTGAAAAACTAGCTTAGCAAAAAACTTTAACCTGTCCATATAGCTTATATGTAACATTTTTAAGTGTAAAAAGGCCCATATTTTGACAAATTTCAAATTAGAGTTACCAATCTTCACCTATAGGTTCATTTTAATATGGGGAATAAATGTTTAAGTTTGAATTAAATCCGTCAAGCCATTCCTGAGAAATTACCTAGACCATAATAGAGTAAAACCCCACTAATACGACCCTTTGGAGGTCTGGAATAAAGTGGTCTTAATAGCGGGGTGGTCATATTATTGAGGTACATACAGCAAATCACCGAGTCAGTACATGAATTTGTCTTTGTTATTTAATGAAAATCAGGAATAATGAACACCAGTAGATAACTAAAATGTCAATTTGTTCTCTATACAATTAATTACTAAATTCAGATTATGTAACTTATATTTATGGATAATAACATTACATTAAGCCGGAAGTTAAATTTAAAAAAAAAAGATTTACTAAGTCCATTTATAGTTAAACATTAATCAGTGTTATCCACTAACTGTTCGATAGTGCCAATTAACGTAATCTGATACACCGTCGTTGTGCTAATCCTTTATCAAAACATCCTTAAAATTGTTTTTCACACTCTCCCTTGTACAACCGCAAAGCAGTGCGTTATCTCCAGGGTATATGTTGTTAACTGATGACGTAAAGTGTCAACGACCATTTGACACAGGTCACAATAAGGGGGTGATTTTGAGCGTTTTTTCTATTATTTCGGTCTGAGGTTAGTGGTCGTAATACGGAATAGCGGGGTACCCGTATAATCGGGTATCGCGACTATTGAAATAAATAGGAAAATAATCGGGTCTTTTAAAAAGTGCCAGCTGGGTGGTCGTAAAATCGAGGTGATCGTTAAATGGGGTTTTAGTGTATTTATTTTATGCGTTCTGTTGGTGTATAGGGAAATATCAGTAAAATAAAATTGGTAATTCTTGTTATAAAACAGTGAAAATAAAATTAGTAATTAACTGTTTTAAAACTGAAAATTATCACTTTGATAATGTAACTTTTTCACGGGAGGTTGGAAAATACCAAAATAATGCATTTGTTGGTTTCAGTAGAATATCAATTTTTGATTCACCAACTTATCATCGAAGATATAACAAATATCCTCTATATCTGTACTTAAATAGATATCATAGAACTGTTGATGTTTTAATTAAATGACTTAAAAGTACAGAATGCTGTAAACAATTTATGAAATGAAAATTTTGGATGGATTCTGATGCAAATAATAACACCTAGATTTTTGAGGCAGAAAAAAAGTGATTTAGTGCAGGTTGCTACATAGGGAGGAATACCTACCTGAATTAAATACAGAAACACCTTGTTCACCGGATTGTCACTCTTGTTGTCGATGTATATGTGGTAGTCGAGAGGCTCCCCAGGAACATACCCGGACTTGCCGATATCAAGACACGCAGTTATCTCCCCTGCATTGCAACAACAACCGTGCAATGTCTGTGTTATCTGCCCATTAATGGGCATCTGAAATACAGATTCAACAAGGAATGCTTGGTACTTACAATAGCAAACAGTTAATAAATAGTTTAAGTATTATTTCAACTTACAAGTATTATTTCAATTTGTTCTTAGGTACCTTACCTACATGTAGATCTAAATACAATGTATAGTTCATCTGATTAAATATCAATACATGTACATTTTAGAAAAAAAGAGCAATAGGTACATATATCACTGTGACTATTTTCGTTCAAATGATTTGTACACTTTTAACAAAAACATTAACCAAAATAAACTCAATATTCAGCATAAGTATGACCCAACTGGATTACAATAAAATGCATTTTAAATTGCAAAATTCCTAAAATTATATGTTGTATAAATCACACTTAAAGGCCTAGTTTAAGGAATGTGTGGCCTCTCCATGGGGTATTCCATTCTGTGTATTTGTTCACCATAAAATCTCTTATCATTATCTGTAATCTTTTCTCTCAGCTGACTGAGCAATGGCTAAGTGCCCAGTTTCCTCGGCAGCGGTGTATTGATATCAGCTGATAAGGGTCGCCATACTGTGTCCACAGCAGGATGTCAATACACAGGGGGTACAATACCCCAGTTGGGGGGGTGGGGGGGGTCAAATAAAGAAGGATTAAACTAGGCCTTAAAAGAAAGTAAAAATGCTAAGGATGGCAAAAAAATTAATACAATTTGCTAATGAAGTAATTGAAAATGCAAAGGTTAATAGTCCAAACACATATTTGATGTATTTTTTAACTGAATATAAAAGAAAGTAACTGAATGCAAAAATTTATATTTGATTGCTAAAAAAACAAAGGTAGTTTCAGCTACTAAGGTTTAGGAAACGGAATATACACATTATTAAAGGAAACAAAAATCAAAAAGGAGGTAAAAATAATTACCAAAGCATTCTGCAGTAGATTGAGGTCCAAATGATGAATTACGGTAAAGGCACGCATTTTCTGTGGGTTGAACTTCCAAGGGCGATCAATGGTTGCTTTGCAGAAGTATCGTATGTGTCCCAACTTCCCTTCAAAGGATGATGGGTATGTGGGGAGAAGGTTGACAGAAAATGGGTAGGCGTGATTCCCGGCCGGATGCTCCACACTTTCTGCACTTGCTCCTGAAATACCATAGGTTTTGCAATCAAAATTGTAATGTCTTCAGTTACACTACAATGAACATTTTAAAACACTACAAAAGACAAACTTTTCTCTAGAGCTAATTCATACACATTTTAAGATGTATGTTATAAATAAATAAATATACATCATACGAATTTGCATAAATCATTCCCAATACTACAAAATACTTTAATTTCTCATTGTATTGTCAATACTGTAGTGAAGATTCTGTCCAGTACAAAATAGCGCAGAATCCCAAGATTATGAACATTTATTTAATTAACATTATAGGAAAATAATATAATGAAAATAAAATAATAAAGTAGTTGTGCTTTAAATAACATATTCAATTAATACCAGCTCTTGGAAATATTGTCAGGGTTTTGCCAAGGTACAATTCTTTTCCTCTGTAGTTGGTTTTGCTTTTTCCTTGCTTCTGAGTCCAATTTGTCTTTGCCTCTCCCACGAATAACAATGTTATGGCTGAAACACAAAAGGGAACCATAAAATTAGTGGATGCCTTACAACTATGTTGAAATGTTGTAATATGCCAACAACAAAGTCAGTATACTTCACAAAAATATTCTTAGTATAATTTCACAACTTTAAATTGTAAAAATACCAGGTATGTTAAAGTTGACAGCCTGCTCCCCAAAAGCTTTTCTTTAAAAATAATACATGTTCTAGACAAAAATACAGAACAAAATCACAGGGTGTGCTCCCTGCTTCTTTTTGGTGAGGTCCCCCCTGCTGCCCCTCTGGGCTGGTCAACACAGAAATGTTCAATATATTTTTACAAATACTAAATGGCAAATGAATAGACTATGTTTAAAAACCTTAAATTGGTGCATATAGTTGGTAAAAACCTTAGATTTACCCATTTATTAGAAAATGTCAAAGACCTGGGATGACTTTCCAGTTCCAACTTGCTTCTTTTGAGTAGCACCATGTACCATTTTTTTATCCTAGATCTTTGCCTACATGTTGCCTTAATATGTGTATTTTATTCTCCTGTCAAAATGATGATAATGGTAGCTTTTTTTAAATTGATACATGTTCCCCTAAATCTGTACTTTTAATCTCCTATTAAAACAATGACAGTGGCAGAGGTCCAATTCAACCCTAGCTGAAAAAATGTTAATGACATTGACATACTTTAGGGAAAGATCGAGGATCACAAAAGGTACAGGGTGCTGCTAAGAAGGAGCAGGGTGGAAATCTGGACCAGTCTGTTCACATTTTATAAAATTTGCTAAATCCAGTGTATTTATTAGTCTAATGTTTGTAATTAAAGTAGTCTTATCTAAATGCTTGTAATTAAGGTAGTCTAATGCTTGTAATTAAGGTAGTCTAATGTTTGTAATTAAGGTGTTCTAATGCTAGTAATTAAGGTAGTCTAATGCTTGTAATTAAGGTTTTTAAGCACAGTCAATTCATTTGTCATTGAATATTTGCAAAAATATTTTAAATTTCAAAGATATTGAACATTTCTGTGTTGACCAGCCCAGAGGGGCAGCAGGGGGGACCAAAAAGGAGCAGGGTTCAGCACCCTGCTATTTTGCTCTAGATCTTTCCCTAAATACTCTATTCGGATGGAGTCGCGGTACGGACGGAGTCGCGGTAAACGATAAACGTCATCTAGCGGACATTTCTTTGTAAACAAAACCCCACACTTTTTCTAGACTCGGCTTCTTATCATGAAAACAATATAAAAATGCAGAGAATATTGCTAAGTATAATTTGTTTTCCTAAAACTTGCTTGTATGATGCATTTCTGCTAAGAGACTCATCGATTTCACTGAAGTAATAAGATATTGCTTTTACTCTGTCGTCTGTGCCAAAGTATTAGAAGTAGTTCCCCGTGGGTTATGTACACAAGTTATTTTCTTTCCAGTAATACTGTACACTATTTATGTTTTCGAATTGGAAAGGATTGTGCTTCCCTTGTTACTGATTACCACGACTCCGTCATGCAAGTTGTCAAATTTAACTTATAGACAGTGTTGTGTAGTTTGGTGTTTTGCAGGATTCCGAATGAAATAATTGTTTATTTGTTGATTGTCTTATGTGTGTAAGATATTTTTACAGCTTATAATCATTTATTAAAAGTTGTAAGTGTTATCTTTCCTTTTTGATTATTCAACAAATTGTTAGTGCCGCGACTCCATCGGAACACAGTATACATAAAAGTTATAGCATGACCTACTTAAAAATTATAGCGAACATACGGAACACTGACTTGACTATCGTTTCTCCGAACAATACTCACTGGTGCAAGCACCAAGCATGCCTGATGGTATAATAAATCACTTACATCTCACTTTCATTGGTTTCACAAGGTTCACATGGAGCACGCCCGAGACTGCCTGGCCGGCACTGAACACACCCTGGGGGTTGTCAAACTGAATGTCAAAGTTTTGTAACTTCATGCTTGAAATGTCCCTCAGCTAATCTTGAAGGCAATTTAAAAGCATTTCCAGCATGAGTTTTCCGCAGCTCTTTAACATCTTGTTATTGTTAGATACTGTAGCACTTACAGTGGCTTACTCTAACAAGACTAGATTTTATGTCACAATCGAGCAAAAAAAGTGGAAAATAAACCTTTAAAGCAATTGAAGTAGCAACCTATGCGTAAGATTGCGAGTCTAAACCATCCTCAACCGTGATTCGGTTTAAATTACCAAGACTGTATTAAATTCATGACCAGAGTATTAAACAACAATCATATGAATCACTTCCTTGTTGTTATTTTTTCCGTACAAAAAAAAAACATTGCCGGAAATAATTTGTGTTGTAAAAACTACTATCAAACACGCATGAGTTTACATTTGACTTTTTATATTTTTATAAAGTAAACGCGATTGCACGAAATGGCAAGAAACAAAAAAGCAAAAATATTAGCAAAACAAAAGAATCGAGTGAAACGGACAAAAGAGGAATGGGTAATTAAATAAACAAATATGTTTCATTAGTCTGTAACATAAAATCGCGACATATTTTCTGCTACAAATCATTAAATGTGCACAATCAATTTCAGTGTCAACACAACATGGCACTTTGAACTTAATTTAATTGGTTATACACCTAAACAATAATACAACTACCTATGTCATATGATTTTGATTATACAATTTTGAACTTGAACGTTATGCACCTATCAATATTTTCCCCCAGGGGGGGAGCGGCGGATAACCCCAAGGGAATTAGACTTATTGTACTTTGGGGGGGGGGGGGGTCTGATTCCCCACCCTAGAGCAAAGCATTTTTGTCTAAATCCCCTCAATGGGGGATGCTTAACTGGTGTATCAAATGGTCCGGGGGCCAATATAAACAGGATCTAAAATCAGAACAAAGTTTATTTCCCGGGACCTGGAATCATTCGGCATGTCAAATTCCCGCCTATCGGGAATTGCTTTAAGTCTAAAGTCCCGTATATGCTCGCCGCTGCCCCCCTGGGGAAAAATATTGATAGGTGCATTATGTACAGTGTTGAAGCATTCCATGAATTACATCATACATATACAAATATCTTGCCAGATAAAAGTTCTACTTGAACAATAATTCTAAATGTGCACAGTGCAGAAACAAAATCCTATATCTTGTGCTTTGATATACTGGCTAGATACGTAAATCAGGACAGTACTTAAATTCGGACACCGGCAAAAAAATATGTTTGTATGATCAATACCAGTAATTCAATGGTAGTGATTGATGCACAAGACTGTCTCAGCAACATATGTCAAGTTTCAACAGAATCAAGTGGGTATGAATATCCTTACTTATTTTTGTTTTTATCCTTTCAATTGTTAACATGTACACATGTGGGGTTGAAGTCAAAACAGTACCTCCAATAAATAAAGCTTAACGGAGAAAATCTTGAAAGTAAATACCAGAACAGGGTAAACAAAGGAAGAAAAACAAGCAATCTGACGAACACAGTGTAGTTTAATGTTTATTAGAATTTCTATTTGTTAGTTTGAAATTAAATATATTTAAAGAAAATTGTCTGGATTTAGGTACTTTCCATCTGTATTTTGATACATGTTACATGCCGTTTTTAAACACATAATTCAACTAGTTACTTTTAGACAGTAGTTTTCAAAAATATTTTGACAAAAGCTTAAGATTAAACCCTACTTATTTTGGTTAACTTTTTATTTATGTTTGATGCAAACATCCAGAGAAATAGTCCAAAAACCAGCAAAAGTGTCCAGATTTACGAACTTCGACAGTAGGCGATATCGTCTACAATGAATACTTACATGGAAAACCATGAAAATCAGCATTAAATGATTAACTGTGGAATACACATTCTTTTTTCATTACAGGAGGCAATGAAAAGGGAGAACCCAGAGTTAGGTCAGAAGAAAGGATATCATTTGGCACCAAAAACTAATGAAATGTTTGAGAAATACTACAAGGTATGTCGTTTTCTTACCTTAAAATAAAAGGTTAAAGGGACCTGTTCACAGATTGGCAAATTGACAATTTTCCAAATTATTGTCATGGATTCCAAAAAAACAAAAACATTTGGAGCTTTCTTTACAAGAGACCGGATTTCGGCTACTTCACAATTGTGTATCCGCTTATTCACAATAGTGTATTGACTTCTTCACAACGATACACTGCATCGTAAGTTTCAGAAAAACAGCCTATTCACAAATTGTTAAATAATAGTTGAACATGATCATTATATAAAATTACACCACTGACAAAGAAACATATTAGCATTACAGTATCGTTTATACAAAATCAACAATTGAAACGAATAAACTTATATAGCGTTTGTAAAGCTTTTTATCAGTATTTTGGAAAACATGTGTATCACTTACATATGGTAAACAATTCACTAATATGCTTTTAAGTCAGAATTGCCTAGTGGTTATTGCCAGTTTGAGTCTCTGCAAAGGCAAATCTTTTAATTAATTTTTTGTTTAATATAATATGATATAATTACCGGTATAATATTTATATTTTAGTTAGTCCAGCTGCTTTAGTTTTTGCAGTTAAGACATTAAATGTCAATTTTTACCAGTAGTCTTTTTGATCAGCAGACTGTATGATTACTACAGAAATATCGTAAAATTGTATATGGTTGTGTAGAACAATCATATTTCTATAATGGCTTTTTCTGGAAAAGTTATCATAATCAAGTACTATTTATTATTGTTTAAACAATATACATACTTTTAACTAATGTTAAAAGAACAATATTTTTATGGCCCCACAAAGTGGGAGGCATTAAGCATTGCACTTGCCCATCCGTACGTACGTGACATGCGTCCCAAAATTTTGTGGACTCGACTCCTCTTTAATGGCTGGGCAGATTTTTTGTTGAAACTTTCTCAGCTGAACAACCTTAATGTGTAGATAATTGTAAAGAAAGGAATTTGGCTGCAACCATTTTTTGGCAGAATTATGGCCCTTTGGCATTTTTTCCACCATTATACTTCATGAAATTTTGTGGACTCAACTCCTCTTTAACGACTGGGCGGATTTTGCACAAACTTTCACAGCTGAACAACCTTAATGTGTAAGTGATCGTAAATTAAGGAATTTTGGCTGTGACCAATTTTGGCAGAATTATGGCCCTTTGAGATTTTATCCACTATGCATACTTCATGAACTTCAGTGGACTCAACTCCTTTAACTGCTGAGCGGATTTCGCTCAGACTTTCACAACTGAACAACCTTAATGTATAGGTGATCGTAAAGGAAGGAATTTTGGCATGACCACTGTTGGCAGAATTATGGACCTTTGACATTTTTTCCACTTTAGAATTTATATGACGATAAATTTGTGAAGGCAAAAATAAGTGTTTGCGACACGCCCTTTGTCTGTGTCCAGACATGCATCGTTGGGGTATCCGGGTCTGTGACACATCTAGTTACAAATTGACCTGTCTTTGTTTTCATCCTCTCCCTTTAATTTGGTAACAAAATGAATACAATACATGAATAAAGTCAATCTGGAACCCCATTTCACAAACATTCCTGAATATTCCCATACTGAAGCATGCAGCTTGGACACATTCACCTGACACTCACCTTTATGCTTGAATATATTACATTTCCTTAACAATGAAAGTTTGAGGCGTGTTGTGGGAAAACCGGACTTAATGCATGTGCGTAAAGTGTCGTCCCAGATTAGCCTGTGCAGTTCGCTCAGGCTAATCCGGGACGACACTTTCCGCTTTTATGGTATTTTCTGTTCCAAGGAAGTCTCTTCTAAACATAAATCCACTGTATGCGGAAAGTGCCGTCCTGGATTAGCCTGTGTGGACTGCACAGGCTGATCCAGGATGACACTTTACGCACATGCATTAAGTCCGGTTTCCAACGACGCGCCTCATATTAGTTTCGGTACTGGAATCCAGGTAAATCAATGTAAGCGTATTTCACAGAAAATACAGTTATGTTGTTCGATAAGCATGTGAAACACATGCACGAACACAACCGAGTACAAATATAGGAAATAATGCAAGCTAATAGAGTTCATGAGTATCTGGTATATGTGTCTGAGCTATGCCTCTCACATGTTGATCATTATCTCTGTTACCAGGGCATTGGTATCGTGCCTGAGGAAGAATGGGATGATTTCCTGAACGCCATGCGCACCCCTTTACCCACAACATTCCGGGTGACTGGCTCACGCAGGTAGAATGTTTGAATTGTTGTGTGTCAAATTTGCTGTTTTAACCTTAACTGTGCAGTGTTGTTAAATATAATAAAGATCTACTCACAATATTTAATATTTCCTGAAAATGTGTCTTTACACAACATTATTAAATCGACTTTTCGAAGAAAAGAAGTCGAGTTATTGTCATCGCTCTGTTGTCTTCATCTGCGTCAGCTTCTGTGTCAGCGTCTGCATTAGTTTATTTTTTTGGTTGAGTTTTGTGGTTAAGGTTTTTGGTTAAGTTTTTTGGTTGAGTCCATTTCTCAAAAACTATCGAAGGTATCCATTTGAAACTTTCAATACTTGTTTACTATCAAAAGGGTAATTCATTACAACAATGCAGGTAACTCTGTGATATGTATTTCCAGAGTTATCTGCCCTTGTTTGGACTTGCAACTTTTTTTTTGGTAAATATAAATTTCTCAATAACTATCAAAGACATTAATTTGAAACTCATTATACTTGTTTATGGCGCTGACACAATTCTGCAGACATAAGGAGGTAACTCTTTCAAGGATTTTGTAGGAGTTATTACCATTTTTTTCATCTTAGAATTTTCGCTTTAGGTCAAATTTCTCAATACCTGTATGAGGTATTGACTTGAAACTCAAAGTACTTGATAACAGTGATGAATTTATTGTGTAGACAAGAGGAGGAATCTCAGAAAAGGATTTTGTTTGAGTAATTGCCCTTTTTTCAACTTTGAATGTTCCGTTTAGGTCAAATTTCACACTAACTATTAGAGGTATTGACTTGAAACTCAACATACTTGATCACAGTTATGAACCAATTATGTAGACAAGATGAGGTAACTATATCAAGGATTTTGGTGGAGTTATTGCCCTTTCTTAATCCCCCGCCACGAAGCTGGAGGGGGGTTATAGGAATGCCCTTTGTCCGTCCGTCCGTCTGTCCGTAACATTTTCGTGCCCGCTCCATATTTCCTATACCCTTTGAAGGATTTTCATGAAACTTGGCTCAAATGTTTAGGTCATTGAGACGATGTGCAGAAGGCATGAGTCAATCACGCCGGCTCAAGGTCAAGGTCACACTTGAAGGTCAAATATTCGAGCCTCCATTTCGTGTCCGCTCCATATCTCCTATGCCTTTTGAAGGATTTTCATGAAACTTGGCTCAAATGTTTAGGTCATTGAGACGATGTGCAGAAGGCATCTTTTCACGCCAGCTCAAGGTCAAGGTCACACTTGAAGGTTAAATTTTGAGCCTCCATTTTTTGTGTCTGTTTTTCGTGTCCGCTCCATATCCCATATAGCCTTTGAAGGATTTTCATGAAACTTGGCTCAAATGTTTTGCTCA
Organism: Congeria kusceri; assembly: GCA_027627225.1. Taxonomy (NCBI): domain Eukaryota; kingdom Metazoa; phylum Mollusca; class Bivalvia; order Myida; family Dreissenidae; genus Congeria; species Congeria kusceri. Next base: position 42,413,411 of record CM051036.1, on the reverse strand, counting down.
CTGAGACCATGTGCAGAAGGCATAAGCAAAGGATTTTCATGAAACTTGCCTCAAATTTTTATCACATTGAGGCAATGTGCAGAAGGCATGAGGCAGTCACGCCACCTCAAGGTCAAGGTCACACTCGAAGATCAAATGTTTGAGCCTTCATTTTTGTGTCTGCTCCATATCTCCTATGCCCTTTTGAAGGATTTTCATAAAACTTGGCTGAAATGTTTATCACATTGAGGCAATGTGCAGAAGGCATGGAGCAGTCTTGCCACCTCAAGGTCAAGGTCACACTTGAAGGTCAAATGGTTGAGCTGTTTTTGTGTGTCTGCTCCATATCTCCTATGCCCTTTGAAGGATTTTTATAAAACTTGGCTCAAATATTTATCACATTGAGGCAATGTGCAGAAGGCATGGAGCAGTCTTGCCACCTCAAGGTCAAGGTCACGCTTAAAGGTCAAATGTTTGTGCCTCCATTTTCGTGTGAGCTCCATATCTCCTACGCCCTTTAAGGAATTTTCATGTAACTGATTAAGGTCAGTGTGATACTTCAAAGTCACCATTAAAAGCTAATGAAGGATCACGGCGGGAGATATAGCTGTCCTTTGGACTGCCTTGTTCAACTTAGAATTTTAGCTTAAGGTCAAATTTCTCATGATCTATTAAACTGATTAATTTTTGGAAAAGAATAGTAGGAGCTATTTGGGAAGATGGCTCTCCCAGTTATATCAAATATATACCATTCCCTGAAGAAAGTGTTTGTACCAGTAACAGTTCCATGTCCTTGTGGCATCATGTCAAGAGATAATGCCCTGGTGTTTTATTTCTTCAGACAAGCAGAAGAGTTGTTGAAGATAATTAAGGGACAGTACTTCAGCAAGTTCTTTTCCACAGACGATGATCAGCAGAAGATTGAGCCAAAACAGTTGCCATGGTAATTTAAAAAATCGAAAATAAAATAAGAAATAATTTACCTCCATTGAAACATAATTATGTAAATTTTTGTATGCGGTGTATAGCATGGCAACACATTGTCACTATAAGTATTGTGTTGTTGGAATGTTGTTAAATCTTGATATGTTTATACTTGCAGTAGTTGAACATATTGTTTTATTACAATAATATCATAATGTCTACATGATTTTAATTTAATAATACTAATGCATAATTATAAGAACCAATACTTTCGGCCTTTCATAAATTTCACACCGTTATTGCTGTACTTATTCAGGTGTTTCTGTAGATTTTGAAAACCAGGAGTCTAATGACCCCTGGCTTGAAATTTCAAGGGGTCAAAATGAAAATTTCAGGAGTCAAAATATTGAAGTAAAAAGAGTTTTGTTTTTATTCTAACTTGTTAAATACTGTGCAATTGGTACTAACTTGTTAAATAATGTGCAAAAGGTAATTTCTGTTAATAAAGGTTAAGAAAAAAAAACGTTAAGTGTGATAAAACTATGATTTTCTTGAGTGCATTGGAAATTGGCAAATGGAAAACAAGGGCATGAAAATGATGCAAGGCAGAGTAATTGCTTGAGTTGAAAATGTGTAAATTGCAATCTGCTTGCATCAAAAAGCAGTATTCTGCATCAATTGAAATCCCTGTTATTGTTATGATAATAAATAATAAAAAAATAATTTCATAATAAATGCTATACTATCTCTAAAGGGAGGATACATGTGTTTCAAGAATAATCAATGACCAGTACATTCATATTTAAAATACATTTGACACTCGACAGGTATCCTAATGGCCTCGCCTGGCAGCTGGATTTCACACGGAAGGAGATAAAGAACGATAGCGCCTTGAAAAGCCTCCATGGTTTTCTCATTTCAGAAACAGAAAGTGTAAGTTCACAAATGGTAGTGGGGGGCTTTCTGAGTACATGTAAAACAACCATAGGGAACTAAGAATGGTCAACACAATAGGGCAAGAAAATTTCCCCAAATAAGTAAAACCTTTTACTGCTACATGGCATACCATGACTTATCAGGACTAAATGCAATTTTTGATGTTTTTGACCCACTGGTTGTTGTATATTTGCAATCAAATGAGTATGTTCTGTTTCCAGGGCAACATCAGTCGCCAGGAGGCAGTCAGTATGTTGCCCCCTCTGTTGATGGATATCAAGCCTCACCACAAGGTAACTGGATTTTGTAGGCTGTATCACAACGTGACATTTATATGAGGTGTGTCGTGTGAAAACCGGGCTTAATGCACTTGCGTCAAATGTCGTCTCTGATCAGCCAGTGCAGTCCACATGCTCATTGGGGAGGACACTTTCCGCCTACAGTGGATTTATGTTTAGAAGAGACTTCCTTGGAACAGAAAATACCATAAAAGCAGAAAGTGCCATCCTGGCTTAGCCTGTGTGGACTGCACATGCTAATCCCTGACAACACATTACGCACAGTCATGCATTAAGCTCGTGTTTCCCATTACACGCCTCATATGTTGAATTGGAGATCACTGGATAAATGCAATTACTGTCCATGTTTTCTATGGGTGGATGATATTAGTTCTAAAAATTCTGAACCCTTTCTCAAACATACCAAGTACTGTTTCTACCCAGGAACTTGTTATCTGACACATGCTAAAGCAACAGATTGACCATTCACTTTTGCAGTGTTTGTTTTTATGCAGAATACAATGCGCCAGTTACATGTATCAACAAGTCCAACAAGTCTATAAAAAGTTTACTTTAAGTGTAAGTGCGATATGTATAACGTGTTCACATCCACCATTTGAGTTAAAACACCTCTTTAAGTAAGGTATTGAAAATGAATGATTGAGAGCATTATTATGTCTAAACATCTACAATTTAAGTTATTACACCCTGCTTAAGTCCAGTTCGAAGATAAAGGGTTAGGTTTAGGGTTAGGGTTTAATTTGACACCTTACTTAAATGATTTTGGACTTGTATGGTGTGCATATAACAATAACTGTGTAAGTGCAACCTAAATTACCTTGAATGCATAACCTGCCATAACTCCTCCCAGATACTGGACATGTGTGCAGCACCCGGATCCAAGACAGCCCAGCTGATTGAGGCCCTCCACAGTGATGAAAGTGTCCCCATGCCTGGTAAGGTTCAAAACAGTCAAATCAAGTAAGTTGTCAACATGAAGATATGTGGGGAAATAAAGAAAAGACGTTTTGCGTTACGATCAAAGTTTTTCCATTTTATTTTTTACATAAGATTTGGTATAGGTAATTAAATAGTATTAGAAGAAGTGCCAGTATGCTGCCAAGTAAATACTTGAGATGGCAAAACTATTCGAATATTCGATTGAATGATCATATTTCGAATAGTTTAAAGGCCATTCGAATATTTGCAGATTTATATTGCTGCTATTGAAGTAAGAAGTTACTGATTGTAGAAAGTTCTTTTCTTTCAAAGTAAAAGCAGTATTTCAACTGTAGATACATACTACCGTGCTTTCAATAGATTGACCCCATGTCATGTGTCAGACAGGGATATTGATTATACGGGTCCGTGTTAGCAGTCAGTCGTATAGTCGCCAGTAATACACAATAACATCGGACAAGATGAAGCCATTACCTTTCACTTAAATGGTAAATAAACTTATGAAAAGATTAATTATAAATCGTTACAGAGGTGCGATCACACATTTAGCAGTCATTATAGCACACTATTGCTGAGAATTGTTGCTCAAATTCTGATAAACACAATTATGCTTATTGACACGTTTCCAACAATATATGCATTGTGGATTATTGCAAGCATTCTAGATTAAGTCAAGTTTTAGTTTATAAAAACACCTAATGCGAGACTTTTAGTTGTTTACGTTCAATTTCATTCACGCATTAATATGATTATGTAATTTATTAAGGAAGAACTTTGTTATTGAGATAACTGCGATAATCAGTAATTTTTATTAAAATGTCGTAAACAATGTTTACATTGTGTCGAATTGGGCACAAAGCTTAAAATAGTGAATATGAATCTATGGAATATTCGAATATTCCATTGAATGAAAAAGCGAGTATTTGAATATTTATTTTGGTATTCGATGCCATCCCCAGTAAATACCCATTTTTTAGCAATTATTAAATCTAATTGTAAAGCAGACATTGAATATTGGATAACCAAACTTTCTGGACTGTGGAATAATTTACAGAGGGTTTTGTGGTTGCTAACGACGCCGACAACAAGCGCTGCTACCTGATGACTCACCAGGTGAAGCGACTTCAGAGTCCCAACTGTATGATTGTCAACCATGATGCCAGAATTCTGCCCAACATGTTCTACTCCAAAGATAAGGTATACAACTGTCTAGCATGTTCTACTACAAAGATAAGGTATAGACATGCCCAACATGTTCTACTCCAAAGATAAAGTATAGCCCTGCCCAACATGTTTTACTCCAAAGATAAAGTAATACCCTGCCCAACATGTTCTACTCCAAAGATAAAGTAAAGCCCTGCCCAACATGTTCTACTCCAAAGATAAAGTAAAACCCTGCCCAACATGTTCTACTCCAACGATAAAGTATAGCCCTGCCCAGCATGTTCTACTCCAAAGATAAAGTAAAACCCTGCCCAACATGTTCTACTCCAACGATAAAGTATAGCCCTGCCCAACATGTTTTACTCCAAAGATAAAGTATAGCCCTGCCCAGCATGTTCTACTCCAAAGATAAAGTATAGCCCTGTCCAACATGTTTTACTCCAAAGATAAAGTAAAACCCTGCCCAACATGTTCTACTCCAAAGATAAAGTATATCCCTGCCCAACATATTCTACTCCAATAGATAAGGTATACACCTGCATAGCATGTGCTACTACAAATATATGGTATACACCTGCCTAGTCTGTTCTACTACAAAGATAAGGTATAGCCCTGCCCAACATGGTCTACTCCAAGGATAAAGTATAGCCCTGCAAGTGTTTAACTTGTTCTACTCTAAAGATAAGGTATTGATCTGCCCCACAAATTTTGCACTAAAACGTGCTACATTTGCAAAGGTGCTTTTATTTTAGCAATTACTGTTGACTCAAATTTATGTTACCTTTTTAGCTCACCTGAGCACGAACTGCTAGGTGAGCTATTGGTATAGGGGACCTCTCCTGTGTCATCCGTCGTCCGTTGTCTGTCGTCCGTGTGCCATCAACAATTTGGTTCGTATTCACGCTGGAAACTTCACTTTTTATCCAATCTTAACCAAACTTGCACAGTTTGTGTATGACCATAAAATCTTGGATGGGATTGTTATTGGGTCAGATCACACCAGTAACACTAGAGTTATTGCCCCTTTTTAATGCAAAAAAAAGTGCAAAAATGCCTTTTTCCAACATTCAGACTTTATTTTCCATCCAATCTTAAGACAACTTTCACAGTTTGTGCACAACCATCAGATCTCAGCAAATGGCAAAAATGGGCCAGATCGTGTTTCAAACACCAGAGTTATTGCCCTTTGTTTTCTAAAAAAAATATACAAAAATGGACATTATTGAGGATAGAGACTTCATTTTTCATCCAATCTTCACCAATCTTGCACAGTTTGTCTATTACCATGAGATTACCATTGAAGTCGAATATAAGCAAGATCGGACCAGAAACACGGGAGTTATTGCCCTTTGTGAAAAAAATATGCAAAAATTGACATTATTCATGATAGAGACTTTATTTGTAGCTCGACTATTCGAAGAATAGGTGAACTATCCAAGTTTTTATTCAAAAGTCCTTTACCTTCAGAACTTTATTCTTTATTCACTTGAAACTTGAAATATACCTTTGCCATCAACTCCAGTATCAGGGGAAACATTCCCCATAACTCTGTTTTGTATTTTGATAGAGTTTTGCCCCTTTTTCACTTAGATTTTCTGGTTAAAGTTTATATCCAAAGGTTTTGTAACTTCAAAACTTCATAAGTTATTCACTTGAAACTTGGAACTAACCTTTGTCATCAACTCCAGTATCAGGAGCAACATTCCCCATAACTCTTTTTGTATTTTGACAGAGTTATGCCCCTTTTTCACATAGATTTTCTGGTTCAAGTTAATATTCAAAAGTTTTGTAACTTCAATAATACATAAACTTTTCACTTGAAACTTGGAACTAACCTTTGTCATCAACTCTAGTATCAGGAGCAACATTACCCATAACTCTATGTTGTATTTTGACAGAGCTATGCCCCCTTTTCACTTAGATTTTCTGTTTAAAGTTTTGTTCAAAAGTTTGGTAACTTCAAAATTAATAAGTTATTCCCCTGAAACTTGGAACTTACCTTTGTCATCAACTTTAGTATCAGGGACAACATAACCTATAACTCTGTTTTGTATTTTGACAGAGTTATGCCCCTTTTTCACATAGATTTTCTGGTTTAGGTTTATATTCAAAAGTTTTGTAACTTCAAAACTACATAAGTTATTCACTTGAAACTTGGAACTAACCTTTGTCATCAACTCTAGTATCAGGTGTAACATTACCCATGACTCTGTTTTGTATTTTGACAGAGTTATGCCCACTTTTTACATAGATTTAGTGGTTAAAGTTTTTGTTCCAAAAATGTATAAACTATACAAGGCTTCACTTACAAGTTTTGTATTTTAACAAATTTATGCCCCTTCCACTATCCAAAATATGCACCAACTGAAATACTTTAAATAGTAGAGCGCGCTGTCCTCTGACAGTTTTTGTTCGTCCAATCTTCACCAATCTTGCACAGTTTGTCTATGACCATAAGATTAAAAGTGAAGTCGAATATAAGCAAAATCGGGCCAGAAACACCAGATTTATTGCCCTTTGTTTGTGAAAAAAATATACAAAAATGGACATTATGCAGGATAGAGACTTCATTTTTCATCCAATCTTTACCAATCTTGCACAGTTTGTCTATGAAAGTAAGACTACAGGTAAAGTCGAATATAAGCATGATCAGGCCAGAAACACCGGAGTTATTGCCCCTTGTATTTTGAAAAAATATCAACAAGTTATCAATGATTGGCTTGCACACACGATTTTTTATTCAATGTTGACCAAACTTACACAGTTTGCATATGACCATAAAAATTGATTGATAAAATTTGATTTCCAACAATTGCAAACCTTGCATGCAGTTATTTGTACATGCAACATCGATGTCTTCAGAGCCTGCATTAACATCATTTATCATCATTGGACAGAAAATTATCAAAGAAAAAGCAAAACTTGTCCTTATAGCACAGCCATCGCAATTATCGCATTGCAGCTAGTTCTCTAAACTGTCTGGGAAAAAGACATCAAAATCTGCAGTTTCTGCATTTTCCAGAATTGTCACTGACTTAATGAAAAAGGGTCAGGTAAGAATATTGAGAAAAATGATTTAAGAACCATTAGCAAAAACGCCGCACATCCACTACCCAACTCGTACTTTAGTAAGCCCTTTGCACTAACCGATGTTTTAAATCAAATTGATCCTATCCCCCATTTTTATTGTTCATATACCTTAATTTTCAAACCTGTCACAACAGTATGGTCTTCATCTGTACCAGTTCTCAGGTGAGCGCTTTGAGCCATCATGGCCTTCTTGTTATGTTTAAAATCAGTACTATCTCTCAACCTTTGAAATCTTAAAATGTATTACTTTAACAGATAAAATGTTACCAATCTGCTTTGTTTTACTTCAGACATAAATGTACTATTTTGTAGAACGCAGATGTAGTGAAGTATGACAGAATTCTGTGTGATGTGCCATGCAGGTAAGTTTACACCATTGCAGTTTTTTATTTTGATTTGTTTGATTCTTATTCGCGATGCATTCCATGCAGAATACTTTGTATTCCTATTCTTAATATTATGTTATTTTATCTTTTAAAAATCCATAACAGGGTAAAAGTTGCACGCTACTACTGTAAAGTTTTAATTTTGGGGTGGTCTTTGCATATTTAGTGGTTTGAATTTAAGACTCCACATTAATTTCTTTAGGCATGATTATTGAAAAACCTAAATAATACAAATGAAAAATGCTTGACTTAAGAGTGTGTGATTAAGACTTTTTTCAAGAATGCCCAAAATAAAGACAGTGCAAAATAAAATAATTTTTTAGTACAGTAATTCTTGTGTATGTTTGCAGTGGTGATGGTACGATGAGAAAGAACCCAGATATCTGGGCTAAGTGGCATGTGAATGGAGGCTATAATCTTCACAGGTGATCACACGGTTTTCCAACTGATCTTTGTGTTTTACATAAGTTTACAAACATAGTGTACAGGCAGGCAATACATTATTAGAATAGAGCTAACCAATTTTAGCATAATTGGAAAATGCTATCATATTAGAACAGAACATTAAGTGGATCACAAATTAGAATATATAATAAATACCATATTTAGAACAGAAATAACATTGAAAGGGTCACACATTAGAAAAAAAATAGAATGAATGTATCATAGTTACAACAGGTTACAACATAAGGGGCCTAAAAAGAAGAAATAGCATATTGAATTTAGAACAGAAATAACTTTAATTTAATGGAAATATCATATACATAGAACAGAAATAACATACTTCTAACAAAAATACTATTGTAAGGATCACAATCAATAAGCTCCTTCCTTGTCTTTGTACAGCGTTCAAAAGAAGATCCTACAGCGGGGTCTGGAGCTGCTGGCAGTGGGAGGCAGACTGGTGTACTCCACCTGCTCCCTCAACCCCATTGAGGACGAGGCAGTCATCCTCACCCTCCTCAACCAGTGTGGTAGGGACCCAGTCTGTGTTTGACATTTAACACAAGTTTTATGGGATAAGGCAGTCATCCTTACACTCCTCAACCAGTATGGTAGGGACCCAGTCTGTGTTTGACATTTAACAAAGGTTTTATGGGATAAGGCAGTCATCCTCACACTCCTCAACCAATGTGGTAGGGACCTAGTCTGTGTTTGACATTTAACAAAGATTTTATGGGATAAGGCAGTCATCCTCACACTCCTCAACCAGTGTGGTAGGGACCTAGTCTGTGTTTGACATTTAACAAAGGTTTTATGGGATAAGGCAGTCATCCTCACACTCCTCAACCAGTGTGGTAGGGACCCAGTCTGTGTTTGACATTTAACAAAGGTTTTATGGGATAAGGCAGTCATCCTCACACTCCTCAACCAGTGTGGTAGGAACCCAGTCTGTGTTTGACATTTAACAAAGGTTTTATGGGATAAGGCAGTCATCCTCACACTCCTCAACCAGTATGGTAGGAACCTAGTCTGTGTTTGACATTTAACAAAGGTTTTATGGGATAGGCAGTCATCCTCACCCTCCTCAACCAGTGTGGTAGGGACCCAGTCTGTGTTTGACATTTAACAAAGGTTTTATGGGATAAGTCAGTCGTCCTCACACTCCTCAACCAGTGTGGTAGGGACCCAGTCTGTGTTTGACATTTATCAAAGGTTTTATGGGATAAGGCAGTCATCCTCACCCTCCTCAACGAGTGTGGTAGGAACCCAGTCTGTAAGGATTAATGGGGTAAGGTAGTCCGCAACCGGTCTTGTAGTAACCCCTGTATGAGTTGTCTGTCTGAGACATTTTAAAAGTCTTTATTGTCACAGTCCTCAACCAGTGCATTATGGATGTGTACATGTAGTAACCTGTGTTTTACATTTGAGAAAGATTTTATGCTGAATTGAGAAAGTTTTACTTTTATACCTCAGTGTAGTTCTCCGCCTGCAGTAATCAGTGTTTGACATTTTAGACAAGCTGTATGTTGTATAGAGGAACCTCAGTGTAGTGGGTGGCCTGCAGTAGTCTGTGTTTGACATTTTAGAAAGGCTCTATGCTAAATAGAGGAAGTTTCCTAGCTGCACCTCAGTGGTGTTGGGTCGTACACCTGAAATCGTCTGTTCAACATTTTAAAAAGTCTATGTAGAATACATGTAGTCATTCATCTATAAGTGTTTCTGTAATGAACATCAAATTTGAAGTGTTACAGAATAGGCTAAGGTGTCTTTATACCCCCACAAACGAAGTTTAGGGGGGGTATATAGGAGTGAGCTTGTCTGTCTGTCTGTCGGTCTGTTGGTTTTTGGTTTACGGATGATAACTCAAGAAAGGCTTGACATATTCAAGTAATTTTTGTTAGACATGTGTAACATCATACAATACAGGTCAAGTTCGAAGATGGTTACAAACCACTTAATTTTGACAGATTTACGGCCCCTTTTAGACTTAAAATTCCCTAAAAAAACATAGTTTCCGGATGATAACTCAAGAAAGGCTTGACATATGCAAATAACTTTTGGTACCATAGAATACAGGTCAAGTTCGATGTTGGGTACAAACCACTAAATTTTGACAGAGTAATGGCACCTTTTCGACTTATAATTCCCTAAAAAACATGATTTCCGGACGATAACTCAAGAATGGCTTGACATATTCAAATAAATCTTGGTATACATGTGTAGCATCATAAAATACGGGTCAGGTTCGACTTTGGTTTCAAACCACTAAACTTTGACAGAGTTATGGCCCATTATTTCACTTAAATTCCCTAAAAACATGGTTTCCGTGATAACAACTCAACAATGGCTTGACATATTAAAATAATTATTGGTACACATGTGTAGCATCATAAAATACATATCAAGTTTGACTTAGGTTACAAACCACTAAATTTTGACACAATTATGGCCTCTTTTTGACTTAAATTCCAGAAAAACATTGACAATTACTCATGAAAGGCTTCACATATTTAAATTATTTTCGGTACTTAGGTGTAACATCATAAAATACAGATAAAGTTCAACTTTGGTTACAAACCACTACATGTTGACAGAGTTATGGCTCCTATTGAAATTAAATTTTTCCAAATACACTGTTGACCATTCACAAATTAAAGCATTCTCTGTCTGTCCATTTCTTTCGATTGGATGCCAGTTTTGTGACAAGGCCATATTGTGGAGGTAAATCCGTCACTAATGTGACAATTCTAGTTTTACTTAATATTTTTAATTATTTTATTATAACCATTTATTCAGAATAACTGTATTGCGTCTGGTGTTGTATTGCCAGGTGGTGCCGTTGAGCTGGTAGATGTCAGTGACAAGCTGACCGGCCTCAAGTACAGCAAAGGCACCTACTCCTGGAAGGTAAGAAATGGGCAGCTATGCAAGATCAATGTCAAAAGGCCTTAGACAACAACTGGGTACATTGTAATGCTGTTAGGATATAGGCCTTTCCCAAAACTAGGTGATCTCCCTTGGAAATTACCTCCCGTTATTGCGAATTCACATCAGCAAATTTGAAACCCGACTTCCGGCTACTTTTTTCCTAGCTTGCCATGTAAAGACCAAGCGGCTTTCAAAACTTGTAATGGAAATTTTTAAAACCGTATGTTTTGATTAAATATTATAAAAAATTCATATAGGATATATGTTACAAAAAATAATTATTAGAACTAAATGTAGTATCGTTTTAAACTCATTACTAAGGCCACATGTATATATGACAGGTATCAAGAAAAAAATGTAGTCTCCTTGCCTTGTCTTAAACGGTTGTTTTCCACTAACGAACACATGTTCTGTCAATGAATGCTTAGTTATCTGTCTAAAGAGGGGGTCATAACAATACCAAAGCCACAAACCGCGGGGATCTTATCAAATTGCCCTTAGAACAATACGACTAATCCGTGCAATTGCGTAATGCATTGATGATAAAGATCTACATGCAGAGACAACTCATATGTCACACTTTGTCTCCATTGTTTGCGTCTCAAATTAAAGTTTATCTCACATTTTAAAATGGTGTTGTCTCCGTTTTTGTTCTTTGCCTATCACCCTATGAAATTTCACCACCTTATTGAACAGAACAGAAATGAAGAAATAATCTCTTTAATACAACATCAATTATAACATTTAATGAGGAGTGACATCATCTTTAGTTCTTGTTATATTGTGTTAACGGTAAAAAGATAGTTGTTTCGTTACATTATATTTCAAGATTATAACGAAGCATGTTCAAGCACCGTATAATATTTAGCACACAACAAGAATATCTGCAACGAAAATAGATTTAAGTTAAACACAAATGTGTATGGAATTTAAATAAAAAGTTGCTGTCAAAAACATCGGAATTACGCTCAAACGTTCTGTGATGATACCTTTTTTTCGTAATTTTAGTCGCCAGAAGAATGTTAACTTGGAGATACTTAGCAAAATCATTTTACTAAAAACAGCTTGATTTATTTATTTTATTTAATAATGCAAATTTAATACATGATGAAGGTTGTTTAGATACTGAAATCGCTATTTTTTTGTTTTATTGCATAATAACTGTTAAATGTACAATGTACAGTTTGTTTGTCAATCTTCAAAGAGTAGACAGTATTGTTGAAAACCAAAATAATAATTAAATTAAATTGATAAATAAAGTACATGATGTATATTATATACGTATGTTGATTTTTGTAAATTCATTTTTATGACATCATTACAATTTTAAGATTGAAAGGCAAATATATTGTGTTTTCCGGTAAATTTGAATACGCTTATCCCGCATTATTATCAATAAAAGTCGCCGGAAGTGAACCGGGACATCACTCGTGATCATGCAAGGGAAGTAACCTAGCTTTGGGAAAGGCCTATAAAATATGAATAATTTGATTCAAACAATGATCGAAGCCATTTTTCGGTGTTTATATTCATGATTAGGCCAGTCCTTTTTTATTTTCTGGTTTACAAAATTTTTTGGGGAACATGTCCACTGGCAGGTCAAAAAAAAAAAAGAAACAAAAAGTGTTCAAATCTTAACACAACGAACGATTTCCCATTAGCAATTTATAATTAATAACAATATCAACATTAAAACACACTATTATGTGAAGTTAGAATAAGACGTCAAACATGGTATAAACTGTTTTATTACACCAATGTTTTATATGCAGTTTAACCATTTGTATTTATGAATTTTACAGAGTAAATAAGTGTAATAGATGCATATATTTTAACGGCATAATTAAAATTGATTTTACCACAAAGTTGTATGTGGATTTACAAAATGTAAAGTGAGATGCCTTTTTAAAAGAAGACGAGTTAACCTGTGCAGGACTGGAATCCACAACTGCCCAAACACAGACCTTGCAAAACGAGCTTAATCTAACCACACAACGCAAATTTTGAAAATAATTGCTGTGAGGTCTCGAAAAACATATTAAATTTAACTATATCAAGAGAAAAGTCCAAATAATATGACGTTAATTGTCTGGATTCTTATTAAGTCTTAATTCTTATTAAAAATGAGAAACCAATTTTAACATATTTTTAAAAAAAATATTCAACTGTGTAAATGCTAAATCTTCATGTATATTTGAAATTTATCAGATATAAACTGAACTGCTAGTGTGTGTTAAATTATTGCATTACAATTGTGACAGAAACAAAATACATGGCAAATAAGAAATTCTCATTGTGTCGCGAAAATACATATTATCAACAAAATGCAACCATGACTTTCTCTTTTAAGTGTATACGAGACAAAGCTGTCTGTCCCCACATCCTCGTTCGATGTGCCCGCAAGAAGATCTTGTTACTAATGATATTATTTGTTACAAATGCCACCTGAAAATATACATCCAATGCCTTCCACAGGATTTTTTTGGCGACCCCGTCCCGAGAGGGGTGGGTTAGGGAGGGGTATCCCCTCCGTACGTCAAATTTTTTTGCGGCATGTGTCAAATGACGTTATCTGGTGCGTTTTAGCTATTAAATTTAAGGCTAAGATGTTTTCAATTTTTTGTACAAGTTTAAACGAAATGAAATAAACGAAACATCACCGTTTGAACGGCATACCTCTAGCCTTTTAAAAGCAAAAGCATCATTGTGTTTGCGAAACTGAAAGTAATGTTTTACGGATGTTTATGTCCAGTGCGCATCACATTCGCACAGTGACGTCATGTCCAAACCCACTATTCTCGTCGTTCTCGAATCTTTAGGTTACACTCGATCTACTGATGGAGCCTTTTTTTATTCGATTAATTAATATGTTCATATGGGCATGTATTTAGCGTTTTAACACTGTTTTTAATCGTTATAGCTGTTGAACATAGTACTGACTGGATAATTGGTGAATTGTAAAGATCTTGATTAAAATATATTTATATTATATACATGCTTTTTCTTGCAAAAACGGCGGGAAATTTTCCTCGTGCACATCGTGCCTGCGCGTCAAATGTTAAAGACAAATGTCACTCTATTGTTAAAAACAGTGTTGATTTTCTCATGTTTCATTCTTTCCATGAATAACTGTACTTCTAACGGTAATATTAACTGTCATCAAATGGACAAGTCATTTTAAGGGCCGTCTATGAAACATGTTGAACATTATTAGAAGTTTACAATATATAATAAATTCAACAATTTACGAACTAAAAATCACTTGCTAATTTTTTGTCCACCAATAAGTAAATTTGCATGGAAAAACCACACCAATTTGTTTATAATTTACCTATTTTTTCTCCATTTGCTGTACCAATCTTTTGTTCAATTTTGGATACTAGTACAGATTTATGAGACGACCCTCAAACTTGAAACACTTCACTGACCACAATAACGGGATTTCTCGCTGCAAAAATCCTGCATGGGATTAACATTCCTTTGACGGGAAACTAGGACACCCAATGTCTTTAAAGACCTGTATTTAGTAAAGCACATGATTGGTACACGCACGCTTTCCATGCGTGGAACGTGATGTCGTGTTTCAGCAGACATTTCGCACTCTTTTGTAGAAAACATGGGTTTTACATGGCATACATGTACATAAACAACGGCGGACGCCTAGCTTAAAAAAATTGTCCGTGAAATTGTCGGCAATCATAGTGTGATACCGTCAAAAACAAAAAGCAGTTTCACGGAAGTAAACGGACTTACCGAGCAAATTATTATATTCGTACTCAAAATATTTCGAAAATTTGAACTTTTCGTCCCCCATCGGTAAAAAAAAAATCGTAATTAAAATTTTATTTTTTTTTTCACTCAGAAAATTTATGTTCGCGGGTTTTGTAAACCGTAAAATCAAAAAGTCCTGGCCTTATGCTCTTATGAAATGTTGGACAGGTTAGGAAAGTTGGCTACTATTAGGTGGACAGGTAAAGAGAGTTGGCTACTATTAGGTGGACTGGTAAAGAAAGTTGGCTACTATTAGGTGGACAGGTAAAGAGAGTTGGCTACTATAAGGTGGACTGGTAAAGAAAGTTGGCTACTATAAGGTGGACAGGTAAAGAGAGTTGGCTACTATTAGGTGGACAGGTAAAGAGAGTTGGCTACTATTAGGTGGACAGGTAAAGAGAGTTGGTTACTATAAGGTGGACAGGTTAAGAGAGTTGGCTACTATAAGGCGGACAGGTTAAGAGAGTTGGCTACTATTAGGTCGACAGGTTAAGAGAGTTTGCTACTATTAGGTGGACGGGTTAAGAAAGTTGGCTACTATAGGTCGACAAGTAAGGAAAGTTGGCAACTATTAGGTGGACAAGTAAAGAGATTTGGCTACTATAAGGCGGACAGGTTAAGAGAGTTGGCTACTATTAGGTGGACAGGTAAAAAGAGTTGGCTACTATAAGGCAGACAGGTAAAGAGAGTTGGCTACTATGAGGTGGACAGGTAAAGAGAGTTTGCTACTATTAGGTGGACAGGTAAAGAGAGTTGGCTACTATTAGGCGGACAGGTTAAGAGAGTTGGCTACTATTAGGAGGACAGGTAAAGAGAGTTGGCTACTATAAGGTGGACAGGTAAAGAGAGTTTGCTACTATTAGGTGGACAGGTAAAGAGAGTTGGCTACTATTAGGTGGACAGGTAAAGAGAGTTTGCTACTATTAGGTGGACAGGTAAAGATAGTTGGCTACTATTAGGCGGACAGGTTAAGAGAGTTGGCTACTATTAGGTGGACAGGTAAAGAGAGTTGGCTACTATAAGGTGGATAGGTAAAGAGAGTTGGCTACTATTAGGTGGACAGGTAAAGAGAGTTTGCTACTATTAGGCGGACAGGTTAAGAGAGTTGGCTACTATTAGGTGGACATGTTAAGAGAGTTGGCTACTATTAGGTGGACAGGTAAAGAGAGTTGGCTACTATAAGGCGGAAAGGTTAAGGGAGTTGGCTACTATAAGGTGGACAGGTTAAGAGAGTGGGCTGCTATAAGGTGGACAGGTTAAGAGAGTTGGCTACTATTAGGTGGACAGGTAAAGAGAGTTGGCTACTATAAGGCAGACAGGTTAAGAGAGTTGGCTACTATTAGGTGGACAGCTTGAGAGAGTTGGCTACTATTAGGTGGAGAGAGTTGGCTACTTTTAGGTGGACAGGTAAAGAGAGTTTGCTACTATTAGGCGGACCGGTAAAGAGAGTTGGCTACTATAAGGGGGACAGGTTAAGAGAGTTGGCTACTATAAGGGGGACAAGTTAAGAGAGTTGGCTACCTATAAGGGGGACAGGTAAAGAGAGTTGGCTACTATTAGGCGGGCAGGTAAAGATAGTTGGCTACTATAAGGGGAACAGGTTAAGAGAGTTGGCTACTATTAGGTGGACAGGTAAAGAGAGTTGGCTACTATTAGGTGGACAAGTAAAGAGAGTTGGCTACTATAATGGGGACAGGTAAAGAGAGTTGGCTTATATTAGGTGGACAGGTAAAGAAAGTTGGCTACTATTAGATGGACAGGTAAAGAGAGTTGGCTACTATAAGGTGGACAGGTAAAGAGAGATGGCTGCTATAAGGCGGACAGGTTAAGAGAGTTGGCTACTATTAGGTGGACAGGTAAAGAGAGTTGGCTACTATAAGGCAGACAGGTTAAGAGAGTTGGCTACTATTAGATTGACAGGTAAAATGAGTTTCCTACTATTAGGCAGACAGGTAAAGAGAGTTGGCTACTTACTATAAGGTGTACAGGTTAAGAGAGTTGGCTACTATTAGGTGGACAGGTAAAGAGAGTTGGCTACTATAAGGCGGACATGTAAAGAGAGTTTGCTACTATTAGGTGGACAAGTAAAGAGAGTTGACTAATATTAGGTGGACAGGTAAAGAGAGTTGGCTACTATAAGGGGGACAGGTAAAGAGAGTTTGCTACTATTAGGTGGACAGGTTAAGAGAGTTGACTTATATTGGGTGGACAGGTTAAGAGAGTTGGCTACTATTATGTGGACAGGTAGAGAGAGTTGGCTACTATTAGCCTGAAATTATGACAACAAGAGCTGTCGGAGGACAGCAGGCTCGACTATCCGAAGTATTTCAGTTGGTACATATTTTGGAAAGTGGAAGGGGCATAAACTTGTTGAAATACAAAGCTAAGTTATGGCAATTATTTCATCAATTTATTCCAAGTTTCAAGTGAAAACCTTATGTAGTTTTGAAATTATAAGACTTTTGAATGCAAACTTAACACTGACAATCTATGTGAAAAGGGGGCATAACTCTATCAAAATACAAAACAGGGTTATGTGGATTGTGGTACATGATGCTTTAGTTGGTGACAAATTTTCCACATTTCAAGTGAATAACTTTTTCAAGTTATAAAACTTGGGAATAAAAACTTAAATCAGAAAATCTGTGTGAAAAGGGGCTTAACTCTGTAAAAATGTACAAAACAGAGTTATGGGGAATGTTGCACTTGATGTTGGAGTTAATGACAAAGGTACATTCAAAGTTGTGATGGAATAACTTGCATAGTTTTCAACTAATAAGACTTTGGAATATTAACTTTAACCAGAAAAAAAACTATGTGAAAAAGGGGCATATCCTGTCAAAATACACAACTGAGTTATAGGGGATGTTGCACCTGATGCTGGAGTTGATGACAATGGTATATTCCAAGTTTCAAGTGAATAATTATGTAGTTTTGAAGTTACAAGACTTTTTAATATAAACCAAGTTCAGATGCTGACGCCGCAGCGAGTAGGAAAGCTCACCTATTCTTCAAATAGTCGAGCTAAAAATGTTTGACACATAGAAATAATCTTTAATCTTTCTCTCAAAACTCAGTTCTTATGTATAAATACTTAAAAGATTGTACCGGTAGTCTTTGAAATTGATTAAGCATTGTTTTCAGCATCATACCAGATACACTGGAATGGCTTTCATTGGCTTTGCTCTGTTGATGTTTTCAGTGCATGAACAAGTCAGGAGAGTGGTATGAGACAGTGGAAATGGCGGCCAAACAGTTCCGCAACCAGTGGGACACCACCATCTACCCTCCGATCATCACAGCTGCACAGGATGCCAAGCTGGATAGATGGTTGGTTGGCTTGACATTCTGAAACAGTGATATTAAAACACACGTTCTTCTTGAAGTTGAAGTAAAATTGCAAATAAAAAATATGAAACAAATCAAAGAATTGGCTTCACCGTTGATTTTGGTCAAACCAATCAGCTAAAGTAAGTGTTTGAAATGACCCACAATATTAACAGAAGTGTAATGCCTCCTCCTTGCAGCTGACTTACATTTATTGGATCTATCTAAAAATAATGAGGAGATTTGGTGAACCTGGTATGGGGTTTGAAATTTCCTCCCCTGATGTGTTCCGGAAATTGCACCTATGATCAAACTTCTGCATATATTTTAGTATCCGAGTACTACCCCACCAGAATAACACAGGTGCATTCTTCATTGCGGTCCTGGAGAAGACAAGAGAGCTGCCTTGGGCCTCAGCAAAATCAAACAGTATGAGTGGTGTTACCTTTAGGAAGCCATTCCATTTTTAGCTTTTGTGATCTCCTTTTGTCCGTCGTGCGTTGTCAACATTTACGTTGTGAACACTCTAGAGGCCACATTTATTAGCCAAGCTTCATGAAGCTTGGTCAGAACATTTGTCCCAATTATATTTCTGCCTAGTTCGAAACTGGATCATGTGGGGTCAATAACTAATTCACTAGGTCAAATTGAAGAAGCTTGTGAACACTCTATAAGTCACATTTTTTGCCCAATCAACATGAAACTTGCTCAGAACCTTTGTTCTTATGATATCTCGGTTGAGTTCGAAAATGGTTCCGCTCCGTTGAAAAACATGGCCGCCAGGGGGCGGGGCAGTTTTCCTTATATGGCTATAGGAAAAGCTTGTGAACACTCTAGAAGTCACATTCTTTTCTCCAATCAACATGAAACTTGCTCAAAACCTTTGTTCTTATGATATCTCTGCCGAGTTTGAATCTGGGTCTGTGGGATCAAAAACTAGGTCACAAGGTTAAATTAAAGAAAAAGCTTGTTAACACTCTAGAAGTCACATTTTGCCCAATCTTCATGAAACTTGGTCAGAACATTTGTCTTAATAATATCTCTGCAGAGTTCAAATCTGGGTCATGTGGGGTCAAAAACTAGGTCGCTATGTGAAATTGAAGAAAAGCTTGTTAGCATTCTAGAAGTCACATTTTTTGCCCAATCTTCATAAAATGATGTCAGAACATTGGTCCCAATGGTATCTCGGCCAAGTTAGCATCTGGGTCATGTGGGGTCTACCAACTTCGCATCAATACACGCTATTATTTTTTTAAGAGCCATCATGATCCATAAAACTCAGGTGAGCGACCCAGGGCCATCTGGGCCCTCTTGTTAATCAAATTGTTCTAAAAAAAATTTGGGTTAGTAGATTGGTGTATTGTAGATTGTATGTCGTTGGTCAGGCGGGTGGGGGGTGGTCTGCGTCAAATTGGGGTTTCCGCTCAATAACTCAAGAACAAATTGTGATATTTAATGAAAATTTATACATAGATACCTTATATCAATACATCACTTGGGATTGCATATGGTTTGGGTGGGGTCAAGGTCACTGTTACTAAAAATAGGAAAAAGGTTTCCATTCAATAACTGAAGAATGAATGGAGCTATTGTAATGAAACTTAATACATAGATACCTTATATCTAGACCTTGCTTGGAATTGCATTTGGGATGTGTGGGGTCAATGTCAAGGTCACCGTGACTCAAAATATAAAAACTGTTTCCGCTCAGTAACGAATTGAATTATTGTAATGAAAATCATATATATAGATACCATATATCAAGTCCTTGCTTGGGATTGCATATCGGATTGGTGGGGTAAAGGTCAACGTCACCATAACTAAAAATAGTAATAAAATTTTCTCTAAATAAATATAATGAATTAAGATATTGCAATGAAACTTTATATACAGATACCTTAAAACAAGACTTTTCTTTGGATTGCTTCTGTGATTGATAGGGTCACGGTCAAGGTCACTGTAACTAAAAATAGAAATACAGTTTCTGCTCAAGAACGAATTGAGATATTGTAATGAAACTTCATACATAAGATACCTTATAGCTAGACCTCGCTTAGGATGTATATGGGGGGGGGGGATCAAGGTAAAGGTCACTGTTACTAAAACTAGAAAAACAGTTTCCACTCAATAACTCGAGAATGAATAAAGAGTTCAATGAAACTTCATATATAGATACCTTATATTGAGAGCTTGCTTGGGATTCCATTTGGTGTGGGTAGAGTGAAGATCACCTTTACTAAAAATAACAACACAGTTCCGCTCAATAACTGGAGAATGAATTAAGAGTTCAATGAAACTTCATATATAGATACCTTATATTGAGAGCTTGCTTGGGATTCCATTTGGTGTGGGTAGAGTGAAGATCACCCTTACTAAAAATAACGACACAGTTCTGCTCAATAACTCGAGAAAAATCTGAGATATTTCAATGAAACTTCATATATAGATACCTTATATTGAGACCTCGCTTGGGATTGCATTTGGTGTGGGTAGAGTGAAGATCACCCTTACTAAAAATAACAACACAGTTCTGCTCAATAACTCGAGAAAAATCTGAGATATTTCAATGAAATTTCATATATAGATACCTTATTTTGAGACCTCACTTTGGATTGCATATGGTTTGGGTTAGGTGAGGAGGTCACCATTACTCAAAATATAACAATGGTTTCTGCTCAATATCTAGAAAACCAATTAAGCTATTGTAATGAAGTTCATACATAAATACCTTATTGTAAGACCTCACTTGGGATTGCATATCAGATTCAGATCAAATCAGATTGAAAACCTGGTTCCATGGCGTGGTCACATTTCTAGTTTTATTATAGTACTAAATTTTAGGCATTGCGTTTGAAAAATTTGGTTTTCATGGAATTTCCATGTTTCGTGTCTTGATAAATGATCAGTTGATAATTATTTGCAGAGGGATTGTTTGACATTTTACACTGAAAATATGCTTACCAGAGGTTACTAGTATATACCATATTTCTGTGTATGTGATCAGGAAATGCAGATCCCATCATCAATCCGAGTATTTGCCAAGACCCAAGTGAGCAGAAGCAGCCACAGTCGCAGCACTTTGCCTTTGGTATCCGAGGGAAGAATGGCAGCCACCACTTCGCCAAGTGCAGGCTGTGTGGTGTGATGCTGCAGGGTAGAAACGACTTCAGTAGCCATCAAGGTGGACGCAGACACAAGAAAAGCTTGGAAGACTATGTACAAGCAAAGAATACGGGTATGTGGGACTGCGAAATAATGGTACCACAAAGCTTAGTTTGGTGACTACCAGGGGTTTGTAATCAGTCTATAAATGTATGGTTAAGGTAGTTACAAAGATTTAACATTCATTTTCATTTAGAGCGTTAATTAGTCTAAGGCATGACACAGCCATTTGGTGTTCTTGCCTCTTGCTCATTTTTATATCGTGTATGTGAACCACTTGTAAAATGGTTGAAAGCAACGAAGAACAATTTTAACGGTAATGTTTATTCTTGTTTATTTACACATGTACTGGTATGCGTGTCATTGATGGACAATGTTTCAAATACTTCAGGACCAAGTGCCAATACAGACGCAGCTGTTCCAGATAAAAGTGATAGTGTTGCTATGGAAACAGAACCAACCAAGCACACAGAGGAGACCATCCAGACTGATACTGAAGTACCTGAAAGTGACTCACAGAAACCCACATGTGACAGTGAACCAACCACAGTTGCAGACAAAGTAGAATCAGGTGAAGCCGAGGCCATAGAAACTCTAGAGGAGAAGAGTGGAAAAGATTCTCCTCCTTTGAAACGTCGGAAATTGGATGAGAAGAAAGAAACAAAGGAGAAGTCTCCACAAGACGGGATTCCGGTGATGGTTCACGGTCATAAGGAGGACCCGTTTATTTTTTGTACAACGGATGATCCTATTTGGCCACCTATTAGGTAAATTATAACATGTTTGACTCTGATATTTTTCCTTGACCTCGCACAGTTTTACTGACTTTGTTCGAGGTTTGAAGACTTAGACTGTATATATTAATAAAGAATAAGAAAATAAAAGTGACATGAAAATTTGTGAAATTCAGTTCAGTTTGCTGCCAAGTTCTTGAACTATATCTGCAGTAATTACAGTATAATTGATGTTCAAATGTGGATACTATAATAAATTTAGTTGTTTTCACCTCTTTGCCCTCGTTTTGGGGGCAAAATAGTGTTATTTTTGGCATTTTGGGGAAAAATGTTCATAGCAGGTGAATGAAAAATCCTGGGGTAAGATCAGTTGTACGGGAAAACTGCGTCATTGGAAAGAATATTTCTGAGGGGAGGACGCCTTAGAACTGCTCCTAATATAGAAAGAAAAGCCCTGTGACTGTATCTCTTAAGCACTATTTGTGTGATGGTGAACAAGGCAAATGAATAATATTCATAACTTCTTTAATGGCAGTAAAAATGTATCATTAGAAATTCCTGTACTTATTTCATCATGATCAACAGAAAAAATCACAATCAAATGCTGGCTGTGTATCAACCTACACTTTCACAACCACGGCTGCTTTGTATACGTGTATCCAAAGAGATTCTTGTACATCAACATATACTTTATTTCCAGGGAATTCTATGGGATTGGTGATAGTCTCTGTGTAGAACAGATCATGTACCGCAACATGAAACGCATGCTGTACTACGTGACAAAACAAGTCAGAGAGTTAGTAATCGCCAACGATGAACGAGTTAAGGTGGGTGCAGATCTGGTCTTTTACAACATATAACAACAATAAAGAAAAAACAATATTGGAGGCACGTCGTTGGAAAACCGGACTTAATGCATGTGCATTATGTGTCGTCCCGGATTAGCCTGTGAAGTCCGCACAGGCTAATCCGGGATGGCACTTAACGCTTTTATGGTATTTTCTGTTTCAGGGAAGTCCCTTCTAAACATAAATCCACTGTAGGCGGAAAGTGCCGTTCTGGATTAGCCTGTGCGGACTGCACAGGCTAATCCGGGACAACACTACGCACATGCATTAAGTCCGGTTTTCCCACAACGCGCCTCATTGCTATTTACTGCCACAAATAGGTTTGTTGAACATTTCGCCGCCTTAGGATTCCAAGGGCCTATCTAACATGTGTTAAAGAAGAAGATAGGATTACAAGGGCCTATCTAACATGTGTTAAAGAAGCAGATACGATTAAAAGGGCCTATCTAACATGTGTTAAAGAAGCAGATAGGATTACAAGGGCCTATCTAACATGAGTTAAAGAAGCAGATAGGATTACAAGGGCCTATCTAACATGAGTTAAAGAAGCAGATAGGATTCCAAGGGCCTATCTAACATGAGTTAAAGAAGCAGATAGGATTCCAAGGGCCTATCTAACATGAGTTAAAGAAGCAGATAGGATTCCAAGGGCCTATCTAACAGGAGTTAAAGAAGCAGATAGGATTACAAGGGCCTATCTAACAGGAGTTAAAGAAGCAGATAGGATTCCAAGGGCCTATCTAACATGAGTTAAAGAAGCAGATAGGATTACAAGGGCCTATCTAACATGAGTTAAAGAAGCAGATAGGATTACAAGGGCCTATCTAACTGTGAAAGAAGCAGATAGGATTACAAGGGCCTATCTAACATGAGTTAAAGGAGCAGATAGGATTCCAAGGGCCTATCTAACATGAGTTAAAGAAGCAGATAGGATTACAAGGGCCTATCGAACATGTGTTAAAGAAGCAGATAGGATTACAAGGGCCTATCTAACTTGAGTTAAAGAAGCAGATAGGATTACAAGGGCCTATCTAACATGAGTTAAAGAAGCAGATAGGATTACAAGGGCCTATCTAACATGAGTTAAAGAAGCAGATAGGATTACATGGGCCTATCTAACATGAGTTAAAGAAGCAGATAGGATTACAAGGGCCTATCTAACATGTGTTAAAGAAGCAGATAGGCTTACAACGGCCTATCTTACATGAGTTAAAGAAGAGATAGGCTTACAAGGGCCTATCTAACATGAGTTAAAGAAGCAGATAGGCCCTTGTAATCCTAAGGTGGTGATTAAGTCATCCTTAAGTTGCAGTACAATATTTCTGTTTGACCAATGCTTATTTCAAAGTCAATATAATTGAATAATAAAAAGATGTTAACTTTTTATTAATTATGGCTGCAAAAAAGTTTCTGTTTTGGTATTGTTCTTAAAACCGTTCCTGCATGAGAGATGTGAAAGTTCAAACATGAACTGGAAATGGATTATTCACACACACAAATTTAACTGAATTAAACTCGTGAAAATCTAGTTCCATATTTGCATAAATACACTGGGCTTTATTTTTTACCATATTAATTAACATGAACTTACTCTCTGTATTCAACCGATGAATGCTATGTTTTTCCTTCCTTGTTACAGTTCATCAACATGGGAGTGAAATGTTTCTCCAGTGGACCGTCTCCGTTGGTTACCGACTGTGACTACAGACTCTCCCAGGAGGTAATGTGTGGGTGCACAAGCTTGAAATTGCCTGTGTGAATGTCAAAACAAGGTTGTAGGACAAACATATCCTGTTTTGAATCTGAATAATACAGCAGGGGTGGTAAAATCCTTTTGCTTTTTAGTTTGTTTTCTCGCAAATGGTGATTTTGACTTGTCTATACATTTAGTAAAATCAGGCGCAAGTGTTTGTTAAATTTACATTATGACTCTCATTAAATACTGTTTGTTTGAGATGCTGTTTTTCAGGGCCTTACAACATTTTTCTATTTCATGGCCTTGCTCTGTATTTTTACTGAATAAGTGGATATTTCTGCATGTCAAAAAGTTCGCGAATTTCAAAATTCAGACTTTTAGCGTACGTCAAGTTATGTGATAATTTCACACCTGCATTGGTCTTCACCCTGACACCCGTGCAGTGTGACAAACAACAGCTTGACCCGCTTAAGATCAAAACAGTTCGACTTCGTTATCAGCTATGATGGGTCATGAAAAACGTGCTACACGCTGTCCACGTGGTTTAAAAGTTAGCTGTATGCCAGAGATCAATGCTAGCCTATCTGAACAACAATAGCATTGTCAATATAAGTGTTATTTCAGGGCCTTACAGTATGTTTCTATCTCAATGCTGTTATCCTGTTATTTCAAGGCCTTACAGTATATTTCTATCAAAATGCTCTTATACTGTTATTTCAGGGCCTTACAGTATTTTTCTATCTCAATGCTCTTATGCTGTTATTTCAGGGCCTTACAGTATATTTCTATCTCAACTCTGTTATGCTGCTATTTCAAGGCCTTACAGTATATTTCTATCTCAACTCTGTTATGCTGTTATTTCAGGGCCTTACAGTATATTTCTATCTCAACTCTGTTATGCTGTTATTTCAGGGCCTTACAGTGTATTTCTATCTCAACGCTGTTATGCTGTTATTTCAAGGCCTTACAGTATGTTTCTATCTTAACGCTGTTATGCTGTTATTTCAGGGCCTTACAGTGTATTTCTATCTCAATGCTGTTATGCTGCTATTTCAGGGCCTTACAGTATATTTCTATCTCAACTCTGTTATGCTGCTATTTCAAGGCCTTACAGTATATTTCTATCTCAACTCTGTTGTGCTGTTATTTCAAGGACTTACAGTATGTTTCTATCTTAATGCTGTTATGCTGCTATTTCAGGGCCTTACAGTATGTTTCTATCTTAACGCTGTTATGCTGTTATTTCAGGGCCTTACAGTATGTTTCTATCTTAACGCTGTTATGCTGTTATTTCAGGGCCTTACAGTATGTTTCTATCTCAATGCTGTTATGCTGCTATTTCAGGGCCTTACAGTATGTTTCTATCTCAATGCTGTTACGCTGCTATTTCAGGGCCTTACAGTATGTTTCTATCTTAACGCTGTTATTTCAGGGCCTTACAGTATGTTTCTATCTTAACGCTGTTATGCTGTTATTTCAGGGCCTTACAGTATATTATCGTCTATCTCAATGCTGTGATGCTGATATTTCAGGGCCTTGCAGTATGTTTCTATCTCAACTCTGTTATGCTGTTATTTCAGGGCCTTACAGTATATTTCTATCTCAATGCTGTTATGCTGATATTTCAGGGCCTTACAGTATATTTCTATCTCAATGCTGTTATGCTGATATTTCAGGGCCTTACAGTATATTTCTATCTCAATGCTGTTATGCTGATATTTCAGGGCTTTACAGTATATTTCTATCTCAATGCTGTTATGCTGATATTTCAGGGCCTTGCACTGTATTTCTATCTCAACGCTGTTATGCTGTTATTTCAGGGCCTTACAGTATATTTCTATCTCAATGCTGTTATGCTGATATTTCAGGGCCTTACACTGTATTTCTATCTCAATGCTGTTATGCTGATATTTCAGGACTTTACAGTATATTTCTATCTCAATGCTGTTATGCTGATATTTCAGGGCCTTGCACTGTATTTCTATCTCAATGCTGTGATGCTGATATTTCAGGGCCTTGCACTGTATTTCTATCTTAATGCTGTGATGCTGATATTTCAGGGCCTTGCACTGTATTTCTATCTCAACGCTGTTATGCTGAGATTTCAGGGCCTTACAGTATATTTCTATCTCAATGCTGTTATGCTGTTATTTCAGGGCCTTACAGTATATTTCTATCACAATGCTGTTATGCTGATATTTCAGGGCCTTGCACTGTATTTCTATCTCAACGCTGTTATGCTGTTATTTCAGGGCTTTACAGTATATTTCTATCTCAACGCTGTTTTGCTGTTATTTCAGGGCCTTACAGTATATTTCTATCTCAATGCTGTTATGCTGTTATTTCAGGGCTTTACAGTATATTTCAATCTCAACGCTGTTATGCTGATATTTCAGGGCCTTGCACTGTATTTCTATCTCAACGCTGTTATGCTGTTATTTCAGGGCCTTACAGTATATTTCTATCTTAACGCTGTTATGCTGATATTTCAGGGCCTTACAGTATATTTCTATCTCAATGCTGTTATGCTGAAATTTCAGGGCCTTACACTGTATTTCTATCTCAATGCTGTTATGCTGATATTTCAGGGCCTTACAGTATATTTCTATCTCAATGCTGTTATGCTGATATTTCAGGGCCTTACAGTATATTTCTATCTCAATGCTGTTATGCTGATATTTCAGGGCCTTGCACTGTATTTCTATCTCAATGCTGTGATGCTGATATTTCAGGGCCTTACAGTATATTTCTATCTCAATGCTGTTATGCTGATATTTCAGGGCCTTGCAGTATATTTCTATCTCAATGCTGTGATGCTGATATTTCAGGGCCTGGCACTGTATTTCTTTCTCAATGCTGTGATGCTGATATTTCAGGGCCTTGCAATGTATTTATATCTCAACGCTGTTATGCTGATATTTCAGGGCCTTACAGTATATTTCTATCTCAATGCTGTTATGCTGATATTTCAGGGCTTTACAGTATATTTCTATCTCAATGCTGTTATGCTGATATTTCAGGGCCTTGCACTGTATTTCTATCTCAACGCTGTTATGCTGTTATTTCAGGGCCTTACAGTATATTTCTATCTCAATGCTGTTATGCTGATATTTCAGGCCTTACAGTATATTTCTATCTCAATGCTGTTATGCTGATATTTCAGGCCTTACAGTATATTTCTATCTCAATGCTGTTATGCTGATATTTCAGGGCCTTACACTGTATTTCTATCTCAATGCTGTTATGCTGATATTTCAGGACTTTACAGTATATTTCTATCTCAATGCTGTTATGCTGATATTTCAGGGCCTTGCACTCTATTTCTATCTCAATGCTGTGATGCTGATATTTCAGGGCCTTGCACTGTATTTCTATCTTAATGCTGTGATGCTGATATTTCAGGGCCTTGCACTGTATTTCTATCTCAACACTGTTATGCTGATATTTCAGGGCCTTACAGTATATTTCTATCTCAATGCTGTTATGCTGATATTTCAGGGCTTTACAGTATATTTCTATCTCAATGCTGTTATGCTGATATTTCAGGGCCTTGCACTGTATTTCTATCTCAATGCTGTTATGCTGATATTTCAGGGCCTTACAGTATATTTCTATCTCAATGCTGTTATGCTGATATTTCAGGGCCTTACACTGTATTTCTATCTCAATGCTGTTATGCTGATATTTCAGGGCCTTACAGTATATTTCTATCTCAATGCTGTGATGCTGATATTTCAGGGCTTTACGGTATATTTCTATCTCAATGCTGTTATGCTGATCTTTCAGGGCCTTGCAGTATATTTCTATCTCAATGCTGTTCTGCTGATATATCAGGGCCTTGCACTGTATTTCTATCTCAATGCTGTGATGCTGATATTTCAGGGCCTTGCACTGTATTTCTATCTCAATGCTGTGATGCTGATATTTCAGGGCCTTGCACTGTATTTCTATCTCAACGCTGTTATGCTGATATTTCAGGGCCTTACAGTATATTTCTATCTCAATGCTGTTATGCTGATATTTCAGGGCTTTACTGTATATTTCTATCTCAATGCTGTTATGCTGATATTTCAGGGCCTTACAGTATATTTCTATCTCAATGCTGTAATGCTGATATTTCAGGGCCTTGCAGTATATTTCTATCTCAATGCTGTTATTCTGATATTTCAGGGCCTTACAGTATATTTCTATCTCAATGCTGTTATGCTGATATTTCAGGGCCTTACAGTATATTTCTATCTCAATGCTGTTATGCTGATATTTCAGGGCCTTGCAGTATATTTCTATCTCAATGCTGTTATGCTGATATTTCAGGGCCTTACAGTATATTTCTATCTCAATGCTGTTATGCTGATATTTCAGGGCCTTGCAGTATATTTCTATCTCAATGCTGTTATGCTGATATTTCAGGGCCTTGCAGTATATTTCTATCTCAATGCTGTTATGCTGATATTTCAGGGCCTTGCACTGTATTTCTATCTCAACGCTGTTATGCTGATATTTCAGGGCCTTACAGTATATTTCTATCTCAGTGCTGTTATGCTGTTATTTCAGGGCCTTACAGTATATTATTTTCAATCTCAATGCTGTGATGCTGATATTTCAGGGCCTTGCACTGTATTTCTATCTCAACGCAGTTATGCTGATATTTCAGGGCTTTGCAGTATATTTCTATCTCAATGCTGTTATGCTGTTATTTCAGGGCCTTACAGTATATTTCTATCTCAACGCTGTTATGCTGTTATTTCGGGGCCTTACAGTATATTTCTATCTCAACTCTGTTATTTAAGGGCCTGCACGTGATTGAGAAGTTTGTGAAAGGCCGTCGTATCTTGCTGACCAAGCAAGACGTGGTGACCATCCTCAGCTGTGAGAACCCCTTCATTTACAAGCTGACCCCCTCCACACAGGACAGCGTACACACCATTGGTAGGCAATAGCGTGTCCAGTGTTTCTTTGTTTAATAGTTCAAACAAATTAAGTTAAATCTTATTGGTTAAGTAGGGGCAGAGGGATACTGCAGATTATGAGAAATCGTGATTTAAAATAGCCAATAACAGAAAGATAAAAATAGCATCCATGATGAACATGCACTTAATTTCATGTAAATCCAGCCATTTCATTGGCTCAAAATATAGGTTATATACTGAAGTTTGTTTTAACAGAAAAATAAATTCAGTCAGGAATATTTATTGTAATAGTAAACTAGAAATTGATGTCAGTACTTATTTTTCTTTTGTGTGTATGTTTATTTATTCAGTTGTCTTTGTTTATAAGAAGTTTTCAACACTATGCTGTTTGATTACCACTGTCTTTGTATGTGTAAACTTTCATTAATTGGTGTTTGTTTCCAAAGAAGTTTTTTCAGTACTACACTTTTTGATAAGCCAATGATAAAGATTTATGATGTCAGTTATTTTTTCTTCTGTATATAATAAAAGGCTTACATCTAACAGCTATTTGTATATCACCTGTAACTATAAAATATATTGCAGACCCAGGCAGTGTTATCTTCCACTTCGTGCCCAGTGAAAGGTAGGTTAGCAGTTATACCTACATGTAAATGTGGTATAATGGTAGCCAAAACTATTCAAATATGTGTATTCTTTTCGGAAAAATATTTTTTTTGAATCCACCGCCGCAAAGCGGGAGGGGGGTTATAGGAATGCCCTTCGTCCGTCCGTCCATCCGTCCGTCCGTATCATTTTTGTGTCCGCTCCATATCTCCTATACCCGTTGAAGGATTTTCATGAAACTTGGCTCAAATGTTTAGGTCATTGAGACGATGTGCAGAAGGTATGAGTCAGTCACGCCGGCTCAAGGTTAAGGTCACACTTGAAGGTCAAATATTCGAGCCTCCATTCCTTTGAAGAATGTTCATGAAACTTTGCTCAAATGTTAAGGTCATTGAGACGATGTGCAGAAGGCATGAGTCAGTCACGCCGGCTCAAGGTCTAGGTCACACTTGAAGGTCAAATATTCGAGCCTAGATTGTTACGGTCATTGAGACAATGTGCAGAAGGCATGGGCCTTTCACGCAAGGTCAGGGTCACATTTGAAGAATAAATTTTTGAGCCTCCATTTTTGTGTCCGTTTTTCGTGTCCGCTCCATATCTCCTATACCCTTTGAAGGATTTTCATGAAACTTGGCTCAAATGTTTTGCTCATTGAGACCATGTGCAGAAGGCATAAGCCAGTCACGCCAACTCAAGGTCAAGGTCACACTTGAAGGTTGAATGTTTCAGCCTGTATTGTTAAGTCCGTTCCATATCTCCTGTGCCATTTAAAGGATTTTCGTGAAACTTGCCTCAAATGTTTATCACATTGAGGCAATGTGCAGAAGGCATGGAGCAGTCTTGCCACCTCAAGGTCAAGGTCACGCTTAAAGGTCAAATGTAGCTGTCCTCTAGACTGCCTTGTCCTTTTAAGTACAGGTACATGTATTTTTCTGCATGTTCTCATTTATGGTTGCATTGACATGTTTTTGCATTTCATATTTCTGTCTAGGGAAAATTGAAGTCTTACATTGTTATGTGAATCTTCCTGTATAGTGCTTCATTAATGCATCACCATTTGAAAAAAACAACATGTGTTGCATGTTGGCACTAAGAAATAAACATTACATTGTAGTAGCCAAATTTTAGATTTTAAGAGATTGTCTAGCGTATTGAAATATTTTCCCCAGAAATTGTAAAAACATACCTCATTTTCACAGAAATTCAGAAATAGTATTAGTCATTGGTAATTTTAGCTACGGGCAAAGCTAACATACTAGAATGTGTCATTATTGCCTTTGTTTGTATTTTCTACGAATGTAAACAGAAAACAAACACTATATATCGTATACAGTGATCCTGAGCCTTGTGTGGAGATACTGTTCTGCGGTTGGCGAGGGAAGACATCTGTCCGATCGTTTGTAGACAAGGATCAGCGCCAGCACTACCTGCGAATGTGTGGTGTGGAGCTCAGCGATATACGTACGTATAGAGATTTCCACAAATGTTAGTTATATGCAAATTAATCTAGTGTTTCTTTTGCAATCGTGACAAAATCATCAAACATTTGAAACACAATTATAATTGATTTCACAGTATGTCATGGAATGTATAACAAATTATTATACTCCTGTTTGAGAAATGGGTCGTATTATGGGAACGTCTTGTTTCGGGATGGCGGGTCGATGGAGATTTTTGTCTGGAGCATAACTTTGTCCAGCGTGGATGGATTTTCAAATTACTTGGCGGAAGTAATAAGCATGATGTGACGGAGTGCTGCGCGCAAGAACCAGGTCACTAGGTCCAAGTTGAAGGTCACAATTCGAGGTCAAAGGTCAAATATTGGAAATCAATCTTTAACACTTTATCCGGAGCATATCTTTGTCCAGCATGCATGGATTTTCAAATAACTTGGCAGAAGTGATAAGCATGGTGAGACGGAGTGTTGCGAGCAAGAACCTGGCCCCTAGGTCCAAGGTCAAAGTCGCAATTCTAGGTAATGGTCAAATATAAAAAATCAATTCTTAACACTTTGTCCAAAGCATATCTTTGTCCAGCATGGATGGATTTTCTCTCTTTAGTTGTTGAATCTTTACCCCTAAAAACGCTCCTTTGAGGGGCATATCTTTGTGACAATGGCACTCTTGTTTGTTTATATACCAGTATTCACAAATATAAATGCTGTATGTTTTAGAGGCTCAAGTCAAAATGATGAAAGAAAGCAAGAACCTCCTTGAGGCTACACCCAACTCTTCCGCGGTGTCTGGAACGGAGACCCCAGTGGGGGTGGCATCAGGGGACGAGGCTGAGGTTGAAAAGTGGAATGACGGGGCGACCGCTCCTCGGGACCCAGAGGCAGATGAGGTGGAGGAGGAAAACGATGGTAGATATTGGGATAATTACACTCTCAGGGGTGTGGACATCCTTTGCCCCACTTGTCTGACACAGGACTTTTGTTAATTTGTCAACAATGTTTTTTTCAGTCAATTCTATTTAATAATATATTGTTTTACGAGATTTGAAACATTTTTTTTTTCATTTTTTTCTTTTCCCAATCTGTGACGTAGCAGCTTTTAAAAGTATGGTCACTGTTTGCACATTTGATTATTATCTATACAATTCATGGAAGATGTTTTTGGTATACCAGAGATAATTGATTGCAGGCTGTCAACTGTTTCCTATATTCCTATATTTTCCTATATTTTGGAAAGAAATCCTATATTTTGAAAAACCTATATTTCCTATATGTCTCTATATTTTTGTGATATTTAGTCATTCACACATCTGAAATGGTCTGTAAACTGTAAATCAAGAACTACTTTTTTTCTCGCTCGCTTCGCTTGCATCAAACTGAAATACTCGGATTATTGTTAACTCGGATTATTGTTCAATCATAGCATGCATGTCTTTGTTGCCAGATATAAGCATGAACATGGTTAGCAGATGTTTTGTTCATCAAATTACAAGGTGTAAGACTTATTAGCAGGGTTCGACCTTAACGCGTGTCCGTCTGTCCGTGACCTGTGATTTTAAGCTCGGACTGGTTGTCTTCGAAGGACGACCTGTCTGGTGCCCAGTTGTTTTTGGACTGGTTCCAACTGTGTAATTCGTGAATCATCCTTTGTGATAAAGAATATGGGGAATACAGGGAACCGTCCAAGATGATATTGGTTACGCATGGGCAGATAAATTCCTTCTTTGTTACATATAAAATATTCTAAGTTTGATCTCAGTTTTCAATATGACCAAGCTACTTTCCAATATATCACTATACATTGTTGGAAAGATAAGGCCATAACCTTTTGAAAAAAACAGCATGTCAAAAAATTCTATTTGTTGCAACTCAGATTATTTACCTTAGAAAAAACACACAGGTTTTGACGGGCAAGGAGGCTGCCATTTTGCGCATGAATACATGGGCCAAAAGCTATGATGCTGTAAACCACTAGACAAAGAAGTGCACACAAACAGCCTTTTTTCTCTTATTGCTTACATATATACCTTTAAAATGATACCAAAACATATCATTGAAACTGTATTTTACAAATTCTATGCATCCTGCACTCAACCATATGTGCTTATTATCTAACTGACAGCTGTAACCCTGAAGATGTGACTTCCGTGTTGGGGTAATTAGACCTATTGTTTATTGGCATTGTACCACGAGCTTCCTTGTATAAATCGCACCTTTCCCGATTCTTCAACTTTCCAACCATTATGTTATAACAGCGTGTTATACATTTTAAAATCAACTTAACACCATTTCAACTTGAGAAATTATATCTGACGGGTATTGTGGTCACTTTTAGAGTAGCAATTTTCATTTATAATACTTAACTAAAGTCATTTAAAAACCTTTTATTATTTTAATACAAATCTAATCAAACAACAGATATTGTATAAAATAATGAGTTCACAAATAGCTTCTATTCAAGTAATAACGTGCAACAGTAGCAGGATCAAATTAAATTGGTTCACATGTATGTTTCTTTGGCCCAAAAAAACAAAATTACGAAGTTTGGCCAAATACTTTGTACATGGATATCGTTAATATTACTCCTGGCTCAATAACAGTTGAACAACGTATTCTCTTTTCGACACAGCTATAATTTATTTTTATTTTTGTTTTTAAATTGTATCTCTATTAAAACGCAGTCGAAGTAAACAAAATTCAAGTCTAGGTTTCAACATTGTGGGAATTATTGCAAAACGTTAAGAAACGAATAGCCCAATCAAATACTATTAAGTTATTTGAAATGACGATACATAATTATCTTTTTAATTGCTGTAATTGTATTTTGATTGCTCAGCACACAAAAACGCATGTATGTCAAATTTGTGGCGTGTTCAAGAAGTTTATATCTCATCTTTATACAACATACAACATTTTGAGCCATGTTAGAGTATACATGTAAAATGAATAATAGATTTTCATGTGTGCTCAATATGCTTTCCGATTTAAATTCTGTTTTGTTTTTTAAGTATTGTATGAACTACGCAGTTTGATGCGTTTTGATTATCGGACCAGTTGATACAGTATCGGAACAGTTGATACAGTATCGGACCAGTAGGCTTTGAAGGTTACCGGTCCTGGGGACCACCACTTACTAAAAGTTAAGATCGAACCCTGCAGGTTACCGGTCCTGGGGACCACCACTTACTAAAAGTTAAGGTCGAACCCTGCTTATTAGGCTAGAATATGATCCCATATTATCCTTATAATGAAGTACTTTTACTATAAAATGCCTATATTTTGTCCAAAAATTTGGCAAAAAGTCCTATATTTTTGGTGAAAATATTTCTATATTGTTCCTATATTTTCTTTGGAACGTGATTAACAGCCTGTGATTGTCTTATTTTTACACAAAATAATAATTTAAACTCTTTACATAGATTTTGTGGTTAAAGTTTTTGTTACAAAATCTTACAATTAATAAACTGTATAAGGTTTTAACTTAACCGTTTTGTATTTAAAAAAATGTATGCCCCTTCAACTTTCCAAAATATATACCAACTGAAAAACTTCTAATAGTCGAGCATGCAGTCCTCTGACAGCTCTTGTTATTTGTAATGTTATTCTTCTTATGAAGGGTAATGTCCCTTTAAACAAATATACCCACGTGTTATTAGTTTCATGCTTTGTTAATATATTCACACAGGCTGTGAAAGCATAACACCTGCATGTCATTATAAATTAAACTGTGGTACTTATTGTTGTTATGATTAAACACTGCATGCACGTGGGTGTTGAAATGACGTTTCCCTTCAAAGTCATAGTTAAATCACACTAAATATGAGGCGTGTCGTGGGCAAACCGGGCTTAATGCACGTGCGTAATGTGTCGTCCCGGATAAGCATTGCAGTCCGCTTTCCGCCGACAGTGGATTTATGTTCACAAATATTATGAGTTTGTAACTTACAACAATAGTTATAAGTAGTACAATAGTGTGTGAGCATACTGTTTAAATGGCAAGTGACATTTCCAGTAATAGGGGCTTATATATTAAGTAATAGTTGTAGCACACTTTGACAGAAGTATGTTAGTTATTTAACGAGTCCGCAGGGCGATTTTATAAAAGCAACATGTTGAGGTCAAAGGGTGCGAATGTGTTTTAAACCATTTTCAACAATCACATTGCAACTTTCTACGATGCTGATCCGAATGGACAGTTCCTAGACGTCACGTGTCATTTCTAAATTTAGCGCTGTCACACTGTGTCCAGTGCAATCATTCAGTGCAATAAGTAGCGTGCGTATAAATTACAACTAAAAATCAATATACTGCACGCCACTTATTGCACTGTAATCTTGCATATTAGGCTTCAACCACCAGTTACCATTCTGATATCACAGTTATTGTTTACCGAAAAGCAAAGAAAATTCTCGGAAATAGGGTATAAGCAAGAAATACCGGTAGCTTATGTTTAAAAATTGTCATTTATTGCTGGTTACACCGCCATATGTACTTACCGCAATAATTGCTGTCATGTATAATTATTTCCAGATGGATCAGCAGTCGAGTCTGACGTGATAAACACTGACAATGACGAAGGTGACATTGATAATGAAGATGGCAATGATAATGAAGAAGATATGGAAGAAAATGTCAGTGAAAGTGCTGATGCTCGTGATTAACATCGTTATTTTAAAGTAACAAACCTTTTTTTTTGACTTTGTTTTTCATTAGCGCTTCAACCAATGTATTAGTGTTAGACCTAATGTTCTTTAAACAGTATCAGGTTGTCTCCCCGTAAGCACGTTATTTACATACTATACGACTACTTAGTTGACAATCTGACTACAATCGGCTCCTGAAATACATTAGTTACTAGTTGACAATAAGGCACTGTAGATAAGTATATTTTTACCAAATACATGTAAGTATGATCGTTCCGTGGGCCTATTAGTAATGTGGGGAATCAAATTTAATAAATTGCAATTGCCAAAGTTGCCTTTTTTACAGCTGTTAAGTGTGAATTCCTAAATAGCGTCTCGATATGACTTGTGCATTCAATACCATTTTGTATCTATTGACTTGTCAGACGGAAAAAGTTAATTGGATTTTTAGCATTTCCTTGTTAATTTCTGTTAAAGGGTTATGACAGAGATATATTTTGTCTTCATCACTTGTTTCATCCGTTCAATGAATAAAAGCACTACCATTGTTGTTTTGAGCTTGGTTTTACTTGTATTACACCCTCAAAATTCAAACTTTGTTGGGACTTGTGATGTTAGCTTGTAGGCACTTTACTTCGTAGTTTACCGGAAGTTCTGCAGCGTAGTAATGTTCATGTTGTTCAAACAGCTAATATTCCGTAACATTCCAAATCATTAACTGTTTATTCTAAAAAACATACATATCCATTAACACACAATGAATTCTATTAATACGATGTAAAGCCTTGTTGGCAAATACGTACACATGATAAAAGACAATCGTATTTGGGACCAAACATTCAAGTATATATTAATTTATTTAATGCTAAAAGGTGAAATATAGAAAAGTATCAGTGAGATAAAATTTGTATTTCACTGTTTTTTGGTTCCCGATTTAATACAGTAAATGAAACGGAGCGTCAACGATGCCGTACTCAAAACTGTGAATGAGAGCAATTAAAATGTTAAAAAAATGGTAGAGAAAAGCATAAATAAAAAGAAAATGTGTTGATTTCGGTGTAATATCCTATTTATTTCACTGCGCCAGTCGTGAAAATATTAGTTTTCTACTGACACTCGTGAAATAAAATACGATATTTTACCGAAATCAACAAATATCCTCTATCTCAATGTTTAGTTACACAAAAAACGTCGTTTTTGACGTTAGGATTAACATTTGATAATAGCAAAAGATAGGAAATCTCATTGTCACTGAGCAGCGTTTTCATATTCATTGGTAACCAGTTCTATATGTTGTATATCTGTCAATTCAGTATTGCATAACATGCACTGCTTGTCAGTGGTATAGTAAAAAAAAAAGAAACAAATATTAAATAAACGCATACTAATGTTACTAAAATAAGCTATGTTACTCTAGCACAATAAACGAGTTAGTTCAGCGATAAAACAGTAAATTACAAATTTAATGGTTCATTAATCAAGATTTATGTCTAATAAAAAATATCGCATCAATATCTATCAGTAGCACACGGTGAAGCGCTATATCATAGTGCATCACACTTGTTTGAGCATTGGAAATTCGTTCATCTTGCACGGAGATCACGTGACCTGTATCTGGTCGCCAGGAGGCTCGCTGTGTATGACGTCGACGTCTGCCTGACGTCCAGTGACGTTGACATGCTCATACAAGGGGTTAGACAGACCGTCGTCTGACTTGCCGACGTTGGAAGGAAGGGGTTCAAAGCTACAACAACAAAGTTTATTAAAATTGAGGCGTGTTGTGGGAAAACCGGGCTTAATGCATGTGCGTAGTGTCGTCCCGGATTGGCCTGTGCAGTCCGCACAGGCTAATCCAGGACGGCACTTTCCGCCTACAGTGGATTTATGTTTAGAAGAGACTTCCTTGAAACAGTGATACACGTGTTTTCCAAAATACCTATGAAAAGCGTTACAAACGCTTTATACTTTTATCCATTTCGATTGTTGATTATCCATAAACAAAACGATATTTCCAATGAATTTGTTTGTCATGAGTGTTATTTCGCTTGTTTGTATATAATGTATAATTTCTTTTTGGATTCTATGACAAAAATTTTGAAAACATTCAATTTGCCAATCTGTGAACCTTTTATACCAAACAGTTTAATGTAACCAAAAATATAAAAACCAGTTTTTCTCACTGTATCTGGCCGGTGTTTGCCCCTGCGTAAATTGGGTCCCCGGGCATGCGCTCTCCCTCCGTTCGACCAAATCCGGGATTCTCTATGGCTATGTGGCTGCTACCGCTGCCATAAGAGGCGGAGTAGGCAGCACCCGTTCGCTTGCGGGCCCTTGTATGAACATTTTATGTGCATTACAGCTAGTAAAAATACATAC
This sequence comes from Congeria kusceri, assembly GCA_027627225.1. Classification (NCBI taxonomy): domain Eukaryota; kingdom Metazoa; phylum Mollusca; class Bivalvia; order Myida; family Dreissenidae; genus Congeria; species Congeria kusceri. The sequence goes on along the minus strand of CM051036.1, from coordinate 42,374,796 downwards.
ATGTAGCACATTTAATGTAGCAAATACATGAACAGTAGTTTGCATGACATATACGTACATGTAGATCGTGCCGTACATGTATCATTTAGTAGATTTTACATTAACAATGCACAGAAAACAAGTGCTACCACCACCATATCCGCTTCTACTACTACTGCTGCTGCTGCTACTACTACTACTACTGCTACGTTAATACTATTACTGCTACTATCACTAAAACTATTACAACAATACTACTACCACTACTACTACTACTACTTCTACTACTACTATACCATTACTAGCATTATTACTACTACTACCACTACAACTACTACGGCTACCACTACTACTACTTCTAACATTACCAGCATTACTACTACTACTACTACTACCACCACTACTACTACTACTCACTACTACCACTCACTACTACTACCACTACTACAACTACTATCACTACCACAACTTAGTTCCAAACGTGACAAACTCCCATGTGTTTATCTGACTCCCCTCTATATCACGAACGGTAGCCCGACGACCAACCCCACTACGGCGATCACCAGGCAGACGATAACTCGTGTGAGCACATCTGACTCCCCTCTATATCACGACTGCGAGTCCGACCACCAGCCCCTCTACGGCGATCACCAGGCAGATGATAACTCCCATGTGTATATCTGACTCACCTCTATATCACGACTGCGAGTCCGACCACCAGCCCCACTACGGCGATGACCAGGCAGACGATAACTCATGTGAGCACATCTGACTCGCCTGTATATCACAAACGCTAGTCCGACCACCAGCCCCACTACGGCGATGACCAGGCAGACGATAACTCATGTGAGCACATCTGACTCACCTGTATATCACAAACGCTAGCCCGACTACCAGACCCACTACGGCGATCACCAGGCAGACGATAACTCCAATTTGTACATCTGACTCACCTGTATATCCCAAACGCTAGCCCGACTACAGACCGACTACGGCGATCACCAGGCAGATAATAACTCCCGTGTGTATATCTGACTCACCTGTATATCCTAAACGCTAGCCCGACTACCAGACCGAGTACGACGATCACCACGCAGACGATCACGGCGACGGCGGCCTTGGAGGTGCCACCTGTCTTGTCGCCCGTCGACATCTCCGGTGGCTTTACAATCGCTAAGAAGAGTAAAAACTGATGTTAGTTTGCTAGTTTTCAACTACAATATAGAAATATAACAGTTCATTGTTTTCAATTTAAACGTCAATAAATATTTTGTTTGTCAAATATACACTTGACGCTTGGGTAGCAATCAGCCATAAAAAGTAAATAAAATATCCAAATCAACACATAATTATATTATATTATATAATGATATAGTATCGCATACTCATGTTGTTAATATAATGATCGAGTGGTTATTTTAAATACAACGTATGTACGTATATGCCTTTTAACTATTCAACTACTAATGAAGCATGCAGAAGTTTGGTCCGCGGCCTGCGTCTGTTGAAACTAGCCTACCTTTGCAAGCATCTTGTGGGTACCAGACGGCGTCCGCAGCGCACACGACGGTGGAATCGGAAGTTGCAAATCCCGCCTTGCACGTGTAATGGCACGGTGACCCCACGGTGGTCGAGTTGCATTCTGGGGACACGTTACCATTTGGAAGAGGGTCTCTGATTGGTCTGTTGGAACAAATCAACATGCAAGCGTTTGTTGCTAGTTGTAAGAAGTTTTTTTTTTTACTGATATTCTATCATGTCCTTATATTATATAATATATCAATTAATAAGAAATCCTCGGTCGGTTTTTTATGTTTTTTTATCGGTTAAGTAATACTCTTACAACATATGTCACATTTCTGTGACAATCGCCAAGAGGAAACATTAATATTCGACTTACGTATACACAGAATGTCCGTTTGCTTCTGCCAGCCGTCTCTAAGGCACTCGAGCTCCGTCACCGAGTTGTTGGACAGGATGTAGCCCAGGGGACACCTGTACGCGTACCTGCCTCCCTGGTAACCCTTGCAGTTGACGAACGTGATCACCACTGCTTCCGACTGCTTGATCACTTCTGAACACTGGTACACTGGGGACACAGAGGGAGACGTCAGTTATAGGAACTATACAGTTTGTACCTAACATTAAATTCATTCATACTACGCAATATAAACTACAGAAACTACACAGTTTGAACTTTACAATCAATTCTGTCATAATAAGCTATAGAAACTATAAAAATATATACTTTGTACCTTACAAATCAACTCTGCCATACTAAGCAATAAAACCTGTAAATTACTTTTAACCGTACAATTAATTCAGTCATCATGACTTAGTTATATAAACTGAATGTATATATATGTTGTATTTTACAATCGATTCAGCCATTCTAAGCTATAGAAACTAGAATAAAACTATACAGCTTTTACTTGGCAATCAATTTAGCCATACTAAGCTATAGAAACTATGGAAACTACGTGGTTTATACCTAACAATAAATTCAGCCATCATAAGCTATAGAAACTATTTAGTTTGTTAACCACCAAACTCCTCGCTGCGGTTACCTCCCCTATCGGTTAACGGTAATCACTGCCGTCACAAGTAAAATCCTTCCAGATCTGGAAGGATTACGTGTTTGTAACTTTTACTTATTTAATGCAACTCAGTGCAATATTCTACATAATTGGACTTTTTATATATGGTTTGCAGTCAATAATGAAAACAGAAAAAGAAAATAACTAATTGAAACCATAAATAATATCTAGAAGATTTAAATCGATCATCATCACGTGGTTTGTTTCGACGGCAGGGATCTGATTAGAGCTATGCTCGGAACCAGTCAAATCTCTGCGCGGAGGTTGGTAAACCATAATCAATCCATCCACATTAAGCTATATCAAATATAGAAACTATAAAGTTTGAACTTTACAATCAATTTATCCATACTTTGCTCAATAAAACACAAATTTAAATATAACAATGTACCAAGTACACACAGTGAAACAATTAAATGTATTGGTATCACAAAACGTGGACTTACGATTGTCACACGTGCGGCCGTCCTCTAGCAGACATTGACCTTCCTCGCATGCGCATGCGCGGCCCATCTCGTTTGAGTTGGTGGGAATGCAGACGACATTACAGTCTCCTTTACCGCCATTGGCTGCGCACGCCTGATCTTCTGTAGTATGTTTAAGATTACGTGTACAACATGTATAACACAGTTTGATAATATAACACTGAAATGATTAAATATAAGTATATATACAATCATAGAAAGAGCATTTTCATAAAAATTACGACAGAATGCATACAACATTACGTAGATCTACTTTATTAATGAATTTCTTTTCAATGTAGATCTACTTTATTAATGAATTTCTTTTCAATGTTTCTTCCATTCATTAATAATGTGATGCATGCAAGAAACTATTTATATAATATACCCGGCTGTCGATTCTTTGAAGCTGTGCTGTTGAACACGAGATTGGACAAACGTCCTAGATTGGAACCAAACATCCGGGTACTGTTGTCCTTTAAATTCAGGGCCGCCACCGTACTGTAGGAAATATAATGTAATATTCATAATTGAAAATGACTTGTTGTATACATAAGAAATCTTTGCAATATCCAATATCCGTCAGATGCGTTTTAAGTTAGTTGGTACATTGAAACAATGTGTTAATGTGTTTATACTTAATCTACATTTGAGTTAAATTGGATTTTAGTCTGAAAAGTGAAGGCCCGTCGTTTGGCTACAACTTTATTTCCCACAACGCACAGCGAACTATGTGGTAGTATTTCTTCCAACGTGTATACAGTATATAAATATTTACTGTCTTGAGGGTGATAGTGCGTCTTGTCGACCCGAGGTAACACTGACGACCGAGGCTTTAGCCGAGGTCGACGGTGCTTGTCGAGGGTTGAAGAGACGCACTGTCACCCTCAAGGAAGTCGATATTTATTTTATTATACCGAACAATCCCGTATCAGTTGCGTACCGGGCGACATAGCAGTAGCGGGCGACATTGCCGGGCGACATATCAAATTGTTGCCCGCTGCAGTTTATATGCATTATATAGAGAAATAATCAAGTGAGGTATAATAATCACGGATACACCGTGCCATTTGAAAACAGATCTTATATTATTGGTGGAAAAAACATTATGACATGTGTTGTTAGAGCATCAGACATGTGAGTACTCATAGCAATCAATCATGAAGCATCAAATGCTAACGTTTACGGTTTAACAAGATTTAGTTTTTAAGAACTGTAGATTTCAACATTTTTTTTCAACAAACTCATCATGTTGCTTTAAATCAAAATATATATCTACTGCTAAAATTCGTAAAACGCCAGTGACTTACTCAAGAAATGATTCTAAATAATACAGCCACGTGCCGTCTGTAGCTAGATCTATGATGTCTGCGCGTTCCGCCGACATGTCGACCAACGTTACGCAGCTTGCTCCGTCGAGGTTACACTGTACTATTATGTCATAAGGGGAGTCGCTCCAATACAGTTTGTCGTCTGCAGAACGAAAGATAACTTTATTGAACATAAACATGATTATGATTTACTAGCTCTATAGAATACAAACCCAAAAGATGCGGTATTTAGGTATCAATTTCTGCCTAAAATTTGTTAATTCGTGTCAAGTTGACCTGCATCACAGCCATGTCCAAGGACCTACGTATCTGAAAATAAATCGGAACCTTTCGTCAATCAATGCTTACTCGTACATTAAACCATTCGTCAATCAATGCTTACTCGTACATTAAACCACTACAACTGCGGATTTGATCAAAACGCTGATAGCGTAGAAAGACTGTTGGCGAGAAAAATAAAGGAACCAAAATCAAGGGAAATAGAGTGCAAAAAGGTTCAAACAGAAAGGACACATTTGTTGGAATGAAATTAAATTTTCGCAATGCCCTTTTTGTACACAAGACAAATCGAGCTACTCATTGTTATACTAACGAATTTCAACATATTGGACGACATTTAGGTTTGTATGATAACGACTTATTAATGCAACGCAACAATATGCATAACAGTGAACGTGTCGATTTCTAATCCTGAACGGGCCGAAATAGCCGATGGAGCGTATAAATTTGAGAGTATCGATTGCTAGTGCGTCGTAGCATGCAATGTAAAAAGTAGGCAGGCGATTCTGACCGCCAACAGTCTAAATAAAAAAATAAAAAAAATTATATAAAATTTTATTTAATGTTATGGTCAGGGATATTTGGGAAATATATAGTGCGCATATATATTCTCTGTCATTTCATCTTTCGCTCCGCATGAAATAGATTCTTGTTGTAAATGACGCAAACTATACTGTAGTTACTGACTACTGTACTTGTATAATCTATGGCAATCCCATACGGCGTTCGAAGACTCGTGCCATTGTATGACGTCACGATTTTCTCCACGTGGTCGCCGTTCATGTCTGCACGTGCAATGTACGAGTCCGTGCTTTTACTGCGAGGGATCCAGTAGGACGTGAGGTAAGCGTTGTACGCCCTCGTGCTGATCACGGCGAAATACATTTAACTGGAGAAAATATACATTTATAAATACATTGGTGAGCAAGTGAGTCATAAGGGAATGCGCGAGTAAGTGAAAGAGGAATGAAGTACTTGAGGGAGAGATGGAGTAAGAGAGCTTTTGAGGGAGTAATGACTGTGAGTGATAGAATGAATAGTTAGGAAGGGAGTAAGTGAGAGTGGGGGTTAGTCAGGGAGGGAGTAAGTGAGGGACAGAGGGAGTATGTGAGGGAGGGGGCCGTAAATGAGGGAGATAGGGAAAAAGTGAGGGAGGGAGGCAGTAAGTGAGGGAGGGGACAGTACGTGAGGGATATAGGGAAAAAAGTGATGGAGGCAGGTTTGGGAGGGAAAGAGTAAGAAAGGGAGCGAGCGAACAATTGAACGAACGAATGAACAAACGAACAAACACATTAACTAATAAACAACGAAGCATAAGCACACAAATAAATAAATAAATAAATAAATGATTAAATAAATAAATAAATGATTAAATAACTAAATAAATAACTAAATAAATAGATAAATTGAATGTACCTGATTACTAGTGTTTTAAGAATAGCAGACTTACCTTTTTCGACGATCTATGGCAACAGGACCCAGTAGTTGGGCACTGAAGTTGCCAACGAGCCCGGTTACTAGGGATATTTCGTGACCTCCGGGGGTGATAAGCCCCACCTTCTGGTTACGTACGTTATAATCGAGCATGTACGCCGTGAAATACATGTTTTCCGTCGTCTGGCATAGACTGCGTATTGTGCCACTTTCTTTAAAAAAAAAAAAGAAGAAATAAAACAATAAGTGAATATTGCGCCCATGTCAATGTTTCTTTTCTAAATGCATATAGAAAACGAAATAGGGCCTAAGACGGACCAACATAAGCACTGAATAAAAAATACAGCAGGTAAGATATTTTTTATTTCATTAGCAACTAACAGACATTAGGGCCCATGTCCACAAGCTCCCTAGTGAAATCTTAGGTACTTGTGTTTCTTAAAATCATACAATTCCTTAAGTCTGTGGCTGTTTATTTCAGGCAAATTTTGTAGTAAATTGTTTTATTCTGGTAAAGAATTAATAGACGTTACTTATTCAGCTCTATAAATATTTCGAATGTAAAATATTATATGGACATTTGATTTAATGAAATAACGAAACTGCTGTACAACGTGCATACATTTCTAAACATACTACACCATGTTACTAAATATCGAAACAAAATTACTATACACAATAAATGTATAAATATTGTTTAGGCGCAATAAATAAAACTTACTACTGCATGATCATTGAGAAATAAATTGGTCCCGCAAAAAATAATATACCAAAATCTCAATATAAAACATTGCTGAATATTTTGCAACACGTGCATGGACATGGCCTGTAATTACTGAGGCCACCAAGGTAACGTTTGACTGAAGGCCTTTGTTCTATATATATATATATATATATATATATATATATATATATATATATATATATATATATATATATATATGTGAGTACATGCATCACGACATGTAATCACTGGCGCCACATCTTTTTGGAGGTTCGTTGAAATAAGAGCCTTGACTACACTGTCCGAGTACAAACAGGAGTGTATACTGAATAAAACACCGAGAAAATGAAACCTATCTAATTACTTTCAAATTTTTATTTTTGTTTCGTTATGTCAACGCGCTTCCATAATGCGGTGGCGCCAGTCATTACTGGCCGTGTTGTGCACCCTATCGATATTACGGGGTGTGGCGGGCTGACCCAGGGGATTTTGATCAACTTTATTTTGAGGGTCTAATTCACTACCATAGAGCAAAGCATTTTTTTCTAAATCCCCTCAGTGGGAGATGCTATAGGGGTATAAAATGGGGCGGAAGCCAAAATTACCGGGATCTAAAATCTGACCAAAGTCTATTTCCCCGGAATCACTTGGCGTGTCAAATTCCCTCCTGTCGGGAATCGTTTTCAGTCTAAAGTCCCGATATGCCCGCCGCTCCCCCCCACCCCCCACCCCCCGAGGGAAAATATTGATAGTTGCATTGCAGGTACTCGTATAAATGTAGAAATACGGGCGTCAAGTCAAACGTTACCTTGTAGTTGGTGGGCAGGTAGGAAGACTTGTCGATGGTGGGCAGATCTGTCTCGTCCACACCGGAGCCGTTGAAATGAGTGGCCTGTAGCATGGAGCCCCGCGTCGTGTTCGCGATCCAGCACAGGCTACAGAACAGCAAACATATATAAAGCAACGAGAAAGCAATCATAAATATTCGGTCAATGCTGCGTAGATGAGATTACCCTCGAACAAAGGAAGACAGAATTTTGTATGTACGGTTCCCAGCTACTGGTTCCAAGCGGTAACAGATTACACATCCGAGAACTACTTTTTTTCTCTATAAACTATCATAGAAAAGGCCGATGTTTTCAGAGTGATGCGGAGGTAAAAAAATCTTTGAAGTGACAACAATAATATTGTATTTTCAACTATTTTCAAATAGGAAAACTTATGCATATGACATATGTGTATTATCCAATCACTGTACACGAATTACTGTTGGCATGATATTAACCTAGAGGATTACCAGTTTAGGCAAATACATCACATGCGCTGTCACAAGCGATGACATTTTGTGAAACCTAGATTCGCTGGCCCAGAGCCGGCACCACGTATGTATGAACTAGCAGAAATTGACAGTGCCAAATCGGGAGGTGTATTCGGAGCTTTTTTCTCCTAAAAGGTTAAAGGGTACTTCCCAAAACTTACGTTTTCGTGTCATAGTCAGCCGTAAGCGACGTGATGCTGATTGCGTTGGTCTGACTGAAAATGGTGGTGACTGTGCCTCCATCCACAGACATGGAATTGATCTGCAGACCGCTCATCCACACGAGCGCTCTGAAAATAAGAAAAAATGTTTGTTTACATATTGTATCATCGTATCTGACTCATAAAAACAAAATGGACTTCCGTTTTAATCTTTGGTTTAGTGCTTCTATAAGTGACTCTTTTGTTCATTACAAATAAGGCAATGCAAATTTACTACTAAACAATCTTTATGTTAGCTACATTTACAGAACTGAGAAGTTAAAGGGACATGTTCAAAGAGCGATCAATTGACCATTTTCAAATGTTTTGACATACCGATACATCCCAAAAAGAAAATATATTACATGTATATATAAACAAGCGAAATAACACTACTGATAAACAAATTAACTGGAAATATAGGGACGTTTATGAAACATCATTAATTGAAATGGATAAAATTATCAAACCGTTTTCAACGCTTTTCGTCGGTTTTTGGGGAAAACACGTGTATTACTTACATAGCGTTAAAAAGTCACCACTATGACTGTAAGTCAGAATGGCCGAGTGATTAGTGCGATCGATTGTTTATTCAGGCGGTCGTAGGTTCGAGTCGCGACGAAGGCAACATTTAGTTTTATAATAATTGAGGCGCGTCGTGGGAAAACCGGTCTTAATGCATGTGCGTAAAGTGTCGTCCCGGATTAGCCTGTGCAGTATGCACAGGCTAATCCAGGACGACACTTTCCGCCTTAATGGTATTTTCTGTTTCAAGGAAGTTTTTTCTCAACATAAATCCACTGTAGGCGTAAAGTGCCGTCCTGGATTAGCCTGTGCGGACTGCACAGGCTAATCCGGGACGACACATTAAGCACATGCATTAAGTCCGGTTTTCCCACGACGCGCCTCGATTATAATATTTGATTTCGGTTAATCCAACTGGTTTAGTTTTGCAGTTGAGACATAAAATGATATTTAAAAACAAAGAGAAAAATATTTGAATAAGTCCCTTTAAAATTACGATCTCCCAAGAATAAGATTTTAGTTTTCTACGTTTGTGTTAACACTAAATGCATTCACTTATCCACTGTTGTGTCACTCACCGCTCATGAGGTAATACCAGCAAATTAGTGGGATGTGACCCTATATTCTGTATATACTCGCTTCGGTGTGCCCCGGTGCTGGTCAAATGCAGGTCTCCATTTATATCGCACCAGTACAAGTTCGCACCCGTCCAGTCGAAGGCAAGGCCTATGAATTTAATAAATATTATTATTAGAAATTGATGTCCGTTTTAAAACTGTTTTACTTTTAAGCATTTTTCACTTTTTTTTCATGAAAAACCATTTAAATCGAATATGCAAGCAAAAGGAGTGTTAGAAAACAACACAACTAGTATTTAATAAGCAATACCTGTAATTTTAGCGGTTTCCGGTACTAACATTTCTGTGGCTGAGTCTTCAAACGGTCGATCTATTGGTCGCCGCCTGATTGTGTTGGCATTGTCAGTAAAATATAACATCCTGCTGCCTTAAGTAGAGACAAACAACAGTCACTGAAGCCATGTAGTATTCGGGTGATTTCGGTTTGAGAATCACCTTTTTATTTATCGAGTGTTGTTTTAAAGAATTTATATGAACTTTACTAAATAATACTTTAATCAATGTATGTTTATTGCCTAGTTTAAGGAATGCCTGGCCTCCCTATGGGGTTTTCCACTCTGCGTATTGGTCCATCATAAAATATCATTATCTGCAATCTTTTCTCTCATGACTTCAAGTGCACTGTTTCAATTGCAGCAGTGTATTGATCGCAGGATAAAGGTCGTCACACTGTGTCCACACTGTGACCTCAGCAGGGTGCCAATACACAAAGGTACAATACCCCAGATTGAGGATGGGGGGGGGGGGGGGCAAATAAAGGATTAAACTAGGCATTTAAGTGTAAACATGCAGATATAAATGTAAATCAAGGAACATGGCCAATGACTGGACGGGCAATCCTAGAAAACGGCATATTTTGAGTGACGCCTTTGCAGTTTTAACTTGTTTACATTTTGCTTCTGGTTTGTTTAGTTTAAACATATTTTATTTTCATAATGAAGTACAAGTACAAATGACATTTATACATACATAAATTATTTATCGATACATTCATATGAAAAAAGGGTAGGACCTAAAGTTCTAACAACATTATATGTGGTCTTTCCCTGTGTGATTTAATTACGTGTTTCGGGCGATGTATGTAATTTTGAACGAGTCACAAGTACGCTCAAATATGAAAATAAACATATATGAATAGCAAATAAAAAGAAAAGCAATCTAATAAACTGTACGAGAAATTAATAATCATGAAAGGCAAACTAAATTGGGGGAAAAAAAACAAAACAAAACGAGTCCTGTCCATCATATAACAAGTCAAGCTTTAACTACTGCAAGATTATGAAAAACGCTTTGTCGTCTTAATAAATTGTTGGACATTTAGAAAAATTTTGCAGTTTGCATCATGATCAAAACTACTATTACCAAAAAGAATAGTATCACAGTTTAATGGTTCTATAGATTGTAACTTAGCGAAAAAAATTGTACGTTGTGCAGTAAATAGTGAGCAAGTAAAAAAGTAGTGGTAAACCGATTCAACTTCACCACAAATACATAAAGGCGAAGGTTCCAATTTGTTGTTATATAAGTGTAGTTTTAAGTTGCTACAATTATTTCTTAGTCTGGCGTGTATAATTGATGTTTTTCTATCACCAACGAAGTAATATGCTGGTGTTTCGCGATTTCTTAACATTAATTGTTTTAAAGCGGTTTTGAATTGCAAGAGAGAAGTACACGTTTTAATTTCATTATTTAAATTGTTCCATAGGTCGATAGCCGACGGTATGAAAGATCGCGAATAGAGTTCGGTGCGTCTTGATACTATAACATAATCGTTTGCATTTCTAAGATTTCTAGTAGATTGTTGAAAAACAGTTTCTGGTAATAAATTCATTAAGTAACTGGGACATAGACCATTATGTAATTTGTACATATAAGTTAGTTTAAGATATTTTCGACGTTCTGATAACCTATGCCAGCTGATTTCAGAATACAAATTAGTCAATGAAACAGATTTTGTAAGCCCGGTTACTATTCTAGCCGCTTCGTTCTGAATTTTTTCTAAACTTTCTTTTTCGTACATTGCACAACCATCCCAAACGACACATGCGTACTCTAATAGTGGTCTTAAATGTGAAATATAAATTTGGTTCAACGTCTTTCTAGAGATCATGTATTTTAGTTTGCGCATGATGCCAAGCACTTTTGATGATGATTTGACTAAACTGGAGACATGATCGTGCCATTTACCATTAGCGCTGAATGTGAGACCAAGATGTTTGTGATTTTCAACAAATTGAACAGGCACATTATTAAAAACAAGATGTGGGACGGGAATTGATGATTGTGTTGTGAATAGAATTGCCTCGGTTTTTTGTGGATTAAAGTCTACAAGCCATCTTTTTGCCCAGGTGTTAATAACACTTAAATCATGGTTGAGTACCATTTCAAGTTCGGTCGAATTTGAACAAGTATATGAAAGGGATGTGTCATCTGCAAACAGACGAGAGATACTTTGAAGGTTTTGTACAATATCGTTTACATAAACAAGAAAAAATAGAGGACCAAGGACAGAGCCTTGAGGAACACCAGCGTTTATTTCTAGCGCCTGAGAAGTAGAATCCCCGACAAAAACTTGCTGTTTTCGACTACTTAAATAACTTTCGATCCATTTAAGTAAATTACTGTTAAAACCATTTTGTTTTAATTTGAAGAGTAAACCCTTGTGCCATACTCGGTCAAATGCCTTAGAAATGTCACAGAATACCATGCATGTGAATTTCCTTTCATCAATACCTTTTGCTATTTGATGAAATATATCAATTAATTGAGAAACAGTTGAATGACCTTTAAGAAAACCCGATTGGTTAGAATACAGCAAGTTATTACCAACTAAATGATTGTATAAATGTTTGTAAACAACTCTCTCCATAAGCTTGCCTACACAACTCAAAAGCGAAATTGGCCGGTAATTAGATGGTAAGTTAGGATCACCCTTTTTAAATAATGGCATCACTATAGCTGACTTCCATGAGTTTGGAAATGTACATTCATCTAATGATTTGTTGAATAAAATACATAAGGGCTTGGAAATAGAGTGACAAGTTTTCTTTAAAACTAGATGACTAACAAGGTCTCCGCCTACAGCTTTGTTTGTAAATAAACATTTGATAATATCTATGATTTCTGATTCGGAAACTGAAACATTTTGCATGGTTTCATTGGCAAGATTGATAAATGGGGGTAGGACTCCAGTCAAGTCATCTAATGAGGATATTGAGACGAAATAATTGTTTAAACAGTTTGCTTTCTGGGTATTTGACATATGTATAATTAGATTGCCATCAGAATCAGTCGATTGTAGTGGCGGTATGGTATCAGAGTGAGAACTCATTTTCATGAGTTGTTTTAAAGTTTTCCAATATTTTTTTGGATTTGATGAGTTAAAATCGGTAAGAGATGTTTCAAGGTTTGCATGGAATTGTTCTTTAGCTTGTTTAATCATATTGCTAACTTTATTTCGAATTTGCTTGTATTTGTTCCAGTTATTTGCGGTAGGGTTATTAATAGATATATGTTTGAGTCTGTCCCGTTTACGAGATAACGTTCTTATCTGAGAATCATACCACGGTTTGTCATTAGGCCTAACTGTAACTAGTTTATGTGGAATACAAAGTTTCATGAGTTCAATAAGTTTTTTTGTAAACAACATGGTAGCCTCGTGAACATTGGTCTCTCGAATAAAATTCCAGTTTGTATCGGAAATAAGATTGTTAAGGCGCTCAAAGTCAGCATATTTGTACAACCAAACGTGTCTTTGACTCGGTTTACAATTAATAACGGGAGTTTTAAAATGAATAGCCGTTGCATGATGATCACTTATGGATTGCGGGATATTAATTACTTCACAGTCTAAACAGGTCAGATTGTCTGAAATTATAATCGGATCAATTAACGTAGACGTATTGGCCGTGACCCGTGTAGCTTGAGTGATGACGTTACGCAGGTTGTACAAGGATAAGGTCTGAGAAAGACGTGTGTTGTTTTTCAGTTGATCTTCATTTATGTCCCCTAACATAATAATGTTAGGGTTAGCATCTAGCGCTTTATCAATCATGATATCAAGATTATCCCAAAATAAAACATCACTGTTTGGCGGGCGGTAAAAGCAGCATATCAAAGTGACCAAATTTTTAAGTTTGATCTCTAACCATATTGAATGTACTTGCGGATTTTCTAGTTCAAACATTCGCCTTGATACTATTGATTTATTTACATAGACTAGTAGGCCGCTTGAATGGGACGTATAATCTTTACGGAACATTGAGTGATTAAAATCATCAATTTGAATTTGGTCATCCATAACGACATCAGTAATGTGTGTCTCTGTAAAGCACATTATATCAAATTGTAATAAATGGTCCTTAATAAAGTCCAATTTGTGCCGAATTGATCTAATGTTGAGATGAAGTAGCCCCAAAGCTCCGAGATCTTGCGGACCTGGATTGAGTTCAACATCACCGGATAGAAGTAAAATAAAACGTACAAGGTTGATAAATACAACGCTAAGGGCACATACTAGGGCAGCGTCCATGTGATTGTGTAAAGATATTTGAGATAGTCTTAGAAATATAGCAAATAAAAACATCAATTCATGAGCAATATTTAAGCATATTGTATATTTGCGACGGCAAATGCGTAATCTAGCGTTAAATATTCCAACAGCCATTCGGTATTGCGCAACGTCATTACCCATTTGGTAGTAAAGTTACAAATAAAGAAATACATTTAGGCTGTGGAAATAATTGAGTAAGTGTTAGGATAAGCATATTCTCTATAAATGTGCTGGACAGGACTGAGAAAAGTGCATAAATGCATAATACAATAATAGTAATCATGATACAGACAGCATAGTGAGACATATTGAAATCTCAGAAAATAAAAAGAAGAAATGTGTGGTTGTAATCACAGTATGGTAATTCACAATAACTAGCTAAGGACAATAATGAATTATATTAGTATATTTCAATACTATTTTAACTAATTTTATTTATTTGCATGTATGCTAATTTATTTATAATTTGTTTAGTTTATTCTATTATGATTTTTGAAATTAATTTATTATTTTGTATGTTATTCAATCAATATGGAAATTTTGCAAAGTTATTAAAAGCCTTTTAGAATTCGACTTATTAAAGATTGTTCTTTTAATGAAGTTAAGGAACAGAACTTTTTGAGTCAATACAAGGTAATTAGGCATATATAAATAACAGTATATAAATGCCACTTATATAGGCATTCAGAAGGAGAAAGTTGAATGATGAGTCAATATTCAAAAGTTAAGTAAATCATATACATATATATACAGTAACTGAGCTTAGGTCGTATTAATAATTGCATTGCACATTAAAAAACAACACTTTAAGTATATAGTACGGCGAAAACATATGAGTACAAGTGACAGCAGGCAAGATTGTATGGTAATTACAAGTCTATTTTATCTATATTTATAATTTAAAAAGATGTTAAAAAAAAAAAAAAAAAAAAAAAAAAATATATATATATAAACACAGACGCTCAGGGCGTTAAGATTATTTTTCACTTATGGGTATGATACTCCATATCGATGACAAGACAAAAAGTATGCGGCGTTGTTGTCTGCCTTGGGTAAGATTCACACTAGTAGCGTTACCAAATAATCAAAATAATGATCAAACGGTACATTGCTACTAGCTAATGCCATGAACAATACAATATATATTAGGCAAGTTAGTGTGTGTTGGAGAAAATAACACATCCGTGTATTTGATCCTGTTACAGGGCGCAACGTATTTAATGGAGACGGGTTAACACGATAGCAGTAATTATCATCTTAACAGGCAGTGTAAACAACGCTCATTGTGATAAAATAACATCAGATTTACAAGCAATTTAAACTAATCTCAGTGTAAGCAGTAATTATCATCTTAACAGGCAGTGTAAACAACGCTCATTGTGACAAAATAACATCAGATTTGCAAGCAATTTAAACTAATCTCAGTGTAAGCAACGCTCACCGTGACAAAATAACATAAGATTTAAATGCAAGTTAAAATAAGTTCACCGTAATAAACGTGCACCGAGAGCGGTGAAAACTATTGAAACAAGTGTACAGAAAATAGGACAACGACAGGTATGAACCAGTTTAACAACGATTCTGTCAAAAACTCTGTAGTAAATAATAATAAACACGTTTGACAATACTTAGTAGTGAAAAAAAAAAAAAAAAAAAAAAAAAAAAAAAAAAAAAAAATTTCAATAGCTCGTAACTGTAGTCAAAATCTGTGAAAGCATCAAGTGCATTCCGTAAATATATACACTATACAACCTTTAAAAAAACACGAATGCTATGTCTGTAGAGTTACCGCGTAAATCAATGTTCACTTCCATGCATCCATGTCATGCTCATTGTTTATTTTGTGGATCTTGGAGTCAGGGTCCTTTACAAGAATGCTTCCATCAGACGACCATGCACCAAGCAGCTGACCTCTTTTCACAAGTTCTCGAGCATTGTAGAGAAAGAAGCTTCTCTTGCGTGTGAGGTCTTCATTGATGAATGTATTCGGATACCCGTTTTCTCTCAAAAACGAACGAGATTTATATAGTTTTTGTCTCGCTCTGTACGTAGCAAATTTGACTATGATGTCGCGTGGTTTTCGAGGGTTAGGCTTTCCTGCTCTATGAGAGCGGTCAATGTCATTTATGGTGATGTCACAGCCGACAGCTTTCGATATTTTTAACACGATGTCATCGGTGTTTTCATCATTTAGTTCCTTAACGCCTGAAATGCGCACCAAATTCCTCCGCGAGTACTGCTCCTGGTCGTCTAGTTTGTTCTCCAGTACTTGGACTTTTGACTTAAGTTCAGTGTTTTCCCTATTGAGATTGTCATTTGCTTTTTCAAGGGATTCCAATTTACTTGTGAGCTTCGTAAAAACACTGGTCGCTATTTGTTCTACCAACGTTTCAATTTGGGTTTTGAAAGTGGCCACAAGGAGGGTAGATATTTGCGACAAGGCTTCCTCGGACAGGGCAATGGTAGGTATATTGCTTGTAATTTGCGAGGCCTCGTCTGGTGATGATGGTGTTGATGGTGATGCCATCACTACCTGGGTGTATGAGGGGCGCTTGGGGTCCGTAACTAATTCAGTATCAGGTGAACTAAGGGCTCGCTTAGATTGACGAAATCGGTCGGGTGTTTCCAGTGACATTTGCCGAATGAATTATGGGTAATGATTATAATTATGAAACAGACCCTCGTGAGACCCTCATGAAATTTCATAACGACATACCTCATACAACGAAGGTAGGTATTTTTTTGATGTGCGACTCGGCCCTCACGGACTCCAAAGTGTTAGAGCATCTATTCCGCAATAGTCCAAATTAAATCACTGTTCACTGCATCCGAGGCAATACAGAATTCACTAGGCAAACCCTGTGCATAATATCACAATACCACAGTCTGAATGGCTTAGCACTTCAAAAACTTCAAAAACATACGGCACGACAGAAACTCAACACAAGTATATACATATTTCAGTTAATTTTCAGTTAATGATAATTTGCAGGCTACTGCTTATTTCTTACTATTTCTTATTTCTTATTGTATAGTTCCACTATCCATATCCATATCTCCAGCATATTTGTAAAGGAAAATGTCCTGATTATATTTAAACTAATATATAACCACACACTGCAATCACACCACCCGCGAATAAACGATAATCACATTATTGGTTTTTATCGAGAGCGCTAGAAACTACGTCCGATCGCCACGGCAAGCTGCTGGTTTGTTTGTTAAATATTCCAACGACTCCTTCTGACTAGTACATGCATAGTCAAGAATCTGCTAGTTACCGATTATGCAACGTAATATATTTGTGCACAGTAATGGACGATAAAGAGGACATGCAACTATACCTACCAGTTGAGATTCCTAATACGAAAGTGCATTCTTAGTTCATGTCGGCTGCGAACCGGATGTCCAGCAGAAACACGTGAGAGGCGTTCGTGAGCACCAGAGCTTTGTGGAACGAACCAGTGGTATCTGGAGATACATACAGTATACACAATAAAAAATTTACCCCTGTACTTCAGGAAGCATTGCTTTCTGCAGCACAATAGTTGTAAATTGATTCTAAAGTTATAATCCAATTAATATTTTTAATAATCAATTTTCGAAAAAGTATTTCATTATATAGATTCAGGTCATGAATGCTTCTTTGTGCATATAATGCTTGACAAGAAACATCGCGGTAAAAACATTGTGTTCATTGAAAAATGGCAGGCACCATCAAAGTCAAGCGAACAGCGTTCTTTAAATATACCTACCGACAGACTTGTTGGAGGTGGCGTTCAGAGTGTGTCCCTCCCCACAGGCGCATTCAGCGCCACCTTCCCTATATACCTACCAACACACTTGTTGGAGGTAGCGTTGTGAGTGTATCTTTCTCCACAGGCGCATTCAGCGCTTCCTATATACCTACCAAAACACTTGTTGGAGGTAGCGTTGTCAGTGTATCTTTCTCCACAGGCGCGTTCAGCACCACCTTTGCTATACACCCAACGACACACTTGTTGGAGGTAGCGTTGTGAGTGTATCTTTCTCCACAGGCGCATTCAGAGCCACCTTTCCTATATACCTACAGACACACTTGTTGGAGGTAGCGTTGTGCATGTATCCCTCTCCACAGGCGCATTCAGCGCCACCTTTCCTATATACCTACCGACACACTTGTTGGAGGTAGCGTTGTGAGAGTATCTTTCTCCACAGGCGCAGTCAGCGTCACCTTTCCTATATACCTACCGACACACTTGTTGGAGGTAGCGTTGTGAGTGTATCTTTATCCACATGCGCATTCAGCACCACCTTTCCTATATACCTACCGACACACTTGTTGGAGGTGGCGTTCAGAGTGTACCCCTCTCCACAGGCGCATTCAGCGCCACCTTTCCTATATACCTACCGACACACTTGTTGGAGGTGGCGTTGAGAGTGTATCCATCTCCACAGGCGCGTTCAGCACCACCTTTCCTATATACCTACCGACGAACTTGTGGAAGGTGGCGTTGAGAGTGTACCCCTCTCCGAAGGCGCATTCAGCGCCATCTTTCATATATGCCTACCGACACACTTATTGGAGGTGGCGTTAAGAGTGTTTCCATCTCTACAGTGGCATTAAGGGCCACCTTTCCAATATACCTACTGACACGCTTGTTGGAAGTAGCGTTGTGAGTGTATCCCTCTCAACAGGCGCGTTCAGCACCACCTTTCCTATATACCTACCGACACTCTCGTTGGAGGTGGCGTTGAGAGTGTACCCCTCTCCACAGGCGCGTTCAGCATCACCTTTGCTATATACCTACCGACACACTTGTTGGAGGTAGCGTTGTGAGTGTATCCCTCTCCACAGGCGAGTTCAGCACCACTTTTCCTATATACCTACTGACGCATTTGTTGGAGGTGGTGTTGAGAGTGTACCCCTCCCCACAGTCGCATTCAGCGCCACCTTTCCTATATACCTACCGACACACTTGTTGGAGGAAGCGTTGTGAGTGTATCCCTCTCCACAGGCGCGTTCAGCATCACCTTTGCTATATACCTACCGACACTCTCGTTGGAGGTGGCGTTGAGAGTGTACCCCTCTCCACAGGCGCGTTCAGCATCACCTTTGCATATACATACCGACGCACATGTTTGAGGTGGCGTTGAGAGTGTTTCCCTATCCACAGTCGCATTCAGCAACACGTTTGCAATATATATCTCCCGACACTCTCGTTGGAGGTGGCGCTGAGAGTGTATCCCTCTCCACAGGCGCATTCAGCACCACCTTTCCTATATACCTACCTACACACTCGTTGGAGGTGGCGTTGAGAGTGTACCCCTCTCCACCGTTCCTAAATACCTACCTAAACAACTGTTTGAGGTGGCGTTCAGAAAGTATCCTTCTCCATAGACGCATTCAGCGCCACAATTCCTATATACCTACCGACACACTTGTTGGAGGTGGCGTTGAGAGAGTAACCCTCTCTACAGGCGCATTCAGCGCCGCCTTTCCTATATACCTACCGACACACTTGTTCGAGGTGGCGTTCGGAGTGTATCCCTCTCTACAGTCGCATTCGCGCCACCTTTCCTATGTACCTACCGACGCACTTGTTGGAGGTGGTGTTGAGTGTGTATCCCTCTCCACAAGCGTAATCAGCGCCATCTTTCCTATATACCTACCGACACACGTGTTGGAGGTGGCGTTCGGAGTGAATCCCTCTCTACAGTCGCATTCGCTTCGCGCCACATTTCCTACGTACCTACCGAAGCACTTGTTGGAGGTGGCGTTGAGAGTGTATCCCTCTCCACAAGCGTAATCAGCGCTACCGTTCCTATATACCTACCGACAAACTTGGTGGCGTTCCGATAGTATCCCTCTCTACAGGCGCATTCAGCGCCACCTTTCCTATTAACCGAGTTGGCGTTCACAGTGTATCCCTCTCCACAGGCGCATTCAGCGCCACCTTTCTTATATACCTACCGACACACTTGTTGGAGATGGCGTCCAGAGTGAATCTCTCTCCACAGGCGTATTCAGCGCCACCATTCCTATATTCCTACCGACACACTTGTTGGAGGTGGCGTCCAGAGTGTATCCCTTTCCACGGTCGCATTCAGCGCCACCTTTCCTATAAACCTATCGACACACTTGTTGGAGGTGGCGTTCAGATAGTATCCCTCTCTACAGGCGCATTCAGCGCCACCTTTCCTATATGCCCACCGACACACTTGTTGGAGGTGGCGTTCAGATAGTATTCCTCCCCACAGTCGCATTCAGCGCCACCTTTCCTATATACCTGCCGACAAACTTGTTGGAGGTGGCGTTCAGAGTGTATCCCTCTCTACAAGCGCATTCAGCACCACCTCTCCTATATACCTACCGACACACTGTTGGAGGTGGCGTTCGCAGTATATCCCTCTCCATAGGCGCATTCAGCGTCACCTTTCCTATGTACCTACCGACACACTTGTTGGAGGTAGAGTTGTGAGTGTATCCCTCACCAAAGGCGCATTCAGCACCACCTTTCCTATATACCTAACCACACACTTGTTGGAGGTGCCGTTCACAGTTTGTATCCCTCTCCACAGTCGCATACAGCACCACCTTTCCTATATACCTACCGACACACTTGTTGGAGGTAGCATAGTGAGTGTATCTTTCTCCACAGGCGCGTTCAGCACCAACTTTCCTATAAACGTATCGACGATCTTGTTGGAGGTGGCGTTGAGAGTGTACCCCTCTCAACAGTCGCATTTAGCACCATCTTTGCTATATACCTACTGAAGCATTTGTTGGAGGTGGCGTTGAGAGTGTACCCCTCTCCACAGTCGCATTCAGCACCCCTTTCCTATATATCTACCGACACTCTCGTTGGAGGTGGCGTTGAGAGTATACTCCTCTCCACCTTTCCGATATACCTACCTAAACAACTGTTGGAGGTGGCGTTCAGAGTGTACCCCTCTCCATAGACGCTTTCAGCACCACCTTTCCTATATACCTACCGACACAGTTGTTGGAGGTGGCGTTCACAGTGTGTATCCCTCTCCACAGGCGCATTCAGCGCCACATTTCCTATACACCTACCGACACACTTGTTGGAGGTGGCGTACACAGTGTGTATCCCTCTCCACAGGCGCATTCAGCACCACCTTTCCTATATACCTACCGACACACTTGTTGGTGGTGGCGTTGTGAGTGTATCTTTCTCCACAGGCGCATTCAGCACCATCTTTCCTATATAACTACCGACACACTTGTTGGAGGTAGCTTTGTGAGTGTATCCCTCTCCACAGGCGCAATCAGCACCACCTTTCCTACATACCTACCGACACACTTGTTGGAGGTGGCGTTGTCAGTGTATCTTTCTCCATACGCGCATTTAGCACCACCTTTCCTATATACCTACCGACACACCTGTTGGAGGTAGCGTTGTGAGTGTATCCCTCTCCACAGGCGCGTTCAGCACCGCCTTTCCTATATACCTACTGACGCATTTGTTGGAGGTGGTGTTGAGAGTGTACCCCTCCCCACAGTCGCATTTAGCGCCACCTTTCCTATATACCTACCGACACACTTGTTGGAGGAAGCGTTGTGAGTGTATCCCTCTCCACAGGCGCGTTCAGCATCACCTTTGCTATATACCTACCGACACTCTCGTTGGAGGTGGAGTTGAGAGTGTACCCCTCTCCACAGGCGCGTTCAGCATCACCTTTGCTATATACATATCGACACACTTGTTGGAATTGGCGTCCAGAGTGAATCTCTCTCCACAGGCGTATTCAGCGCCACCATTCCTATATTCCTACCGACACACTTGTTGGAGGTGGCGTCCAGAGTGTATCCCTTTCCATGGTCGCATTCAGCGCCACCTTTCCTATAAACCTACCGACACACTTGTTGGAGGTGACGTTCAGATAGTATCCCTCTCTACAGGCGCATTCAGCGCCACCTTTTCTATATGCCCACCGACACACTTGTTGGAGGTGGCGTTCAGATAGTATTCCTCCCCACAGTCGCATTCAGCACCACCTTTCCAATATACCTGCCGACACACTTGTTGGAGGTGGCGTTCAGAGTGTATCCCTCTCTACAGGCGCATTCAGCACCACCTCTCCTATATACCTACCGACACACTGTTGGAGGAGGCGTTCGCAGTGTATCCCTCTCCATAGGCGCATTCAGCGTCACCTTTCCTATGTAACTACCGACACACTTATTGGAGGTAGCGTTGTGAGTGTATCCCTCACCACAGGCGCATTCAGCACCACCTTTCCTATATACCTAACCACACACTTGTTAGAGGTGCTGTTCACAGTGTGTATCCCTCTCCACAGTCGCATACAGCACCACCGTTCCTATATACCTACCGACACACTTGTTGGAGGTAGCGTTGTGAGTGTATCTTTCTCCACAGGCGCGTTCAGCACCAACTTTCCTATAAACGTACCGACGATCTTGTTGGAGGTGGCGTTGAGAGTGTACCCCTCTCAACAGTCGCATTCAGCACCATCTTTGCTATATACCTACTGACGCATTTGTTGGAGGTGGCGTTGAGAGTGTACCCCTCTCCACAGTCGCATTCAGCACCACCTTTCCTATATATCTACCGACACTCTCGTTGGAGGTGGCGTTGAGAGTATACTCCTCTCCACCTTTCCTATATACCTACCTAAACAACTGTTGGAGGTGGCGTTCAGAGTGTACCCCTCTCCATAGACGCTTTCAGCGCCACCTTTCCTATATACCTACCGACACAGTTGTTGGAGGTGGCGTTCACAGTGTGTATCCCTCTCCACAGGCGCATTCAGCGCCACATTTCCTATACACCTACCGACACACTTGTTGGAGGTGGCGTTCACAGTGTGTATCCCTCTCCACAGGCGCATTCAGCACCACCTTTCCTATATACCTACCGACACACTTGTTGGAGGTGGCGTTGTGAGTGTATCTTTATCCACAGGCGCATTCAGCACCATCTTTCCTATATACCTACCGACACACTTGTTGGAGGTAGCGTTGTGAGTGTATCCCTCTCCACAGGCGCATTCAGCACCACCTTTCCTACATACCTACCGACACACTTTTTGGAGGCGGCGTTGTCAGTGTATCTTTCTCCATACGCTCATTTAGCACCACCGTTCCTATATACCTACCGACACACCTGTTGGAGGTAGCGTTGTGAGTGTATCCCTCTCCACAGGCGCGTTCAGCACCGCCTTTCATATATACCTACTGACGCATTTGTTGGAAGTGGTATTGAGAGTGTACCCTTCCCCACAGTCGCATTTAGCGCCACTTTTCCTATATACCTACCGACACACTTGTTGGAGGAAGCGCCGTGAGTGTATCCCTCTCCACAGGCGCGTTCAGCATCACCTTTGCTATATACCTACCGACACTCTCGTTGGAGGTGGCGTTGAGAGTGTACCCCTCTCCACAGGCGCGTTCAGCATCAACTTTGCTATATACATACCGACGCACTTGTTTGAGGTGGCGTTGAGAGTGCATCCCTCTCCACAGTCGCATTCAGCACCACCTTTGCAATATATATCTACCGACACTCTCGTTGGAGGTGGCGTCGAGAGTGTATCCCTCTCCACAGGCGCATTCAGCACCACCTTTCCTACATACCTACCGACACACTTGTTGGAGGTGGCGTTGTCAGTGTATCTTTCTCCATACGCGCATTTAGCACCACCTTTCCTATATACCTACCGACACACCTGTTGGAGGTAGCGTTGTGAGTGTATCCCTCTCCACAGGCGCGTTCAGCACCGCCTTTCCTATATACCTACTGACGCATTTGTTGGAGGTGGTGTTGAGAGTGTACCCCTCCCCACAGTCGCATTTAGCGCCACTTTTCCTATATACCTACCGACACACTTGTTGGAGGAAGCGTTGTGAGTGTATCCCTCTCCACAGGCGCGTTCAGCATCACCTTTGCTATATACCTACCGACACTCTCGTTGGAGGTGGCGTTGAGAGTGTACCCCTCTCCACAGGCGCGTTCAGCATCACCTTTGCTATATACATACCGACGCACTTGTTTGAGGTGGCGTTGAGAGTGTATCCCTCTCCACAGTCGCATTCAGCACCACCTTTGCAATATATATCTACCGACACTCTCGTTGGAGGTGGCGTTGAGAGTGTACCCCTCTCCACAGGCGCGTTCAGCATCACATTTCCGATATACCTACCGACACACTTCTTGGAGGTGGCGTTGAGAGTGTATTCCTCGCCACAGTCCCATTCAGAACCACCTTTGCTATATATCTACCGACACTCTCGTTGGAGGTGGCGCTAAGGGTGTACCCCTCTCCACAGTCGCATTCAGCACCACCTTTCCTATATACCTACCGACACACTCGTTGGAGGTGGCGTTGAGAGTGTACCCCTCTCCACCTTTCCTATATACCTACCTAAACAACTGTTTGAGGTGGCGTTCAGAATGTACCCTTCTCCATAGACGCATTCAGCGCCACCTTTCCTATATACCTACCGACACACTTGTTGGAGGTGGCGTTGAGAGAGTACCCCTCTCTACAGGCGCATTCAGCGCCACCTTTCCTATATACCTACCGACACACTTGTTGGAGGTGGCGTTCGGAGTGTATCCCTCGCTACAGTCGCATTCGCGCCACCTTTCCTATTAACCTACCCACACACTTGTTGGAGGTGGCGTTCACAGTGTATCCCTCTCCACAGGCGCATTCAGCGCCACCTTTCTTATATACCTACCCACACACTTGTTGGAGGTGGCGTCCAGAGTGAATCTCTCTCCAAAGGCGTATCCAGCGCCACCATTCCTGTATTCCTACCGACACACTTGTTGGAGGTTGCGTCCAGAGTATATCCCTTTCCACGGTCGCATTCAGCGCCACCTTTCCTATAAACCTACCGACACACTTGTTGGAGGTGGCGTTCAGATAGTATCCCTCTCTACAGGCGCATTCAGCGCCACCTTTCCTATATACCCACCGACACACTTGTTGGAGGTGGCGTTCAGATAGTATTCCTCTCTACAGGCGCATTCAGCGCCAACTTTCCTATATACCTACCGACACACTTGTTGGAGGTGGCGTTCAGAGTGTATCCCTCTCTACAGGCGCATTCAGCGCCACATTTCCTATATACCTACAGACACACTTGTTGGAGGTGGCGTTCATAGAGTGTATCCCTCTCTACAGGCGCATTCAGCGCCACCTTTCCTACATACCTACCGACACACTTGTTGGAGGTGGCGTTCACAGAGTGTATCCCTCTCTACAGGCGCATTCAGCGCCACCTTTCCTATATACCTACCGACACACTTGTTGGAGGTGGCGTTCAGAGTGTATCCCTCTCTACAGGCGCATTCAGCGCCACCTTTCCTATATACATACCGACGCACTTGTTGGTGGAAGCGTTGGGAGTGTATCCCTCTCCACAGGCGCGTTCAGCATCACCTTTGCTATATACCTACCGACGCACTTGTTTGAGGTGGCGTTGAGAGCGTATCCCTGTCCACAGTCGCATTCAGCAACACC
Source organism: Congeria kusceri (assembly GCA_027627225.1). NCBI lineage: Eukaryota > Metazoa > Mollusca > Bivalvia > Myida > Dreissenidae > Congeria > Congeria kusceri. The sequence goes on along the minus strand of CM051036.1, from coordinate 42,349,256 downwards.
TTTGCTATATATCTACCGACTCTCCGTTGGAGGTGGCGTTGAGAGTGTACCCCTCTCCACAGGCGTGTTCAGCATCACCTTTGCTATATACATACCGACGCACTTCCTGGAGGTGGCGTTGAGAGTGTATCCCTCTCCACAGTCGCATTCAGCACCACCTTTGCTATATATCTACCGACACTCTCCTTGGAGGTGGCGTTGAGAGTGTACCCCTCTCCACAGTCGCATTCAGCACCACCTTTCCTATATACCTACCGACGCACTTGTTTGAGGTGGCGTTGAGAGTGTACCCCTCTCCACCTTTCCTATATACCTACCTAAACAGCTGTTTGAGGTGGCGTTCAGAGTGTATCCTTCTCCATAGGCGCTTTCAGCACCACCTTTCCTATATACCTACCGACACACTTGTATGAGGTGGCGTTGAGAGAGTACTCCTCTCTACAGGCGCATTCAGCGCCACCTTTCCTATATACCTACCGACACACTGGTTGGAGGTGGTGTTGAGAGTGTATCCCTCTCCATAGGCGCATTCAGCGCCACCTTTCCTATATACCTACCAACACACTTGTTGGAGGTGGTGTTGAGGGTGTATCACTATCCACAGGCGCATTCAGCGCCACCTTTCCTATATACCTACCCACACACTTGTTGGTGGTGGCGTTCAATGTGTATCACTCTCCACAGGCGCATTCAGCGCCATCTTGCGTCGTGAAGCACAGCTGGTCGGAATTCAGGGGCGCGCAGTGATCTGCAACAAGAAACATATAATACCAGTTTTCGGATATTGGTATTCTTTAGACTGTTATCGTCCACATCGTAAAATCATCGCTGATTTCACGTCAAAGACTTGGGAGCTGGTTTCTATATCTTATGCCACAGATACCAATATTTTACAGATCAGCTAGACATTCACAAATAGAAAGCTGCATTAAGACGCATTTTGACAATTGAGGTATTGTCCTCGTACCCCTGATAAACCAGTTTTGTGTGAAGCACCATACAAAATATATCTTACATATATATTATTTGTTGATTACATTTATTGAGTCGAGAAATGTTCGTTCAAGTTAAAATAAATAAAATTAAATAAAAAAAATCACTACTGTCAGTGATACATTTGAAAAAGTTGAATACTAACAAAGGAATATATTCTTAGTAAATCAAAGAAAAATAGATCTTTACATCTACTTTGTTTTTGTTTTGTTTGCTTTCGCAATGATATGCATTTACCGTATAGAATGGGTTGTTTCTCTTGGAAATACGCGGCAACGCAGTACGTTGTTTGTCCCGGAAGTGTCAACATGCTTCCAGCTTCTCACCGGAAGTTTTATTCAGGAACATGCGTCCAAACTCACGTCCGTCACAACTACCACGTCCTGGAAAGAAAACACACGTGGAGTTTTGTAGGAAGTTAACACTGAGATGGCCAATTCATACTGGAAAAGAATCCATCGCTCATTCCTACGGTTAGGAGGCTCACCTGACCACCTGACCACCTCATGTAGAGGTGTTAAGAAAATACCCAGTGGTGACATCCGAGATTGTCCGTTAGTGTGAATTTTCCAGTTTTGGTAAAGGCCAGTTTCTTTAACCCAATGTCATGTATACCGGCGAGTGATTTACCGTTATTTTCCTACAACGACTATTCAGAAATAACTGTTTACCCTATAGATCGCAAGGTCGAACAGAATGGAGTTCGAGATTCTCCTGATGATCTTGCGGGCCTTGCCGTCATACGTAACGCTCTCGATGGTATCCGTGTAGGTGTCCACCCATAACACCCTCTTGCTCAAGTGGTCAGCCTCCAGCGAAATGGGGATCGCCAGACCGGAAGTGACCAGCGTCCTTCTACTGGCCCCTCGCAAGTCCGATCTCTCTATCTTTTCGTTATCCCCGCTGTCCGACCAGAACAAGTATCTGAAATAAGATCAGATATTTCAATGAAGTTGATTCAAAGTAACGCGAACAAATAAACACGATTCGATGTAACCGTCATGGCCGTAACCAGTTACTAGTTATTATATTTTTCGAGCGCTGGTGTTCCCGAAAGCAAAGAGACAATATTGTGTTTATGTGATTTTCATTCTGCAATCTTTGGAACACAACAGCATTCAGTGCGTGATTGAAACGCTTGTATTTCGCATAAAAAGGGTCCATTACTGTAACCATAGATTATGCATATGAAGAAATAACAATTATAAAATTGGGAATTATATAAGTTTGTATACAGATGAGCAAATCCTAATACCACAGTTATGTTTCACTAATGCGCTAATGGAGACATATTTTACTTCTGAAGTCCCCGCCAGCAGCCTACCCATCCAAAGGATCCACGGTAACTCCATTTGGGGTGGTCGAGGTTAGTGTCCACTATGATTTTATAGACGTCCGAGTCCATCTTGCCGTGCAGGGCGTTATCGGCCAGGATCCAACGAAACGTGGAGTCAGTCCAGTAGAGCGTGTGGGACAGCCAGTCTAACGCCACCTGGTGAAAGAGATTTAGAAAAAAAAATTGCTGTGAAACTCGCAAAACAGACATATGCCTATATATGTGCCAGTAAAGTTAAAGGCGTATAGACTACTTGTTGAATTGTTATTCCTACGATCATATGTACGTTTGTTTTTCTTACAGTACTACCTTCGTTAGATAGTATACCGCTACATCCTAAATAATTGTTACACGATTCCAAAATGCAATACAATTATATTTGCAAATCGTTTTTTGTGCATATGAATAAAGTGTTTACATGTAAATAAAAAAAACATTTCTAAGGGCTTTGTTTTGTTAACAATATTATTTCAATGCTTCTATACGAATACAACTCTGAAAGTACGGTCGGTAGGAGTGTGTAACCTGCACGGTGCCTGCGGACACTCCGACGTGAATGTCGCGTCTGTTTGACAGGTTGTCGAGGTTGCTGTAGTTACTGCTGTATTCCATCCATAGAATGGACCTATAGATTAAGTCTATTTGAATTTGTGAGATATTTAATATGTATGTATCTGTATTAACGTAACCAATGTAAATTATTATGTAAGATACCACCACTACTACTACTGCTACTACTACTACTAGTAGTACTTCTACTGCTACTACTGCTGTTACTGTTGCTACTGCAGCTGCTGCTACTGCTACCACTTCCACTACTACTACCACTACTACTTCTCCTTCTACTACGTATAGCTACTACTACTACTACTACTACTACTAGTACCACTACCTCTACCACTACTACTACCACTACCACTACCACTACCACTACCACTACCTTTTACTACTACTACTACTACTTCTACTCCTACTACTACTCCTACTACTACTACTACTACCACTACCACTACCTTTTACTCCTACTACTCCTACTACTCCTACTACTACTACCACTACTACTCCTACTACTACTGCTACTACTACTACTACTACTACTAGTAGTACTTCTACTGCTACTACTGCTGTTACTGTTGCTACTGCAGCTGCTGCTACTGCTACCACTTCCACTACTACTACCACTACTACTTCTCCTTCTACTACGTATAGCTACTACTACTACTACTACTACTACTAGTACCACTACCTCTACCACTACCACTAACTCTACCACTACCTTTTACTACTACTACTACTACTTCTACTACTACCACTACCCTACCTTTTACTCCTACTACTCCTACTACTCCTACTACTACTCCTACTCCTACTACTCCTACTACTACTACTCCTACTCCTACTACTGGTAAGCCAAGTAAGAAGATGACAGCAGGCAACGCCACATTACCGTCATTGGTATCCGGGGCTTGTCCCCAGCATCCCTGGACCAGCACCGAGGCAAGCAGCGCTGAAACCTCTGTCTTCATCGTCTGGAATCAGTATACGGTATTTAATATAACCATCCGCTTGGGTATGGATATATATATGGATTTACTTTGATTGTATATACACACACGGTATAACCGTTGGGTTACGGAAATCAACACCGTGAAGTCTAGACATAAAAAAATTGTGCGACGATGAAGAATAATGTGTTGTTGATGCGATGTTGCTGGCACATCAGATGCTTATGAAAATGATGATACTGAGAGTGAGCATAAATATAATAGTGAGAATGTGGTGGTGCGTGGTGGCGGTGCAAGTTATATCAAAACTGTGTGAATAACGAATACACCCGTAGTTTAAGAGCTTTCAAAACGCACGCCTGTATGTTGTTTACCTTTAAACACTCTTACTTTAATGACTGTTTGAAATTAGATAAATATTTATAATTGATAATATTAAAATGTATTATTCACATGTCACATGCCACGTATGTTTTCTTGGTCTGTTTGTATAACGATAAGCTTGTAATGCTTAAGTTAAATAATTATTCTGTTCTGTTTTGTTTATTTGCTATTTCTTGATTTAGTTATTTTTCATTTTCTGTCCGATTATTTGAAATATACACAATTTATTATTTAAAAGACGGACATTATGGTTAAAAATTATAAACTACCGCGTACGTCTTTAAATATATGTTTAATTTTCAACGGTATTGTAACATAATAGCGTTTAACAGAATCTGAAATTTAAAATTGAAGTTTGGGAATAAAACAACGTATTCTGTATTATCTTGTTCATTGTAGATAATATATTACATTCCAAACTGTAAAAGTGCAACAATTTTAAGCAGGAAATTTTCACAGGGACTCAAATTTTCAATAAAAGATTCCGTTTCCCTTTGTTTTGTTTTGTTATAATTTCCCCTACAAGTTCTGATCTAACCATTGATTCTGCCATAACTTCACCGTATACCTTTTTATATTATATGTAGGCTTTGAGATTTTATAAGCTCTATTGCCAAGTAAATAAATTGATGTTATACATTAGCTAAATATTGAACACTGTGCGCGTACATCATGAAAACAAGGAAGGTGGAATAACTTACCGACAAAATTCCAATCCAATACAATGAAAAATCACAGTAATTCTCGATATTCGTGTGCTATAAAGTAAACAAGTGCAACCAAACTGTAATGAACTTCAAAAGTGTAAGACCACTGTTGTTTTTTTTGCACATGGTCACTGTAACAACAAGATGTCATGGATAACTGTGTAATCACCGGACCCTAGACCTACAGGATGTCGCGGAGCCCTATACCCCATAGCCCCATCACAGACTGCGAGGAAGTTGGCACGTATAGATAATTGTAAAAACAACATGCCATCGTTTTGTTAGTTGTCACTAAATAACACAGGTAAATGGCATAATAATAATAACACCACTTGTTTGGTGTGCATGTCCACTAAATACGTATTTGACATTCAATGTTATATATATCAGGAACATCTTTGAACATGTAAAATCCGCAGTTGACTAAATTCAAACACACACGCATCGAGAACTATTTGTACAATTCGTTTACCGAAGTATTATGATCTGTTTTCGAAGCGCATGTCATTTAATTAACTCACACGTTCACATTATGCTCAGAAATTGTCTCCAAATGTGCTATGCACTGTGTTTTTTTTTCAACGAACCGAACTAACGGACAGACAGACTCGTATGATTACGTTGTGAAATAATACGGCAAGTGATGTCGACGTTGTGTCAATTTCGCTTATGGTGCCGGAAAAAATACGAAATCGCTAGGAATTGAAGCTAACGTTGTGTACACCCATCTACTTTATCACTTTATATCTTTTTCATGAATACGCAAATCAACATGAAATTCGGTGTGATTGCTAATGATCACAAAGTTTGTTTATTTAGATTTTGGGGAACTAAACTATTTATTGAGATATAACTGTTTAAGCTCAAAAGTAATCATTGATTGTACTTGAATTTCGACTATAAATCATATTTATTCGTAAAGTATAAATGTCTTTTATGTGGTATCCTGTGCCAACGGTATATTGCATCTTTATATAATATATGAATTTAAAAGTAGAAAACAAGTGAGTTGTGTTCCATGTTACGCAAAAGCGAACAACTGCAGTGCCTTCAGGGCCTCCCATTATGTACTTATCGTGTATTGCAAACATCAATATTTATATCACATTAATTTATATTCTTATATAAATATTTATCATATGCTTTTCAGTGAAATATCGAATTTAATAGGTGAAATAAAATTTTAGATTTTCACTGTTGGAGCAGTGAAAATATAAGTTCACTGCAGTGAAAATATGACATAAAACGGACTATATTTCCATAAATAGCATCGATCTACAAGTAGTGGTTTACAACCCTAAGCAAATTTATATACATGTTCAGTATGTACATGCATTTGTTTACATAAAACACATAATAAAATTCAACAAAATTATAATTTAGCGACAACGAATCACAAAATATGGCACTTTTTCACACCATTTTAACGTGTGACAGTTTTATGTTTATTATGACGTCATTTTTCTCGCGCTATTGTATTTATTTATTGTCCAAAAGCATAAAATAAAAAGAATTTTTTTTGATTTCGGTGTAGGAACGTATTTTATTTCACTCGTGATCATTGAAAATAGATATTTTCACGAGTGGCGCAGACACTCGTGAAAATATCATTTTCTATGAACACTCGTGAAGTAAAATACGATCTTACACCGAAATCAACATCTTTCCTATAGATTCAGCCATTCCAATAGATTCGGCCACCCCCAGATGATGGAAATTAACTGTTATTTCTTATAAAGCTTGTGTTAGTTATCTGTATTGAAACATTTCTATCACATAAATATTAGTTTTGGTTATAAAAATTGCGAATTCTAAATTTTGTCTGAGAAAATTAAGATTTTTAAAAGAAATTCCCCAAAATTGCTACGCAGTTTGTGCACAAGCCAAGAATGTTGTTAACATTCATTTTCAAACTGTGTGTAAGTCTATAAAGAATGCTTCTAATGAATTAAATCAAAATTGTCACAAAATTATAGCGTTTTCTTATCAAAATGAAGACTGAACCAAATGATAGGAAACATCTGACAAATCCATGGTTGCTAGGGTGCCTTCCTAGAATTGGTCAGTAACAGAGTGACTGGCTGATCTCTATATTATCTGGCCTTTTTTATTTAGTAGGAGAGACCTTAAATTTATAGATGAAAGTCTCACTGGTGTTGAAATTGTGTTCATTTAGGGTATAAAAGCAGTTTAGCTCTTCAGTGGCCGAATATACAGGAAAAGAGGCTATCCTCTATATCTTACAGATTAGGGGTTATTGTTGTCAGCTATGTGCGCTAACTACCGGAAGCCTATACTTTTTCGGCGTAGCTGTCTTAGATCTTTTGACCTAGATTTCTTGCGATAATTTTATGCAGCGGGAAAATTGAATGCCAATAGAATTGGGCATTTTTTTTAATTTTAGGGAATGCAAACTGACAACAATGGTTTGATGTCTACCAATAACTGTTGCATATTTTTGATGATTAAAATCGACATAAGCGTTTAAAATTAAGTTATACAACTGAACACAATTTATGAACAATTTTACTCATTCATACTCGATGTCATGAACAGAATGTAATATTCATTAACATAATGAAATAATTATTTTGTTTAGCCTACATCAGCGGCAATTAGCAATTACAATGATCCGATTGGTTGACTGATACCTGAGAATGATTGTGCTCTGCAACGTTTCGGAGTTATACGTAGATATTCGGCGAAGATCGGTATGAAATGGTCTATTGTAGCGTATTCAAAGAGTGCTTCATTCTAAAAATAGCGCGCGGTGTAGCTGTGTTTATGTACATTCAGCAATTAGCGTCCGAAGAATCATAAACCCGAGAATTTCAATAAACGGGGAATTTATATTTATAAACTTACTGTAGATGTTAATTTATATTTGAATGGCGGTTGCGTTTTATCAAGAATTAATTATAATTCCACCTTTATATCAACTTCTCCAGTAGATGTTATTCAGTCTCTAAAATTATTAAACATCTTTCTATGAATAAAATGTGGTGAAAGAAGTCTCATAATACGTCAAAATGTCAACGAGTTCAAGTTACTTTTACTTCATTTTTGTAGCATGAATACACTATTTGCAAAACTTATGATACGTATAATGCAATATTTAACAACTATGTACACTCGTCTGATATATAATAATTGTCATTCATTCCCGCAATTATTTTCTGACAATGCTGATTTTTTAAATTTGCCTAACAAGTTCATGTTTCAATTATGGTATTGTAAATTACTAACATTTAGGTTATTCATTCATCACCAGTGAAAACATGGAAGGTATGATCGGTTTATTCAGGGTACAGATATTAATAATGTTTGAATTTATCTCAAATTAATTTTGGGTCCGATAAGTGTTCTTACGGTGTCCGAACAATCTACACTCCGAGAAGTCTCCTTAGTGGGGACGAAAAAAGCTGGGGTCCGAAAAGTCACGTAACCGATCATCTTGCCCTCTTGTATTATGTTTTGGGTAAAAAAATGACATCTTAATATTAATTTCAACGCCGACTGTCTTTGTTAAAAACATTTCTTGTTAAAGTTGCAATACAAACAGTATAACACATACTCATACAATATAACTGAACTGCATTTTGCAATAAAAATAGTAAATTCGTAACTCGAATGATATTAGATGATGATTTCAATTGTGTTCATTTTTTTTCCGCAAATACATTACATTATTAGTGATCTTTTGGTTGTTTATCCTAAACTGGTGACTTTCTATCGCCGCTAAATACACCATGTCGACCGCGATGTCCGGGTATACAATAATCTTACACAGGAACGATTGTCCGGACTGTCCAAAACTGTAGGAAACAATGTCCGGGTTATCAAAATAATGTGGGCACGAAATGTCTGTGGTTTCATAATCATAAAGAAACAAATGTCAGCCTAGGTAAAAAATAGTGTAGGAACCAATGTCTGGATACCATATGTTTTAACACCTGGCATTGTTATATTGCCCTCATTGTTTACCCTGTCTACGTGGGTGTAAATTAAGAGTTGTTCTGTTCTGCATACTGGTCTACACGAATTAGTACAGCTTTCACTCATTATGATCATCATGGAAAGCCCGCTTATTGTTTTTCTCACCTGAACATTTGCACGCTCGTAATTTTGACGATCCGGACAGAGAGAAACTCCACTTTGCATAATATAAACGCACTTTTGCCGATGAAAAACAAATTAACGCGGATTTGAATATATACGGAATGCAGAAGAATTAAACTTTTTCAAATTATCACTAAATATATGTAAAGCATCCGTGTACTTTCCAGATTAAATACAAAAAACGGCATGAACTGTAATGCCCCGTCATCTATAGATGCATGTCCTGTTCGTTCGTGATTCTGTCATATTATGTTGTCTCTGTGGAGTGTATGTATATACAAAATTTTCGTTACTTTTTATTTTAAACGGAAAATGTGTTAAATCATTCTACGACGGTTGTCCGTACTTCAGTAATTGTATTGCTAAGACTACCGAAATACAGGAAATTTAGCGGTAAAATATAATTAAAATGCAGAATATTGTTAGTGATATATGTTTGAGCAAGAACTCACAGAGAAATTGTTAGATTATACTATTTCATTTTACAACACCAGTCTACGAACAACCCTCGTATACATTCATAAGCTTTGCTGGAATCTCGGGATATTGTACGGCTTGCAAGTTACATTTTGAGGCAATCGTTAATGACGTCATGGATAACAACAACAGAACACAGTGGTACATATTGTATAATTTTATTGACATAAGTTATCAATAACAGCGCCATAACTAAGCCATGTAGATGTAATTTAAAACAGGATTTCCGTCATAGTGTTCATGCTAATTCAAATTTACTGAATCAAAAAGAGGAAGTTGCGTTTGAATCTAGATGATGTTTAACGTTTTAATATATGTAACAAAAACAAAATACCATAATTACATGATGGACCACATGAGAACTGGCAAAGTGAAGAACGTACTGTTGTGAAAGTATTGAACAAAATGATGGAAAAGTAGGCCATAATGCCCTTCGATCATTTGTACAGCTGATTAACTATTATAGTTCTTTCCCTATAAAAACAAAACTTACGGTATTTAAAGGCACATAGTATTTTGTAATTTTTGAAAAAGGTTATTGTTTGTCTTAAATGCAAGAATTGAAAAGAATCTAGACTAACCAAAAACAAGTAAGAGCATATAAAAAAAATCATCAGGTCAACAACCAACAACCTTTGGGATTAAAAACCTGTCACATTAACCACTTGGCCATTGGGAATTCAAGACAATGAAAATGATTACTAGCACTTAATTTAATCCATTTGAATAAACTTATTAATGCTTATGAGTTCAAAAGTTCATAATTTATCAGCTATTTCAAAACTGGAATTTAATCAATTGCAAGACTATTCAGAGCCATTATATTTTAATTATACTTAGCATAATTTTTGGAGCCAGTATGTATTAACTTCATAAAAAATGGAGACAATATTGTTTTAAAATATACCAATACTAAAAATACACACAATTCATTTCATTTGGTACAATGCAGTTTATATGGTAACCTTATTTGAACTCCAATTGCAAACATTGAGATACAAGTTTTAATTTCAAAAATGATTCAGGCAAGTGATTAAAAAAAGAGTATCGACAAAAATTATACGTTGACAACATTATTTGGGGAAGATGGAATGTTAAAACAAGAGGGCCATGATGGCCCAAAGCGCTCACCTGAGAACTGATACAGATGAAAACCATACTGTTGTGCCAGGTTTGAAAATTAAGGTATATGAACAATACGCAAAGGGGGATAGGATAATTTTGATTTAAAACATCGGTTAGTGCAATGGTCTAACTAAAGTACGAGTTGGGTAGTGGATGTGCGGTGTTTTTGCTAATGGATCTCAAATCATTTTTCTGGATATTCTTACCTGACCCTTTTTCAGAAAGTCAGTGACAATTCTGGAAAATGCAGAAACAGCACATTTTGATGTCATTTCGCAGACAGTTTTAGAGAACTAGTTGCAATGCGCTAATTGCGATGTCTGCGCTATACGGTCAAGTTTTGCTTTTTTCTTTGATAATTTTCTGTCCAATGATGATAAATGATGCTAATGCAGGCTCTGAAGACATCAATGTTGCATGTTCAAATAACTGCATGCAAGGTTTCCAACTGTTGGAAATCCAATTTTATCAATCGATTTTTATGGTCATACGCAACCTGTGTAAGTTTTCGTCAACATTGAATAAAAAATCATGTGTGCAAGCCAATCATTGATAACTTGTTGATGTTTTTTTTTCCAAATACAAGGGGCAATAACTCCGGTGTTTCTTGCCTGATCATGCTTATATTTGACTCCACCTGTAGTCTTACGTTCATAGACAAACTGTGCACGATTGGTGAAGATTGGGTGAAAAATGAAGTCTCTATCCTGAATAATGTCCATTTATGTTCATTTTTTTTTACAAAGGGCACTAAATCTGGTGTTTCTGGTCCGATTTTGTTATATTCGACTTCACCTTTAATCTAATGGTCATAGACAAACTGTGCAAGATTGGTGAAGATTGGATGACAAATGTAGTCTCTATTCTGAATAATGTCCATTTTTGCATATTTTTTCACAAACACAGGGAAATAACTCCGGTGTTTATCGTCCGATCTTGCTTATATTCGACTTCAACAGTAATCTCATGGTAAAAGACAAACTGTGCAAGATTGGCAAGATTTTACCTCTGCGTCCTGCGTCCAGGACGCAATAATATTGCCGTAGACGCAAAGTTTCAGTTTATGTGCGTTCGCGGGACGCATGCATTTTGTAAATGGCGAGTCCTGTCCGGCAGTTTCGAAGCATTTTGTGTACGAGTACTGTCATAATAGAGGGTAAAGTTTACCATCACACCGTTCCGTCTATTGTTATTACGACCTTTCTCATTGGATAATCGATTTGCGAATAACCAATGGCAATAGTCGTGATGTTTCTTAACGTAATGGTTTGCAGGTAAAATAATATTTAATTTTGGGAAAGTTTTTTAAAGTTCGTCTGCAACATGGGTCCGAAAAGAAAAATGACACATGACTAAACGCAATACTCCTGAAGTTAATTCTGGTCAGGTTCTACCAAAAATCGTCCGAAAAAAAAAGTTAATAAGATACAGATTGGGAGAAGTTGTTTAGTTGGTGAGCATATGGAACTACACAATTTAATAACATGTATTGCACTTTGTGTAGTGTCGCTTAAAGGTGCAATGGTATGGTAAAAAATGCACACTGCACACATTTTCAACATTCTACTTACTCTAACTAGACATGCTTCTCAAGAAACAGAAAGTTAAAATTACTTGTGTTATGATATATAATAAAGAGTTAATGGCATTATTGCCTTACTCATCTTATTAACTGACTGCTTATATTCCCATTTGAATAAATGAAAATTTTTGAACTCACACATTTAACTGGCTTTTTTTACATTAAAACATATTTAAAATGAACCAAATTGGGCCACATACATATGAAAATCGTTGTGTAGAAGTTAATAGAAATGTTTTGTAATATATAATTTATTATTCTACATGTCTACACAACGATTTTCATATGTATGTGGCCCAATTTGGTTCATTTTAAATATGTTTTAATGTAAAAAAAGCCAGTTCCTTATTCAGTTTGAATCAGGAACAAGGAACTGGTTCCTTGTTCCTGATTCGGCCGCGAAAAAGGAACTGGGTTTTCAATGACTGAAGTTAATAAAAATGTTTTGTAATATATAATTTATTATTCTACATGTCTACACAACGATTTTCATATGTATGTGGCCCAATTTGGTTCATTTTAAATATGTTGTAATGTAAAAAAAAAAGCCAGTTCCTTATTCAGTTTGAATCAGGAACAAGGAACTGGTTCCTTGTTCCTGATTCGGCCGCGAAAAAGGAACTGGGTTTTCAATGACTGAAGTTAATAGAAATGTTTTGTAATATATAATTTATTATTCTACATGTCTACACAACGATTTTCATATGTATGTGGCCCAATTTGGTTCATTTTAAATATGTTTTAATGTAAAAAAAAGCCAGTTCCTTATTCAGTTTGAATCAGGAACAAGGAACTGGTTCCTTGTTCCTGATTCGGCAGCAAAAAGGAACTGGGTTTTCAATTACTGTTGTAAGCTGAAATGTGTTACAATGACTATTTTATAATTATTTATATATTTACAATGACTTTCATATGCATGTGGCCCTCTTTGGTTCATTATAGACATGTTTTAAGTTAAAAAATGCCAGTTCCTTATTCAATTTGAATAAGGAATAAGGAACTGGTTCCTTGTTCCTGATTCGGCCGCCAAAAATGAAATGGGCTTTCAATGAATGAAGTTAATAAAAATGTTTTGTAATATATAATTTATTATTCTACATGTCTACACAACGATTTTCATATGTATGTGGCCCAATTTGGTTCATTTTAAATATGTTTTAATGTAAAAAAAAGCCAGTTCCTTATTCAGTTTGAATCAGGAACAAGGAACTGGTTCCTTGTTCCTGATTCGGCCGCGAAAAAGGAACTGGGTTTTCAATGACTGAAGTTAATAGAAATGTTTTGTAATATATAATTTGTTATTCTACATGTCTACACAACGATTTTCATATGTATGTGGCCCAATTTGGTTCATTTTAAATATGTTTTAATGTAAAAAAAAGCCAGTTCCTTATTCAGTTTGAATCAGGAACAAGGAACTGGTTCCTTGTTCCTGATTCGGCAGCAAAAAGGAACTGGGTTTTCAATTACTGTTGTAAGCTGAAATGTGTTACAATGACTATTTTATAATTATTTATATATTTACAATGACTTTCATATGCATTGGGCCCTCTTTGGTTCATTATAGACATTTTTTAAGTTAAAAAATGCCAGTTCCTTATTCAATTTGAATAAGGAATAAGGAACTGGTTCCTTGTTCCTGATTCGGCCGCCAAAAAGGAACTGGGCTTTCAATGACCGAAGTTAATATAAATGTTTTGTAATATATAATTTATTATTATACATGTCTACACAACGATTTTCATATGTGTGTGGCCCAATTTGGTTCATTTTAAAGATGTTTTAATGTAAAAAAAAGCCAGTTCCTTATTCAGTTTGAATCAGAAACAAGGAACTGGTTCCTTGTTCCTGATTCGGCCACGAAAAAGGAACTGGGTTTTCAATTACTGAAGTTAATAGAAATGTTTTGTAATATGTAATTTATTATTCTACATGTATACACAACGATTTTCGTATGTATGTGGCCCAATTTGGTTCATTTTAAATATGTTTTAATGTAAAAAAGCCAGTTCCTTATTCAGTTTGAATCAGAAACAAGGAACTGGTTCCTTGTTCCTGATTCGGCAGCAAAAAGGAACTTGGTTTTCAATTATTGTTGTAAGCTGAAATGTGTTACAATGAATATTTTATAATTATTTATATATTTACAATGACTTTCATATGTATGTGGCCCTCTTTGGTTCATTATAGACATTTTTTAAGTTAAAAAATGCCAGTTCCTTATTCAATTTGAATAAGGAATAAGGAACTGGTTCCTTGTTCCTGATTCGGACGCCAAAAAGGAACTGGGTTTACAATTACTGTACTAAGCTGAAATGTGTTACAATGACTATTTTATAATTATTTATATATTTACAATGACTTTCATATGTATGTGGCCCTCTTTGGTTCATTATAAATATTGTTTTAAGTTAAAAAAAATGTCAGTTCCTTATTCGGTTTTGAATAAGGAATAAGGAACTGGTTCCTTGTTCCTGATTCGGCCGCGAAAAAGGAACTGGGTTTTCAATTACTAAACTAAGCTGAAATTTGTTATAATAAATATTTTATCATTCTCAATATATATACAATGATTTTTCATATGTATGTTGCCACTTTGGTTCACTATAAATGTATTTTAATTTAGAAAATGCCAGTTCCTCATTCGGTTTGAATAAGGAATAATGAACTGGTTCCTTATTCCTTATTCGTGAATTATATAATGAATTATTTTATATTTGGCTTTGTTTTTATATACTCAACAATTGTGTGTATTTTCTTTATTAAATAGTTTGTATCAAATATATTTCGTTTGAATAAGGAATAAGGAACTGTTCCTTGTTCCTTGTTCGAATACGGAACAAGGAACAAGGAACCAACTTACTCTCCATCCATTGTTGTATACTTTTTTAATAAACAAAGGGCAATAACTCTGGTGTTTGAAATACGATCTGGCCCATTTTTTGCATCTGCTGAGATCTGATGGTCATACACAAACTGTGAAAGTTAGGTTAAGATTGGATGGAAAATTAAGTCTATATGTTGGAAAAAGGCATTTTTGCACTTTTTTGCATGATAAAGGGGCAATAACTCTAGTGTTACTGTTGTGATCTGACCCAATAACAATCACATCCGAGATTTTATCGTCATACACAAACTGTGCAAGTTTGGTTAAGATTGGATAAAAAGTGAAGTCTCCAGCGTGAATAAACGAACAAAATGCTTGACGGCACACGGACGACAGACGGACGACGCATGAGAAGTCCCCTATACCAATAGCTCACTGAGCACTTCTTGCTCAGGTGAGCTAAAAAAAACTTAGTTTATCAAAAAAATCGACTGTCGCCTTGTTCAATATGGATTTTGCTGTGCACCATCACATGATAATGCACAGCTAAAAAGTCCATATTTGTATAATAGTGTATGCAAATGTGCGGGATAAAATAACTCTGCGTATAAACGTGTCTAAAAGTTCCATTCTCATGTGTTGTATTTTGGTTCCGTGGGGAATACGTTTATACGTGTATATAGTTACATAAGCATTTCAACTCTAGTTACATTGGAAGTCCATCATACGCACATAAACCATACCATCTGCTACTGAATGCGCTATTTAAGGCCCAAATAAAAAATCTTTTGTTTCCGCTATACCGACCCAAAATTTTAGAGGTGGGTCGGTAGGTAGGAAAAATATTTTATTTTATTTCGAGAATTTAATTTTTGTCGTACATGACAAATAATAGCAATAGCAATACAATATCTTTGTTTGAAAATCACAATTACTGTCTTCATCTTGATTGATACAACCAAGAATATACATGGTAAAACTGGCTTTAATAAGGGACATAACATAAAATAGAATACGCAATGCTTTTAAAAAAGTGTGAAGTACTTGCATTCTATTTAATACCAATGTCTGAATTAACTAGACACACATATTAATTTATACAGCATAGATACATACTGTCTTACAAGAAAACATGTGTATTATTATCAATGGCTGAACTGACTAGACAGTCCCTATCATATTAATACAGTACAAATACATACTGTTTGACTAGAAAAATGTCATATCAATGAATTGAAAATTAAAAATAATTTGATGAAAATATCACAAATAAGAAAATCAGAAATATTGCTAACTCGGATGTCTCAGTCCTCTCAAATATAAACTGTGTTTTTGTAAATGACAGTTCAACAAACAACAGTTTAATACTATTATCATATGTAAAATGTTGGCTGCTGATAGAAGAATTATTCCTTAACAAAGCCAGTATGGACATACACTATTTTGTTAATATCAGGGTGAAACTTTTCTGCACAGCCACTTGTTGATTTGCTAACTGAAATCGAAACTTTGTCGGTAATTTTCTTGTTCTTGTCTACCACGCACAATAGATCATTCACTACGTCATCGCAAGTTTTACTTTTTTCAACTTTATGAATTTTGTATTTATTTCTTGATTTCAACAAACACGCTGAATGTTAGAAATAGATAAATCAAATCTCCACATGGTCCCATTGTAAAACAGCAAAATCTTCTGGCATGATTGGCCACTTTGATTCAGATAGTGCCAGTCTCTCTTTGGAAAGATGGTTCTCTCTGCTTTCAAAATTAAAAAAAAAATGTTAAGAAATTTCACTTCTAAGAAAATTCATCTCACTCGATTGTAGTCACCTGTAAGAAACACTCGCGATTTCGACAAAAGCACATGCTGCCTATACATAAACTGCTGAATATTCAAATTTAAAGTAATTCGGTGTCATGATACATCAAAATGCATACAAGAAATGTCCGTTATGCGAAATGCCTCTTTTGACAGAAGAAAAAGCGAACTATTTAATATACGGACAACTTTCAAGGGGATCACCCCACTATTTACTGGTATCTAACCTTGAAACAAAACATAATTCTCTACACTGATGATGGCGTCATACGTCGACCGCTGTGTACACGACAAAACGTGAAACACACCATGTTTACTAGTATCCGGTCACTAGGCGCTTGTTTTCACACTCAAACGCATTATAATCTTTTGTTCAAGCGCCTTAATGATAAAAAATTGCCAATGAAAGTTGTGAGCGAAAAAAAACGAAATTTAAAGCAAGAAAAATAACGTAATAAACAAATAATTACCGCAGATTTTGCAATAAAATATTTTGAGTCGGCGGCTTTTTTGGGGGTCGGTCGGTAAAGGGCAAACAAACTTAATTTTAATTTATGCCTAATGGAAAATTTGAGATAACGACCTGTCTAAATTCCTAAAGTAAGCGTTTAATAAAAATCACACATTGTGATACAGCGATTCTGTGCGAGTAAAAATTGATTGCACGATGTTTGTTTCAATAAATCTTGAATTTTTTTCTAAAATTTGATCTGGTTATGTGGTATCTTGAAATATGGTCTTATTAACTCATTATATAACAACGAACACCGTGTAGGATATTATTAAATGTACACAGGCTATAATATTGAAACTTTCGTTGCGACCGCTCGTTCCCTGGCGGCGTTGTACATTAATAAAAAGTAAAGTAAATTGTTTGTTTATTATAATGCCACCCCTTCCGATTAAGGGCCATCCAGTTTTGATTTATGACACACTTTTACTGATGAACATCTTTACTCCCGATTCCTATCCTAATTGCCGGGCGCTTGGCATGAAAGCAATCGGTTCCCTTTGATTTAACAGAAAAGAACTGAACAGAACAGAAGTTTATTTCGACTTAAGCACAGAACAGCTCATCGTCATTAACATATATATAATTATATGAGTATACAAAATACATGCGTTTGTAATACAAACATATACATCAGTTCAATCACAAGTACAAGAACATGAAATATACATGTTTGGCGTGAGAGTGCCACATGGATGGAGGTTGACATTTGCATTATCAAACTTACAACATCATATAAATATTTGAGCAATAACAATATAATAATATATCATACATTTGTTTTGATTTATGTAAAATATAATCAATGTATGCTAAATATATCACACGTTCTCTTATTTTGAAGCATTTTAAACAAAAAATGGCTAGTTTTCTTAGGACTATTTGTTTTGTACAATTTAAAAGCTCAATAAACTTGTACATATTGCGACGGGACCTATAACATTTTGGAATAAGTTTTTTTTCTGCACTCTGAGTAGTATGGACATTTTAATACAAAGTGGTATTCATCTTCGATGTCATTAAAATTGCATAGCACACATTTGCGTCGATCTCTGTCTATGTTCTGATGTCTTCCTGTTTTAACAAGCTGCTGGGTAGGCAACCGGCCATATCAGAAAGAGACCTGTGCGAGACCCGAACCTTCGACCTCCCGCTCCGTAGCCGGACGCCCTAACCAAAAGGCAACGGCGTTGACGTCGATGTGAAGAGTGCGTTAAGTTGTAAGACCCCGTAACGTTTAAGCTTTGTAGGGCTCAAGGGCCACGCATGCCCTTAAGAACTCGTAACGTACGTAGATAAACTAAAACAACAATAGCCGGTGGGTATACAACAGGAAACGACCGTTGCAAGAGGTTACACAAACTATATAGCTAAAATCACAAAACAAAAACAACAATGTTTGGATTTAGTGGTCTACGCGTGCATACTAAGTCACCTTCCTGGTGACGTAATAAAGTTAATAAATGACGTTTACCTCAGAAGATTTTCCAGGTTTTCGCAGCTCTCCTCCATTAACCTTTAAACACGATAAATGATGCAGTCCATCGAGCACTACGAACTACCAAGTTTCATCACTCTATCCAAAACCGAGTTATAAAATACAGTTTTTTTGCAGGTAATTTAGAAAAGCATACGAACTAGAATTTCATAACATTGGGTTGTGGGTTGGGCTCAATGGTCTGAAAAAGCCCGACCGCTCTGGCATCTTCATTACGTTAAAAACTGACGTGATCTTGAAAAGTGCGTTATTGTAAGAAAGCTATAAGAGCTCGCATCCTGAAACATGATAGTTATGTAGAGTGCGATAGGCCGCCCATGCCTGCAATATTCCGGCTATCTGGGCGACGTCATTGCGTTAATAACTGACGTCGACATCATAAAAAATTAACCCTGACATCGTAGTTTCCTAAAATGACACAAATGCCCAAAGACAAATGATGCTACCAAGCACAATATAACTTGGTACCCCATTTGTGTGCAGTGAGGTGAACACCCACAGTTCTATCACTCTTAGCCCACTTTTTGCGACGTATAAAAGCGTAATGTACGTATTCTAACGTGTTAAAATAGAGTAATAGAACACCTGGGGATATGGTTTGTACATGATTTCAACAAAAACAATAAACGCTAGAATCATTTAAGTGGACATTGAAAACTGAGAAAAACATGCAATAGAATTTTGTTATTCCATTTACATAACTCTGTTGTACACTTAGTTCACATAGCTATATACAGGGTCCGGCTAGCTCAGTTGGTAGACTAGACTATCAATCCGGGGATCGTGAGTTCGATCCCCAGCCCGGCCACATAACTTGTGTGGGGATTGGTCATGAATTTATTTCTACGGCCATTATCCCCCTACCTTCTGATTCAAGTAGGGCAGTTGTCAGTAACTGGCACAGGTATGTACACTTAGTACTGGTAAACCGCTTGGATCGGTTAAGCTTGCCCAGGAAAAGTGTGAGTAGGTTAACTGACCGCCGTGATATGACTGAAATACTATTAAAAACGGCGAAAAAACCCAACAATCAAAACACATAATATAACACACAAACAAAGGCACTTTTGCGCGTAAGCAATCACGTTTTATGGCTTCTTTCATCATAAAGCGTAAAGTTACCTTCATGACAATAACAAAACGTCAATGACAGAGAAACACAGAGTTAAAACCTAGTTTAAATGTGCATGTATTATACATATATATTATCATGTAATATTGTATCATTGCAGTTCACGTGACTTGATTCTGGCCGGATGTGACGTCACTGTTTGTGACACTGAGATCTATTCCATAGCCAATGGTATTTTCGTACAGAGGGTTTGATATCCCGCTGTCTTGCTGACCGATATTGGTAGGTATGGGCTCGAACCTGGAGTTGTAAGTAGTGTTACAACGACAAAATGGTTATATTTTCATAAATACGAGAAAAGCAGTGCGAACACCTATATAATAGAAAAGCTTTGGGGAAAGACATTCCACAGAAATCCACGAACAGGTTTTACCGAGATAGTTACAAGAAAAATCGTTTTGATTTGTAAAGCTTACATTTATAGTTAAAGCTATACAAATTGACTTACAAACCATGCAGTATATATGCGTCATGAATATTGTGAATTAAGTAATTAAGCACTCTATATATTGACTTACGAAACACGCATCGAAAACGTGAAAATTTTATATTAACCAAAATTTAAAACCTAAAATACAACGAATCGGCCGCGATGTAAGTTGTTGAGATTACTTACTGGACCCTGTCTGGCGTCCCGGCGTATTCAGGGTCATCAGACATGCGCACTCCGACCGGCGGTGTGGCGCTCATCACTGCGCTGTTGCCTATCGCTACATTGCTGCTACCGCCGTTAAAGAAGGCAGCGTAGGTCCCGCCGTGACGTCTTCTTATTCTGTTGGAAAGAGTTGTTTCAGGGAATAACAACAATTTAAATTGTATCAAGTAGCGACCGTATTAACTACTACTACTACTACTACTCCTACTACTACTACTCCTCCTACTACTACTCCTACTACTACTACTACTCCTACTACTACTACTCCTACTACTACTACTCCTACTACTACTCCTACTACTACTCCTACTACTCCTACTACTACTCCTACTACTCCTACTACTACTACTACTACTCCTACTACTACTACTACTACTCCTACTACTACTACTACTACTACTACTACTACTACTACTACTACTCCTACTACTACTACTACTACTCCTACTACTCCTACTACTACTCCTACTACTCCTACTACTACTCCTACTACTCCTACTACTACTACTACTACTCCTACTACTACTACTCCTACTACTACTACTACTCCTACTACTACTACTACTACTACTACTACTACTCCTACTACTACTACTCCTACTACTACTACTCCTACTACTACTACTCCTACTATTACTACTCCAACTACTACTACTCCTACTACTACTACTCCTACTACTACTACTCCTACTACTACTACTACTACTACTTCTACTACTACTACTACTACTACTACTACTTCTACTACTACTACTACTACTACTACTACTACTACTACTACTACTACTACTACTACTACTACTACTACTACTACTACTACTACTACTACTTCTACTACTACTACTACTACTACTACTACTACTACTACTACTTCTACTACTTCTACTACTACTACTACTACTACTACTACTTCTACTACTACTACTACTACTACTACTACTACTACTTCTACTACTATTACTACAGCTACTACAACTGCTGCTGCTACAACAACAACAACAACTACTACTACTACTACTACTACTACTACTACTACTACTACTACTACTACCAATACTACAACTACTACTACTGCTACTGCCACTGCTACTACTACTGCTATTACTACTAGTACTACCACCACCACCACCACCACCACCACCACCACCACCACCACTACCATTATCAACACTACCATCAATACCACCACCACCAACACCACCTCTAATAATACAAATGGTATCACCTTATAACCATGAAGGCCAGCACGGCGGCCAGCGCGGCAATGACCAGCACCAGGAACACGATAATGACGACAGTGGCGGTGTTGGAGGCGCCTGTCGAGACGATCACTTGCTTCTCTGTTGCAGTGGGAACGACTGAAAACATAAGTCACGGTTGTCGAGTTGCATTCTGGGGACACGTTACCATTGGGGAGACCTCCCGCCCGTTTGCAGAGGGTCTGTGACTGCGCTGTTCGTGATAAGAAGATACGAAACAAATACACATGATCATGCTCTGATAATAATTTTATAATAATTTGCCTATTTATCTAGATGTTACACAAACATCAATCATTTGCATAGTAACATAAGCTGTTTTATACAGTCAATGAATTCTGGTATCACATGCTCAACTGTTAACGTAGTTTACATAAACGAACACGTGGAAAAGCTCGCAGTTCGTTAGGGAAGTTCGATTAATGGACTTGCTAGACTAAAAGCATGTGCGTAAAGTGTCGTCCCGGATTAGTCTGTGCAGTCCACACAGGCTACTCTGGGACGACACTTTCCGCCTACAGTTCAATTATGTTTAGAAGAGACAACCTCGAAACAGAAAATACCATAAAAGCGGAAAGTGTCGCCCCGGATTAGCCTGTGCGGACTGCACTCCAGCTCCATTACCGAGTCGTTGGAGTGGAAACAAACCCGGAGAGGTCTATTGTATGTTACACGATTATTACAACCGTTCTAAGTATCCCATTTGGTGTAGCAAGCTCCTGACTTACGTATACACAAGATGTCCGTCTGCGACTGCCAGCCGTCACTGAGGCATTCCAGCTCCGTCACCGAGTCGTTAGACCGGATGTAACCCAGGGGACACATGTACACGCACCGGTCTCCCTGGTAACCCTTGCAGTTGACGAAAGTGATCACCACCGACTCTGTCTGTTCTATCACTGCTGAACATTGGTATACTGCGGACACAATGAACAGGAGTTAATCCGTGGGGCACAATAATAAAAAACAACAACGTGGAACGTCGAATTTTACATGATGCATTGTGTACAAAACTCGACTAGCGCTTTAAAATTAGGATTTGATTTTGCCTTATAAGTTTGTTATTTTTATTTCAATATGAGAATTTGTCGTGGGAAAAACTAGCTTAATGCAGGTGCGTAAAGTGTCGTCCCGCATCAGCTGTGCAGTTACAGGCTAAACCAGGACGTCACTTTCCACCTACAGTGGATGTATGTTTAGAAGAGACTCCTAAAGAAACAGAAGATACCATAAAAGCGGAAGTGTCGCCCCGGATTGGCCTGTGCGGACTGCACATGCGGATCCGGGACGAAACTTTACGCACGTGCATAAAGCCCGGTTTTCCAACGACACGTTTCATTATTATATTTTTACGATTATTTGGAACATTATTTACGAATATCTTTGAGGACTTACGATTGTCACACGTGCGACCGTCCTCTAGGAGGTATTGACCTTCCTCGCATGCGCATGCGCGACCCATGTCGTTAGAATTGGTGGGAATGCAGACGACATTACAGTCTCCTTTACCGCCATGAGCAGCACAGGCCGTGTTTTCTGTCAAATATATAACGATTTAAATGCAACCATTGTATTATATGCGTTAAGTGGGAAATTTTCAACTGTTTTAGAACTGGCAATTATTTCAGAACTTATATATATATATGCTTATTTGATCCGAAATACCGGTAGATCTACATTATGTTTCTTTTGTGTTGAAATGTGGTTAAAGGTATCTCACGAACTAAAAACTGAGTGTGAAACGTTAGCTGCTACTTTACCCGGCTGCCGATTATTTGAAGCTCTGCTGTAGAACACGAGACTGGACAGACGCCCCAGATTGGAACCAAACATCCGGGTACTGTTGTCCTTTAAATTCCAGGCAACCACGGAGCTGGAATAATAGAACGGTACACGCATTCGTTACTAGAATTGCCCCATTTGACTAGAACGCGGGTAAAAATCGTCCAGGTGTATTAATTCATTTAACAATATATATCTATAATATTTAGGCATATTTTGCTTGAAAATGAACGCAAAACAATCTGTCGACGTATATAAATAATCAAAGAGGCGTGTCGCGGGAAAACCGGGCTTAATGCATGTGCGTAGTGTCGTCCCTGATTAGCCTGTGCAGTCCGCGCAGGCTAATCCAGGACGGCACTTTCCGAATACAGTGGATTTATGTTTAGTAGAGACTGGATTGAAACAGAAAATACAATAAACGCGGAAAGTGCCGTCCAGGATTAGCCTGTGCGGACTGCACAGGCTGATCCAGGACGACACTTTACGCACATGCATTAAGCCCCGTTTTACCACAACACGCCTCTCAAACATAATATGTTTCAGTCATATATCATATAGGTAAAGACATTATTTTCGCGCGGAAAGGAACAATAATAAACGGTTAATTTGGCAATATGACCCTACTCTTAAAAAAAGCCATCTCAATTTCATGTGCATGTAAAACACAAGCAGCTGGTCATCGTTATATGTTCAGTACTTTGTATATTAGTTATACTTACTCAAGAGACGTTTCTAAATAATAGACCCACGCGCCGTCTGTAGCCAGATCCATGACGTTTGCGGTTTCTGCGGACAGGTCAACTAAAGTCGAGCAGGCGGTACCAGCGAGGCTACACTGCACTATGATGTTGTGAGTAGAATCGCTCCAATACAGTTTGTCGTCTGCAACGTTTAAGTCACTTTATTTTACTATAGCGTGTACTTATTTTAAAGAAAATTGATGCACACTTTCGGCTTTGTCGTTTCTACAACGCTTTAAATGTAATAATACATTTTAAATCATTTACATAATATGATAACGGAAATATTTCAGTATTTTGTAAACATAAGTAAGATTTTACTTACCTATTACATAATGGGCATTTAACTTAGTACTAGTAGTAACAACTGTTTAGTGTGTTGACATTAGTTTGTTACAACATGATCTTTCGCTCCATACGATAAAACGTTTATACAAATGCCATAAAATATAACTGACTACCGTACTTGTATAATCTATGGCGATTCCATACGGCGTTCGTAGACTCATGCCGTTGTATGACGTCACGAGTTTCTCCAGGTGATCGCCGTTCATGTCTGCACGTGCAATGTACGAATCCGTGCTGGTATTCGCGGAAAGCTTGTAGGACGTGTAATAGGCGAGGTACGCCGTTTTGCTAATCACCCCAAAATACATTTTTCTGAAATGCATTAACATAACTTTTATTAAAAGTATTTGAAAAACAAACCGGTAAGTAACGCATTATATACATGTAACGTTTCATTAATAAGTATTTGTATTAACTTAATTACAATTTTGAAATTAATAAAAACTAAGGATTGGCCCTTTTGCCGTAACCTGTTTCTTTTCAGTACAAACAGACGTGTGCTTCCTGGATATCTCTAAAAACGATAATAATGTACACATCGCTCAATATATTAATATTAATTTGTTGCCATTTATTATAGCTAAATTACCCGTTTCTCGGATCTACGGCAATATGAGTCAGGAAGTGATCACTGAAGTCTGTAACCAGGGGTATTTCGTGACCCCCGGGGGTGATAAGCCCCACCTTCTGGTTACGTACGTCATAATCGAACGTGTACGCCGTGAAATACATGTTTCCTGTCGTCTGGTCCAAGAATAGACTGTGTATTGTGCCACTGTCTTGAAAAGTAAGGAAAACTTATGAAAACCTGTATTGTGCCACTGTGTTAAAAAGTAAGGAAAAATTATGAAAACCAGTCGCTTTTTGTTGTCTTTTATTTATCTTATTGTACCGTGCTCAGGCTAGCTTGCACTGGGCAATAATACTAAATTTTTTCTTTGATTAGTTAAACAATAACAGTAATCAAACTAGATAAAACTAAATGAACAAATTCACATAAATGCTGTGAGACTATGCCTGATCTCTGCTATTATAGACCATCAGCGAATTGTTCTCGTCTCTGAATGCCACGAGATTATGGTCTGGGGACACTCTTGTTGCTGGTGTTTCAGTCGCCGGGACACTGCCACTTTTCCGAGCACAACGCTATGCTGTGCAATTACTCAGTAGACTGTGCTTGTTGCACCGCTTTTCCAACCACAACAGTGGAATTACTCAGCAGGCAGATAGCTCTGACTCTCACTACCAGTGATGCAAGACGTTTTGGCTGGTTTGCATCCAGCCTCCAGAATGAATAAAACGTGTGTATTTCGAAGTGTATGAGGTACGAAAGTTGGGACGAATTTTGAATCATAGCTGCAATTTCCAGCTTTTTATTTTTTACTGAAAGATATTTTAATTTTGGTGTGGTCTTGTGCTGTGGGGGGGGGGGGAGGGGGGGAGGAAAAAGGAGCACCCGGAGGAAACCCCACTGGTCCGGTATGGTGACCACCAACCAAACTCACATGCGCCGGGAGTGGGAAGCGAACCCGGGACGCCTAGGTGAGAAGCGAGTGTACCAACCACTGCGCTAGCCGGACAGCCCTGAATGAATAAAACTGTTGTTGTTTGTTGTTGTTTCTGGGTTTATAGTCCTTCCGCGCCTGAGGCTGCATTATGTGAGGACTTCCATCTGTGGCTCGTCAGACGGTAAATTTAGATGTCGAAAGTTAAAGGAGCCAAATGATAAAAGAAAGTTACTGTATTATTTATTTATTACCTTTTTATTTTATTTTATTTTTATTTTTTAAATGTTGTGTGTTTTTTATTTGCCAATTTTGTGTGTATCGGACGGCAGTAAGTTTGAGTGTTTGTAATTACATATGGTCGTTGTTTTTGTGATCCTTCCGTGGTAAGGGTGACTTGTTTCCAGTAGGCGTGGACGCTAAAATTTGGCCTGGCCTTACTTGTATTTCTTAGTAATTTTTTTTTATAACTATAACGTCTTTGAATGCCAAATGGTCTAGGATAAAGAAGTATGGCCTTGTTGTTATAAATATTTAGGTGGTTTTTGTGCTTTGTTTATTACTTGTTTATTAGAGGTAATGAGAGAATATTTTCTATCTATGGTTAGAATAAGTCACTGAAATAGTATATAAATCGTTGTATTTCTGTAAATTGGAACTGGTGAGTGTTTGTTTATAGGTGATAGTGCTGGGGTCGGCCTTTATATTGATTTTTATTGATATAGAGAGATAGCTCTAATATTTGGGTTATGTTTTTGGACCAAAAAGACTGTATTATTTGGGGTTAGATAATGAATAAAACGTGTGTATTTCGAAGTTTACGAGGTCCTTCAGCGCCTGAGACTGCATTATGTGAGGACCCGGAGTGTGTCCCTGCACTCCAACCTAATTGATTGACTAGAGACTCGCGAAAGTTGGGACGAATTTTGAATCATAGCTGCAATTTCCAGCTTTTTTTTTTTTTACTGAAAGGTTTTTTAATTTTGGTGTGGTCTTGTGCTGTGGGGGGAAACCGGAGTACCCGGAGGAAACCAATGTGAGAAGGGCGTGTACCAATCACTGCGCTAGCCGGACAGCCATGTTACAGCATAATACGTGTGTCCGGTATGGTGACCACCAACCAAACTCACATGCGCCGGGAGTGGGAAGCGAACCAGGGCCGCCTAGGTGACAAGCGCGTGTACCAACCACTGCTCTAGCCGGACAGCCTTACTGCATAATACGTGTGTGTGTTTCGAAGTTTATGAGGTCCTTCCGCGCCTGAGGCTGCATTATGTGAGGACCCGGAGTGTGTCCCAGCACACCTACCTAATTGACTTACTAGAAACTCACGAAAGTTGGGACGAATTTTGAATCATAGCTGCAATTTCCAGCTATTTATTTTAACTTAGGTATTTAATTTTGGCGTGGTCTTGTGCTGTGGGGGGGAATTCAAATATACTGCCTAAATCACGTGACACACTGGACGAGGCTACTATAAAAATAGGTTGGGCAGGAGATTCCAAAATTATTAAAATTATTAAATATCAATAAACATCTTTATTGATTACTTTTATGCGAATGCTGATGAATAATTATATTCTAGCAATAGTTTTTGTACTCACATTAAACAAATAATATGACTGTAACAATGTTTTGGAGATTCAATATCGTAATGCATAGGCCATAGTCAATGTCAAAGGTTGATCGTCAAATAGGTCAACAGTTCTACTTTCGTTTTACAATTCAACTAACAATTCAATCTATAAAAATTAAATTAACATAAAAACAGATACGGATAACTTAAAATAGTTTATATAATCAAATGTGAACAAAAACAAACATATTATACCTCAGAAACAGAAGATTACTTGATCTTTCTCAATGGAAAAATGGTTTGTTTATATAAAACACGTACCGAACAGGACAGGGTTAAACACTACTAAAATAAAAAGTAAACTGACGAACGTCACATTATATTGCATATTCAGTAAACTGACTGGATAAACCATGCGGTTAACATAATACATATCTAACATTCAGTAAACTGACTGGATAAACCATGCGGTTAACATAATACATATCTAACATTCAGTAAACTGACTGGATAAACCATGCGGTTAACATAATACATATCTAACATTCAGTAAACTGACTGGATAAACCATGCGGTTAACATAATACATATCTAACTCCTTTAGACCTGTATATTATGCATATGCACACTATAATGAGGAAACATGTTACGAAATAAAAAACATTTTAAAAAATGAGCGGAAACTATATGATTAACCAGTTTTGAAATTTCCTCGTGGCGTTTTTGCCCGTACTGAAAATACTATCGCCATTTCGCACGGTTTGTTCATCATCTAGTCACTATTTTGCATTTGTAATCGTGTTAGCTTGTTAGTTTAAGTCATTATATTTTAGTGTAACATCTTACACATAACACGTACAGCATTGTCCAATAACATCTTTAGGGGAACTGTTTTACAAAAATTCTAGGGTACAGCCAAACACGTCCAAAAACCGCCCATACCTATAGATCCAACTTCGTTGTTCAAACTGCCATCAAGAAAAGCTGCAAACAACGCTTGCTCGTACAACTCCGACCAAACAGTCTTATTAGTTTTTGGATTGAATGCCACTGCGGTCACTATGCCTACGTCATCGATTGGAAGTGCTATGACGTCATTCCCGGTTAGGTCAATCTGCTTCAGGGCTTCAAAAGTTTCGTCAAACACGATGAGGAACTCGTCGTTTGTAGGTTCTTTAAAAACAGTGACAAACATGTGCCAAGTTAAATACAAATAAAATTTAAAGTCAAGAGAATATACCATTATATACTCGTACAGTTTAAGATGATAGAGCGCGCTTAATGCCATTTACAGACAATACGTAGGGGAAATTTATTTACACTAATTTATCAGATCTGATACTACTAGATATTTCCTCTGGTAGTACATAGTCTACTATACAAAACATTCGAAAACCAATGCTTGTAATCAAATACGCATCAACCATGAAAATGTGCTGCTTTACAGGCCTACTTCTCGTATGCCTAAAAGAGACATGATATGTAACAGCTAACATCTAGAAACAGCAAAGAGAAATTTGCCTCAGAAGAAATATTTAAGAAGGAAAACCTTTCTCTGTCCGTTCATAGAAATCTGCAGTGTGTTTCTTACCTAGATGCCAAGTCCTTGAATTGCCATGGAAATAGTAGGCCCCTATCTGGTAGATCTAAATTCGGCAGGGAAATTGATTTCAAACAGAAAGGTTAAAACAAGGATAGCATACCTCCTCCTACACAGTTGGTATCGTCTGCTGCCAACTCGAACCCCTGACTGCATTCCCATTTCTTGGAGGCAGTTCCGTTACCGAGGTGGTAGACAACACAGATGTGCTCGCAGCCGCCGTTCATGTGGGCGCACACGTCTAGGGAAGGAAATACGGTTGCAGCACAGTGTTACGAAAGGACTTAGTCGCCCAACGCAAACCAGTAGAAAGAAGTATATAGCGTATTGCATCAAATGTACAAAATTAAAGATTTGTTTCTTTGTTAGAAGCGTCGGTTTAAGTAACCAGAGTATACGAAATAATTGTGTTCAAAGGATTCCACATACCTTTGACTCACATGGTAAACGGGTATATTGTTTAAATTGTACACGTATTTACTTTTGTATATGTACCGGTGAAGAGTAATGCACCTATCAATATCCCCCCCCCCCGAACACACAGGCGGGGGGCGGCGGGTTAACCCAGGGGAATTATACTATTTTTATTGTTGGGGCCTAACTCCCCACCCTAGAGACCCGGTATCATTCGGCATGTCAAATTTTCGCCTGTCGGGAATCGCTTTCAGTCTAAAGTCCCGTATATGTCCACCACCCATTCCCTGTGGGAAAATATTGATAGGTGCATAATGTTAAGTACATACCTGTTTGTTCCATCTGCAGACCTGTATCCAGCATTCTGACGTTCGTGGCGCTGATGTTAAGTGACGTGTTGCTGGAGGTTTTACCCTGGGAGGAGGCAAACACAGAGTTTCGGGCATCCGAAGTGTTCGACAGCCACATGAAGTACCCCTTGTAATGAAAATGTAAGACATAGTTAAGAAATTATTGTTTAATTAATGTTTTAACGTTCGCAATGATTAGAGTATGTGACAAAGTATTCAGAAACCTCGTTATTCGTATCAAATGTTGTGTTTTAGTGTTTTTGTACAAATGTACTAACTCCTAGATTAAAGACAATTGACTCAATAACGAACACAAGCGTGCTGTTCCTAGGAAGTTTATTCTACTACTGATAAGCATGTGGCTAATGCCGGGTAATAGTCAGTTACCCATGCGCAATGAGATACCGGTAGCCATGAATATACTACAGTTTCTAAAAAAGTAAACACGAACAGCATTACAACAATAAACTATTAACAAGAAGAATCAAAATGGTCATTTCATATATGCAGATTAAAAAAAATACGGCCGATACGAGTAAAATGTTGAATAACCAACAAAACTAGTTCGGACGTATAACGAATAACCATTAAAACTAGTGCGTAAGTAGTTCCAAGACAATTAACCAGTAGGCGAACATATAGATCGTTCCGCCTTTGTGTTTGCCCAAGGTTGTTTGTCCAAGGATTTGAAATAAGTCGATTGGAATATGCAACCATGTGCTATTATTTACCACTGAAATATAAACCCATAATTGATCAACTTGTCCTTGATTGACAAGTATCTACTGGTCAATAGCCATTAAGCGTGAAATGTTGGAGCAACAAGTTCTGAATGTGAACGGGTCAATTACACCAAGACGTCTATTAAATTTACCTTGTACTTGGTGAGCAGGTAGGAAGACTTGTCGATGGTGGGCAGATCTCTCTCGTCCACACTGGATCCGTCGAAATTAGCGGCCTGGAGCATGGAGCCTCGCGTCGTGTTCGCGATCCAGTACAGGCTGTTAGTGGGACACGAGTCATTACAATACTGATATAAATATACATGTAAATAGATCAGTTTACACATTAATGTCATTTCATGTAAATGTACGGTACAATCGTTAAATAGTTGCCAATCATACATATTTATACGAGGGGTGATCAATAAATTCGTGGATGCATACTATATCTTCGTTGGAAATATCTTGATCCTGTCAAATTTTCTTATAATGAAGAACAGTTTGTGTCACACATTATGTCATGAATCACCATAGCAACCACTACACACATCACCGCAGCTCAAATTATAAGACATTTATCCATGATTCTACTCTTTGAATGTGGTTTGATATGGCCCAAAACCTTACCAAACTGACCAGACTTGAAGGATATATCATGACGTTTTTGTTTCCAGAAGTAAAATAGAATTATTAATTTGGTTGCCTAACTATTGATCGTCAATGAGGTCAGGGTAGTTGGCAAACAAACGTCATTTGACGTCAGACTGTGACTTTTTGCAGTGTGACTCTAGGAATAACAGCACAATAGACCATGTTGCATATAGGCAATGTAATGCCACAGAAAGCAGAAAGTGCGATTAAATAACTAGTTTGCAAATGGTATAAGTATCCGATTTCAAAATGGGAGAGACGGATTTTCAATAATAACATTAGATGCTCGCCCAGATTTGCCTAAGATGAGCAAACATATCTCAAAATAGAAGACAGACCTGACAACCAAATGAATTAGTAATGTAAAGATTTTGATAGATCTTACTATTGGAACATTTTTCCTCAATAGGTATACAAGCACGAGTATCCGTTATTTCAAATATAAGTTAAAGACGCTTAACTTGAAAACAATGTAACGTTGACGTCAGTAACGTCATCAACCTGCAGTGATCATGTGAACATAGCACTACTTAATTGTTGTTTATTTGGTTGCTTATAGTTACACATCATGCTCCTAATACATATATTTCTACTTTCCTGCATTTTGGTTTTTCTTTACATTAAAAAATGTTTTTTTTTATGAGGTGTCCGCAAATTTGATCACACTTCGTACTTAAATTTGTGTTAATTAGTTTTACAAACATTTTACCTCACATGCCAATACTTTCAGTTCCCGTTACCGTTATAAGGCTACCAGTACTGTGACTGGTCATTGGTCTAAGCTCAAGTACAGCTATAATTTGTCATGCCATAGTCTGTTATAAGCGACGCAGCACTGGGCGCTTGGCACCTTTGGTCAATAATCTCAGGTAAAACCTACGGTTTTATGTTACAGTCTGTTATAAGCGACGCAGCACTGGGCGCTTGGCACCACGTTTTTATGTAACAGTCTGTTATAAGCGACGCAGCACTGGGCGCTTGGCACCACGTTTTTATGTAACAGTCTATTATAAGCGACGCAGCACTGGGCGCTTGGCACCACCTTTTTATGTAACAGTCTGTTATAAGCGACGCAGCACTGGGCGCTTGGCACCACGTTTTTATGTAACAGTCTGTTATAAGCGACGCAGCACTGGGCGCTTGGCACCACGTTTTTATGTAACAGTCTGTTATAAGCGACGCAGCACTGGGCGCTTGGCACCACGTTTTTATGTAACAGTCTGTTATAAGCGACGCAGCACTGGGCGCTTGGCACCACGTTTTTAGGTAACAGGCTGTTATAAGCGACGCAGCACTGGGCGCTTGGCACCACGTTTTTATGTAACAGGCTGTTATAAGCGACGCAGCACTGGGCGCTTGGCACCACGTTTTTATGTAACAGTCTGTTATAAGCGACGCAGCACTGGGCGCTTGGCACCACGTTTTTATGTAACAGTCTGTTATAAGCGACGCAGCACTGGGCGCTTGGCACCACGTTTTTATGTAACAGTCTGTTATAAGCGACGCAGCACTGGGCGCTTGGCACCACGTTTTTATGTAACAGTCTGTTATAAGCGACGCAGCACTGGGCGCTGTGGCACCTTTGGTCAATAATCTCAGGTACAACCTACGTTTTTATTACAGTCTGCTATAAGCGACGCAACACTGGGCGCATTGCCACCGTTGGCAATAATCACAGGTAAAACCTACCTTTTCATGCCATAGTCTGTTATAAGCGACGCAACACTGGACACGTTGCCATAGATGGCAATAATGTAAATATCTCAGATTAAACCTACGTTTTCGTGTCATAGTCAGCCGTAAGCGACGTGATGCTGATTACGTTGGTCTGGCTGGCAATGGTGGTGACTGTGCCTCCATCCACAGACATGGAATTGATCTGCAGACCGCTGATCCACACAAGCGCTCTGAAGATTGTAACATTTGTGGGCAAGTCTTAAATCTACAGATGTTTAGCAATCGAGTAATATTGCCTTACCCGGTAACTTTATATTTCAATACAATGTATTTATTACTTAAAGTAGTTATCCCTTTCCTATACATGCAGTTCAATAGCTTAAAATATTGAAGTTTATTTCGAATACATGTACGTAAATGAAACAGTTCACCGCCATTTTCGACTGAAATGGCTATTTTTCAGACTGAACTTTTTAGCTCACCGGAGCACGAAGTGCTCGGTGAGCTATTGGTATAGGGGACCTCTCCGGCGTCGTCCGTCGTCAGTATGCCGTCAACAATTTGGACCGTTATCGCAATAAATACTACATATGTTATTCAATCTTGACCTAACTTGCACAGTTTGTGTAAGACCATAACATCTCGGATGGGATTGTGATTAGGTCAGATTTCACCAGTAACATCAGAGTTATTGTCCCTTTTTCATGCAAAAAAGTGCAGAAGAGCCCTTTTCCAACGTATAAACTTTATTTTCCATCCAATCTTAACCAAACTTTCACACTTTGTGTATGACCATCATATCTCAGCAGACGCCAAAATGGGCCAAATAGTGTTTCAAAAAATAGAGTTATTGCCCTTTGTTTATTAAAAAATATACAACAATGGACATTATTCATGATAGAGAGAGACATTTTTCATCCAATCTTCATCAAGCTTGCACAGTGTGTCTATTACCATGAGGTTACAGTTAAAGTCGAATATAAGCAAGATCGGACCAGAAACACCAGAGTTATTGCCCTTTGTTTGTGAAAAAAATATGCAAAAATGGACATTATACAGGATAGAGACTTCATTTTTTATCCAATCTTCACCAATCTTGCACAGTTGGTCTAAGACCATAAGATTAAAAGTGAAGTCGAATATAAGCAAGATTGGACCAGAAACACCAGAGTGATTGCCCTTTGTTTGTGAAAAAAATACGCAAAAATGGACATTATTCAGGACAGAGACTTCATTTTTCATCCGATCTTCTCCAATCGTGTAAAGTTTGTCTATGAACGTAAGACTACAAGTGAAGTCGAATATAAGCATGATCGGGCCAGAAACACCACAGTTATTGCCCCTTGTGTTTGGAAAAAATATCAACAAGTTATCAATGATTTGCTTGCACACACGATTTTTGATTCAATGTTGACCAAACTTAAACAGTTTGCGCATGACCATAAACATTGATTGATAAAATTTGATTTCCAACAGTTGCAAGACGTGAAAGATTGCGGTAATTTGTACATGCAACTTTGATGTGTTCAGAGCTTGCATTAACATCATTTATCATCATTGGAAAGAAAACTATCAAAGAGAAAAGCAAGCCTTTACCTTATAGCACCATCGCAATTATCGCATTGCAACTAGTTTTCCAAAACTGTTTGCGAAAAAGACATCAAAATCTACTGTTTGTGCATTTTCCAGAATTGTCAACGACTTAATGAAAAAGGGTCAAGTAAGAATATCGAGAACAATGATTTGAGAACCATTAGCAAAAAAACGCACATCCACTCATACTTTAGTTAGCCCATTGCACTTACCGATGTTTTAAATCAAAATTGATCCTACCCCCCTCATATTGTTCAGATACCTTAATTTTCAAACCTGTCACAACAGTATGGTCTTCATCTGTACCAGTTCTCATGTGAGCGCTTTGGGCAATTATGGCCCTCTTGTTAATGTTTTACTGATAAATTAAGTTATCCGCATCTTTTCTTGGATGATTAGTTTCCATGTATTTGTTAGATGTGTTCTTTTGTTTATACCTTACCTATAGTAACACTAAATCAAATCGTTAATGATAAGCAATTAAACTAATTGTATAAGCCACTCGGAAATGATTTGCATACGATAGACCTATGGAAATGTCAGCTCGTGAAGATTTTTACCTGTCGTGTGGCAAGACAATCAAGTTGGAGGGATCAGGTCCTTTATTTTGAATACTCTTAATACTTCGTGTTTCTGTGCTGAGAATGTACAGGTCCCCGTTCGATTTGCACCAATACAGGTTCGCACCAGTCCAGTCGAAGGCAAGGCCTGTAATTATTTAACACAACACACAGAGTTGAACGCTATTATCTTAAGATATATTGTTGATTGACACAGAACTGGGCAACAAACTTGTTTGATTGTACAAACAAGGTGTAGAATTGCGCTATGGTGATATGGGCTTACGACTGCCCCCGATAATAATTCTGACACAACGGCGCAAAAGTTCTCGATTTGATTAATAAAACTTTACTTATTGCTCATTCCAAGCTTTGTTCATTACCATTCGTTGCTTTGACAACTGCAAGGCGGGCATTACCGCGTGCTCTTCTGTTTAAACTAGGCCAACAGGCAAATAGCTGAGAACCAAGTCAAGTAATTCGACAATCAAGTACATATAAACTGAAAATGATTGACATTTGCCGAAAGTCCATAGAGGCTGTTACGTTTTGAAGTAATTTCCGCGGAATTGGGCAGTAACTGTGGTAGGAGTAGTATAGTAGTAGTAGCAGTTTATAGCAGTTTGCTGTACTGAAAAGTCAATACTTTAACTATACGGATATATGACTTATCGAAACTCCATTGAAGCTCATTCTAACACGACAAGGCAAACGCCAGTGTGGCTTTGGTTACTCAATGTACCTGCTTACCTGTAACTCCAGCAGTGTGCTGTACTATGGTGTCCGTCGCTGAGTCCTCAAAAGGCATATCGATCGGTCGCCTCCTGATGCTGTTACCCTTGTCAGTAAAGTATAACAACCTTTTGGTCATATCCAGGTATAATGCCTTAAATATAAAAAAAAACACCAAATGTATTTAAGTCAAATCACCATATCTATACTTTGTCAATATAATACTAGATTTATCACAGACATAGATGCCCCAACGACACATGTTTGGACACAGACAAAGGGCGTGTCGCCAACACTTATATTTCCCCCCACACATTTATTTTCATGCATATTCTATAGTCGAAAAAAAGACAAAGGTCCATAAGTCGGCTAAAATTTGTCACAGCATGCATTACCGGTAATTCCTTACGATCACCTACACGTTAAGGTCCTTTCAGCGGTGAAAGTTTGAGCGAAATCCGCCAACCAGCAAAATAGGAGTGGAGTCCACATATTTTCGGGAAGTCTATATTCAATAGTGGAAAAAAATTACAAAGGGCCATAATTCTGCCAAAACTGGTCACAGCCAAAATTCCCTACTTTACAATCACCTTACACGTTAATGTTCTTCAGCTGTGAAAGTTGAGCGAAATTCGCCAAGCAGTTACAGAGGAATAGAGTCCACAAAATTTCGAGACGTACGCGTACGAATGACGGACAAGTGCAATGCTTCCAAAAATAAAATAATGTTGCACACGAAGAAGCCAAATAGCACTTCTGACATAGACATATATTGGAAATAACACTTCGTTAATGAGTAACCATCAGCTTAAATGGATACAACTATAAAGCGTTTGTTTCGCGAAACGATTGAAGAATTATGAGTATTTCGGTTATTTTCGTTGACATTGTTTAAAACATGCGACTAACTTACATCTGGTAAAACTGCACGGCTCTAGGTGTACAAATCCGAGTGGCCGAGTGGTTAGGAGGTCGTGGGTTCGAACCCCGGTGGAGGCTCTTTTTTTCTATTTTTCTGCTTTTCTGGTTAAAATACGTAGTTCAGATGCCTTAGTTGTCCCAGTTTAGATGTTTAATGGTATATTATAAAGATAAACAAATCTGTGAACAAGTCCCTTTAAACGAAATAATCATAATCCTAACTATTTTCCATCGACACTGTACCCACCGGTTGGGAATGCGAATATGAACGTGCATTCTTGGTTCATGTCGGCTGCAAACCGTGCGTCCAGCAGACACACATGAGAGGCGTTGGTGAGCACCAGGGCTTTGTGGAACGATCCCGTGGTCTCTGGAGAGGATCGTTACAACGTCAACATGATAAGAGATTTAACAGGTGTTGGCGACGATTACGTCAATGCCTCTCTGGGCCATATCCATGATACTCCCAAGTAAAATATTTAGTAATACTTTAGCGAAATTTCAAAACAAAAATCAAAAGTGAAAATCAATATTTCATGTTTTAAAATATGGTCAAATAAAAAGCACTGTTTGTTCTTTGACGGAATATAGAAGCGTTTAATAACCAAGGAAACAGACACAAAATTTTATGATTTTACGACCATATTATAAACATAAGTTTTACTAAGAAATTTCATGGATAGAACCATGCTAATAAAGGGGTAGTGTAAATGAGTCTCTAGGGAGCTAAGGGTAAGCAGGGGCCGCATTCACCGACCTATTCTTCGACTTAAGTCTAAGAATAAAGAATATTCTCGAAACTGCTCTGTTTTTAGAGCACTGTAAATTTCAATCTTACTTGGTACTAAGTATTCACCAACTCGAATTACAGCATTCTTTATTTTAAAATAGTTTTAATGACATACGCAACATTTGTACCAAGCATATTTATGAACCCCAAAAATATATTTCTTGAGTCTAAGTCTGTTCTTAATTCTAAAGTCTAATAATGGGTTGGTGAATACGGGCCAAGGTGGCAGTTGAAGAACTATCGAGACTGGGCGTTTAAAATAAATACTAGTAATTAATAATCAACGTAAACTGGCCTTTCCAGGTACACGTGTAGCGTAAGGGGCGGATCCAGGATTTCAGGTTAGGGTAGGCGTAAACTTTTGATCGTCTAGTTATAACCCCTTTATGTTGTATGCAGTGATCAGCCACAGAACCGTATCAAAGATATACAATAAATCTTTGCACATCATCGTCATCATCATCCACATCATCATCTAATGCACTTTGTTTCACTGAATAAATTAATACGTCACCGTATTATGTTCGAATGACACGTTGTTTCATCTGTATGCCACCCACCTATTTTAGTACATTGCCCTTGTTCATGTGCCTGTCCACTAAATTTTGTATTTGACATTCAATGTTATATCAGGAACATCTTTAAACATGTAAAATCCGTAGCTGAATACATTCAAACACACACGAGAATTATTTGTATTTTTCATTTACCGCTGTGTTATGCATGGTCTCTTTTTGAAGTGAGTGTCGTCAAATTTTAATAACTCGAACACGTTTAAAATCATGCAAATGTCTTCACATGTGCTATGCAGTATGTCTTTGTTTCATCGAAACGAACTAACGGACGGCCAGCGAACATGTTTTACACGAAATATTGTGAAATATACTCGTATGATTGCGTTGTGAACTAAAAAGGCAAGTGAGTCCGACTTTTTTGTCAATTCCACTGACACAAGTCATGATGCCCGTAAAACTCTGAAATCGCCAGGAATTGGAGCCAACGGTTTGGACTCCGCTCTCCTTTTCACGTTATATATTTCTCACGAATGCATAAAACAATATGAAATTTGGTATGATTGTCGATTTATACTATTGGGAACTACACTATTTATTGAGACAAAACTTTTTAAACTCGAAAGAATAGTCATTGATTTTATTTAAACTTTAAATCATATTTATTCAAAAATTATAAATGTATTTTATGTATTATTTATGTGCCAACGGTGTATTGCATCTGACATCTTTATATAATATATAAATAAATAAAAAAATATAATTTACAAATAAGGTATATCTACACATTGTCTATAGTTTATCGTTTTCGATGAACTTTTGCGCCGGTACTACGGTGTACCGTTTTGACCGTTTTATATATGCCCATATATGTTTAGTCCGGAAGTTTTAGGGGGGGGGGCGCCTCCCCCCCGGATCCGCTAGTGAGCGTAAACTAGTCTATGGTTGGTAACACTTGTCGTGAGTTGTACAAGTGCCTAATATCCGTACCGACACACTTATGTATCCCTCTCCACAGGCGCATTTAGCGCCACCATTCCTATATACCTACCGACACACTTGTTGGAGTCGGCGTTGAGTGTGCTTCCCTCTCCACAGTCGCATTCAGCGCCACCTTTCCAATATACCTACCGACACACTTGTTGGAGGTGGCGTTGAGAGTGTATCCCTCTCCACAGGCGCATTCAGCCCCACTTACCTATATACCTATTGACACTTCTGTTGGAGGTGGCGTTGGTAGTGTATCCCTCTCCACAGTCCCATACAGCGCCAACTTTCCTGTATACCTACCGACACACTTGTTGGAGGTGGCGTTCAGAGTGTACCTCTCTCTAAAGACGCATACAGCGCTACCTTTCCTAAATACCTACCCACACACTACACTTGTTGGAGGTGGCGTTCAGAGTGTATCCCTCTCCACAGGCGCATTCAGCGCCACATTTCCTATATACCTACCGACACACTTGTTTGAGGTGGCGCTGAGAGTGTATCCCTCTCCACAGGCGCATTCAGCGCCACCTTTCGTATATACCTACCGACACACTTGTTTGAGGTGGCGTTGAGGGTGTATCCCTCTCCACAGGCGCACTCAGAGCCACCTTTCCTATATACCTACCGACACACTTGTTGGAGGTGGCGTTGAGAGAGTACCCCTCTCTACAGGCGCATTCAGCGCAACCTTTCCTATATACCTACCGACACACTTGTTGGAGG
The DNA here is from genome assembly GCA_027627225.1 of Congeria kusceri. Taxonomy (NCBI): domain Eukaryota; kingdom Metazoa; phylum Mollusca; class Bivalvia; order Myida; family Dreissenidae; genus Congeria; species Congeria kusceri. The sequence continues at coordinate 42,309,138 of CM051036.1, read as the reverse complement.
TGGCGTTCAGAGTGTACCCCTCTTTACAGGCGCATTCAGCGCAACCTTTCTTATATACCTACCGACACACTTGTTGGAGGTGGCGTTCAGAGTGTTTCCCTCTCCACAGGCGCATTTTGCGCCACCTTTCCTTTATACCTACCGACACACTTGTTGGAGGTGGCGTTCAGAGTGTATCCCTCTCCACAGGCGCATTTTGCGCCACCTTTCCTTTATACCTACCGACACACTTGTTGGAGGTGGCGTTCAGAGTGTATCCCTCTCCACAGGCGCATTCAGCGCCACCTTTACTATATACCTACCCACACACTACACTTGTTGGAGGTGGCGTGTACATTGTATCCCTCTCCACAGGCGCATTCAGCACCACCTTTCCTATATACATACCCACACACTTGTTGGATGTGGCGCTGAGAGTGTATCACTCTCCACAGGCGCATTCAGCGCCACTTTTCCTACATACCTACCGACACACTTGTTGGACGTGGCGCTGAGAGTGTATCACTCTCCACAGGCGCATTCAGCGCCACCTTTCCTACATACCTACCCACACACTTGTTGGAGGTGGCGCTGAGAGTGTATCACTCTCCACAGGCGCATTCAGCGCCACCTTTCCTACATACCTACCGACACACTTGTTGGAGGTGGCGTTCAGAGTGTACCCTTCTCCACAGTCGCATACAGCGCCTCCTTGCGTCGTAAAGCAGAGCTGGTCGCAGTTTAGGGGAGAGCAGTGGTCTGCAACAAGGAACATTACATAGCTAGAATGTCCGACGAGTTATTAATTACCAAATAAGCAATGCAGCTGTAACGGACGTACAGGTAGAAAGTCACAATATGAATAACAATATTTACCGAACGGAATGGGCTGTTTTTCTTGATAGTAAGCTGACACTCCGAAAGGCGTTTGTCGAGGGACAGTGAGTACTTCCTCCAACTTCTTACCGGAAGTTTTATTCAGGAACATGACGCCGCCCGAATACACGTTAGTCACCACTAGTACGTCCTAACGTGTAAAGCCAGCATTCAAAGGCATGTTTAATTACATGATCTAACACCCGTTTCTTTGTACGGACATACAATTTTATCTCTTTCATAAACTGTTGTCACATATTGAGTTACGTCATACTCACCAGTACGTGAATCATATTATGTATACACCCGTACCACATCTCGGGACTTGAATATATTAAGTTGTAAGGGAACTGGTCAAAATTCGCGCATATTATTGTTGGATCATTATTATACAAATGTGGACTTTCTAGCTGTGCCATATCATGTGATGGTGCACAGCAAAATCCATATTGAACGAGGCGACAGCACATGATATTGCACAGCTAAAAAGTCCATTTATTATATGACTTATTAAATAAATGACAGCTGATGGCGTTTTAAGAATAAAGAATAACAAACATTTATTTGTTTCAATAATAATATCAGAACAAAACTTGAGCTTTGTCACAGGAGTGGCAGCCGGCCCCGAAATATAGCATGTTTGAAGGTAAGGGTTAAGAACATTTTAGGTTATTACATTGGGGTATGTCGTTGTCCGGGCGGGCGTGGTCAACTTTTGGTTTTCGTAAACGGTGACCTTGACCTTGATCCCCCCCCCATGCAATCCCAAGCGATGTCTTGATAACAGGTATCTATGAATGAAGTTGAATTACAGAAGCTCAATTCGTTCTTGAGTAATTGAGCGAAAACCGTTTTTCTATTTTTTTTAACGGTGACCTTGACAGTGACCCCATCCACCCCCTATGTAATCCCAAGCCAGATCTCAATATAAGGTATCTATGGATGAAGTTTCATTAAAATATTTCAATTCGTTCTCCAGTTAGAAAGCTGAAACCAAAAGTTGACTCCGCCTGAAAATTACAAATTAACAAAGGGCAATAAACTCCAGAATTAGGAAGTGCAGAGTAACGGTTCTTGTGCACTACACTTCTGCTCAATGATATCTATTTACCTATGAAGTTTCAAGTTAATACCTCTTATAGTCTAAGAGTTATGCTCCAGGCAAAAACGAAGTATGAAAAATTAACAAAGGGAAATAACTCCAGAACCATGAAGTGCAGAGTAATGGATCTTGTGCACTGCACTTCTCCTTAATGAGATCTATCCACCCATGAAGTTTCAAATTATTAGCTGAAACGGTTTTGAAGTTATGAAAGAAAAACATGAAACATGTGGACGGACGGACGGACGGACGGACAGACGGACGGACGGACAGACAGGGTGATTACTATAGGGAACCCGCGGTTACTTCCCTTATTTTAATTTTAACGAGAGATGACTGTTTCGCTGCACGAGTATTACCGACTCGTATGATTTTCTTTCAAAGGTGTGTCGCTGAGCCAATCAAATAACGTTTATTTATGAGTCATATTGTAAAACCTGATGTTGAACAATTAACCGTATATGACGAAAAAAAAACATACATGTATAACTTGATTAAAAGAACCATTGAAACTACAGTAAAACCCCGCTAATAAGACCATTTGGGGGTCTGGATAAAAGTGGTCTTAATAGCGGGGTGGTCGTATTATCAAGGTATAGCAAATCACCGAGTCAGTACATGCATTTGTCTTTGTTATTTAAAGTTTTAATAAAAATCATGAATAATGAATAGATAACGAAAAATTCAATTTGTTTTCTATATAACGAGTTATGAAATTCAGATAGTGTAACATATTTATGGATATTAACATTATATTAAGTCGGAAATTAAATTTAAAAAAAACAGATTAACTAAGTCCATTTATAGTTAAGCAATAATCAGTGTTATCCACTAACTGTCAGATAGTACCAATTAACGTAATCTGATACACAGTCGATGTGCTAATCCCTTATCAAAACATCCGTAACATTGTTTTTCACACTCTCCCGTTTACAACCGCAAAGCAGTGGGCATATGGGCATATGGGCATATGTTGTTATTATTATTATTATTATTATCCTTGTATATATCCTATCATTGGAAGTACCCCCCGTATATCGTTTATTATATTTTGTCGAACGTTAAAATTGTCGGAAGTTAATAATTTACTTAAAATATTTTGCTTTGTTATATTGCCCTTATTGTATATGCTGTATACTTGGGTGAAATAAATGTCGTGTTCTGTTCAAACTGTCGATGTAAAGTGTCAACGACCAAATGACACTGGTCGCAATAACTAGGTAATTTTGAGCGTTATTAGGTACTTTCGGTCTGGGATTAGTGGTCGTAATACGGAATTGCGGGGTGCCCGTATAATCGGGGTTTGCAACCATTGAAATAAATAGGAAAACAATCGGGTCTTATAAAAAGTGCCCGCTTTAGCGGGGTGGTCGTAAAATCGAGGTGGTCGTTAAGCGGGGATTTAGTGTATAATAGCCGTAGTAAAGGTAGTGCCTGTTTAATTTAAGAATTCACATTACCCTGTAAATAGCGAGGTCAGTCAGGATGGACGATGGGATTCTCCTGATGATCTTGCGGTCCTTGCCGTCATACGTGACGCTCTCGATAGTTTCCGCGTAGGTGTCCACCCAGAACACCCGCTTGCTCGAATGGTCAGCCTCCAGGGACACGGGGGTCGCCAGACCGGAAGTGACCAGTGTCCTTCTACTGGCCCCTCGCAAGTCCGACCTCTCTATCTTTTCGTTATCCCCGCTGTCCGACCAGAACAAGTATCTGAAATTCAAATATGAAACAGTTAACAATTCTATGAACCTCATTTTACGTTACGATAATTCCTATGACAGCAAAATAGCAGTAAAATTAATTATTTCCGACCTTCGACGCAGATATACGAGAGCTGTTCGTGGACAAAGATACTTTTTGCAAAAGATCATCATGCACACACTTTAATATATGAAAACTTAACTTATGTTTAAAAGTAAACACCACGTATAAAGTATGGAGCACTTTGAATCCTTTGAATATCGCTAATGAATTGTACTAATTCACATCTAAGTACAAACTATAAATAAGGGCTGCTGGATCATATTGAAATGTGCTGTTGTGACTTCATAGCATTATTTACTGACAATTTGGACATTTTGCACCTATCAATGTTTTCCCCCCCGGGGGGGGGGGGGGGAGCGGCGGACATATACAGGACTTTAGACTGAAAGCGATTCACGACAGGCGGGACTTTGACTCGCCGAATGAAACCGGATCCCGGGAAATAATAGACTTTGGGGTCGGATTTTAGATCCCGGTAATATTGGCCTCTGGGCCGTTTGATACACCAGTAGCATCTTCCATTGTGTGGATTTATACAAAAAGCGATTGGCTCTAGGGTGGGAAATTAGACCATAAACAATAAAATTCGTCGAATTCCCCTGGGTCAGTCCGCCGCTCCTCCCCCCCCCCCCCTGGAAATATTGATAGGTGCATTATCATGCACTGTTTTCAAGAATAACTATATCAACAAAATGCAGTGGTACAGAGCGTGCCCAACAAAAAGCATTGAAATGACTTCAAAGACAGAGCAGTAGAATGAATTAAACAGTTACAGCTTATGAAATGACAGGGAAAGTAAAGAGTGTATAATCACTGATCAAAGGAACAACTAACCTGCACAAAATAGTTAATGGCATCATGATAACTACTAGTGTTACTGTGGTCGAGAATTTGTAGCATAACATATCATTTGTGAATTCATCAAATGTGCCGTGTTGCGCATTGTAAAATTGATTTTACTAATTTTACAACTTTGTGGAACTCCCCACATGGCTGTATTATATACAATAGCTTTTCATGAAAGAACATTAACAAAACATTGGTGGGCACACCACTGAACATATTAAACCTGAGGGAAATTAATTCGGAGATATTTCAAGAAATGTGTCATGTTAACATCATTGAGACGTCAATCTGCTCCGTAATGGTTGACAGTGTATATTGCAAATAAGCTGCAAAGATATACATGTTCTATATATTTTGTTAAGGTTGGTTGTAACATGTTATAAATTAAATGTTCTTTGTAATGGTGTAATTTGATGTACACTTTTGTATTACAAAAAAAAGAAAAAGAGTTAGCATTGTCCAAGAACTTTATGAATAGCCCTCGTACTAGGTCGATATATACTAGAACAACATCGATAAAGTTAACAACATCTTTCTATGACACTCGTATAACAAATCCGATACCTATGGTCGTTATTAAGTAAATACGCCATCATGTCACTTTGACAGCACATGCCGTCCTGAATATATAACTTCCCTAAATTCGGTGAGCCCATTTAGCACAAAATCCTCACAGTGATCTTCCCTGAATTCAATATAGCCATTAACACTCAAATTCCTAACAGTGATCTCCCTTGAATGTGGTGAAGCCATTAACGCAGAAACTCACGATTGTGGTATCTCCTGCTTTCTATAAATGTTCAGGAGAATAGTGAGTTTTCTTATTTCAATGATGTTTAGTTTCTTTTCTGGTGTAATGACGCTACATCCATTATTCCTTATTATTCAAACTGTAGAATGAGGTTCGAATGTCTTAAAACTTTATTCGAAAACACAACTTAATATGTGATCGACACGATCAAAAGATGTCCAACAGATTGCACTTTAATACAGTCTGGACGATAAGTTTGACCGATTTATTACGAATCAACAACATACCCTTCCAGAGGATCCACGGTAACACCATCCGGGTAGTCAAGGTTAGTTTCCACTATGATCTTGAAGATGTTATTGTTGATCTTGCCACGCTTCGCCGGGGCGGCCAGGATCCAGTGGTAGGTAGAGTCCGTCCAGTAGAGCGTGTGGGAGAGCCAGTCCAGAGCCACCTGGTTAAGATGTATAGGAGGCGTGTCGTTGGAAACCCGGGCTTAATGCATGTGCGTAGTGTCGTCCAGGACGACACTTCCCGCTTTTATGGTATTTTCTGTTTCAAGGAAGTCTCTTCTAAACATAAATCCACTGTAGGCGGAAAGTGTCGTCCCGAATTAGCCTGTGCGGACTGGCACATGCAATAAGCCACTAAGTCACTAAATTGTCCTTTCACTTTCTCTTTAAGTCAAGTTCTTTTTAATACTGATCAACTTAGTCACCTCGGAAATATTTTCTAGAAACCAACCAGTATAACGCCATGACTGTAGTGCATTCAGAAAATATGGTGCATAATTACGTGCACTGTAATTGTATCGTTAAACACACAAGAACTGCACTATAACGACAATGTATAAAAGCTATTTTCTTCTTTTTTTAAATTTCCGTTTCAATCGGTCATGTTTTGCAAATGATAAAGCTGCAGTGTTGACTAAGAGACTTCACTGGAAACTTTGTATGCGCTACACGTACCTGCACTGTGCCTCTCGATACGCCCACGTGCACGTTGGAGAGGTTCCGGGGACCGCTGAGGTTGCTGCTGAACTCCATCCACGCAATCGTCCTAATGGGGTCAAGAAATTATTTTTAATTCAATAGCTCAAAATTTACATATCATCAACATGATTAACAAATGAATATCCGCATCATTATCGTCATCATAATTATAATCATGACTTTATACATAATCATTATCATCTTCATCAATCACTAATTTATCAATTCACATATCACATTGTATTCACAATCATCATCACCATCATCATCATTATCATCATCATCATTATCATATTCTTCTTCTTCATCGTCATCATTATCATCTTCTTATTATTATTATTATTCATATCCTCCTCCTCCTCCTCCTCCTCACCACCACCACCACCATCATCATCATCATCATCATCAACAACAACAACAACAACAGTATCACCATTACCATCACCCCTCCTCCGCCACCTCCTCATCATAAGTATAATCATCATCGATCCTGATTATACATATATAATCAGATTTCAAACTTAAAGTTTCTTGCAAATATAATAAACATATGTAATTATGAGTATTATCTCAATCTGCCATCAATCATTAATTGCATATATTCATGTACATAAAACTAATCCCAAAAGCTAGCTCAGTTGGTAGAGCGCAGGACTGTGAATCACGGGTTCGTGAGTTCACTCCACGGCCCGGACACATAACTTGTGTGGGGATCGGTCATGAAATAATGTCTACGGCCATTCTCCCCCTAACTGTGAATCAAGTAGGGCAGTTGTCAGTTACATACATAAGTATGTGCAAAAGCTTGCCCAGGAAAAGTGTGAATAGGTTTACCTGACCGCCGATATATGACTGAAACACTGTTAAAACGGCGAAAAATCCTAACAAACAAACAAACAAAACAAATCCCCTACTTGTAGTGTTTGTCGTATGCGTAGGCAATCTTCTGTTTGTAGTCCACGTCAACGCTCACAAAGTGTATGTAGGGGTTCCCGTATTTTAAGAAATAGATTTCTTTAGAATAGTTGCTCTCGTACACTGGCATAGCTTTCTGGTACCACATTTGAACGGCGTCTCCGTACTGACTAGTACCCGTGAATATTAATCCCCGTTCTAAAATACACGTAAATATACAGGGAAATATTCACAATAAATAGTCTGGTACCATATATCTTAATACTAACAAATGGGAAGTTAAGCAGTAATTAACCAATAGGTGCAGTCGCATCCAGTTATCGCTCCTAACTATGAAATCTTTGTTAAAGTGTGTATGTACGATTCTTCATATCAATTATTTTCGAAATAAGCAGATGAAAGTGCCAATATAACTTGAAAACCGACAAATAAACATAAACATGGCGAAGGAAACTCTTATATAAAAAAAATATCAACAAATACTAATGCCCACTTTTGCATCGTTTCTTAGTGTTGTGTTACCTAAACAACAGTCGAGTCGATGTAAATACATGTACTGGCGTTTCCGGCTGTACAGCCGAAAACTAGTTTGTGATTAAATAGTCGCCAAATTATGGGTTTTCTAACTTTTCTTCCATTTATATCCAAGTATATGGTAATTAACTTATCGGGTTATTTTAATTTATGCAATGTGTCTGTTGTAAGATCGTTCATACACTCTTTAAGATTTCCAACAAAGAAATTATATAAAACTTGACAAGGAAGACGATGGCCTGAAAAAAAGCAAGACTGGTTCCCATGAGGCACATATACTGTATTCAACATTGAACATATATGTGGCATTTACGCAAAACATGAGTTTTACATCAGCCGCAATCTCCAACAAAGTTTATAAATTTATTTTTTCGTCACGAATGGAACACCATAATTACCCTCGTTAGTATCCACAGGTTGACTCCGACATCCGATCGCCGACAATGCCATGAACAGCAGGACGTGTAGGTGATTCCTAGTCATCTGAATTAGAACACACATCATGATTTAATAACATATAGATCCTTATACGGTTGGTTACGGATTGGAAGGATCATGTAAGTGGTTGTGATGAATGTTTGTTTGTTTGTTTGGATTTATCGCCGTATTCAACAGTATTTCAGTCATATAACGGCGGTCAGTTAACCTACTCACACTTTTCCTGGGTAAGCTGGTTTACCAGTACTAAGTGCACATACTTATGCCAGTAACTGATAACTGCCCTACTTGAATCAGAGGTAGCGGGAGAATGGCCGTAGAAATAATTTCATGACCAATCCCCACACAAGTTATGTGGCCGGGCTGGGAATCGAACCCTCGGTTTGAAGTCCAGCGCTCTACTGAGCTAGCCGGCCCGGCTTTGTGATGAATGTATTTAAATGTGAAGCGCCAGAGATGTTGTTGTAGTGGTGGTGGTGGCAGTGGTGGCGTTGGCGGTGGCGGTGGTAGTAAAGATGATCAAGATGATGGTGGTAGTGGGGGTGATGATGTTCATGATACTAGTGATGATGATTGTGATATGTTGGTTGTAATGATGGTGGTGGTGATGATGATGATGACCATGATGACGACGATGATGATGATAATGATGATGACTATAATTCATGATGATATAAAAAATGTGATAATGAAAAGGAATAAAAAAGAGACGTTTTATTTTATATTTACCTGCATTATTATTTATCAGTCAAGCTAGCCAGTGCGTGTTTAAGTCGATTCTTTACTATTATTTGTATGATTTACTAAGTTTCACTCAGCACATATAATATATGTGACAAGAGGTACACCATAATATACATATACAAATATATAGAATACCAGGCTGAAAAGGTTCCTAAACAACAATGTTTCGCTAGTTTAATAACTATAAACAGCTATGTAATCTACTAAGATGGCAAGAAACAAAGAGCGACGTAGACATAAATGGTGAGCAGGGTATTATAAATATTAGCTTGTTCTGTTTCCGGGTGGGTTGTGTACGGTTTTACATATTAATTGTATGAATGTACTTAACTTAATTAGTTTGTCAATATTGCTTTTATTCATGACCCGTTGTAACGTAAGTATATTTAAATTGGTAAGAATGAATAACGACATCATACGTTTCCTACCCACAGTAAAAAAAGGTGCTCTTAAGTATTTAATGGAAATCATCACCCACATCATTTAGATTACAAAGATTGCAATTGTTTGATTTAATAACAATGCTATACCAATTTTGTAAATATTGATTTTTCAGGCTTGTTTCAACAAGATACAACAACGCTTCCTTGCTTCCATCAAAGCATTGATTATACCAAATAAAGCTCAAGCCGCATTCATCTAGGATATTTTAAAAGCAGCTAAACCAGGTATATGAGTTATTTCTAACCAAATAATCGTTCAGAAACACTCTTTATGAAAATGAAGACAGTGTTGACTGGTTATTCAGAAGCCTATACTAAAAGCCAATAATTCTTTTTCTTTAATTGTTATTATATATAGAAAGCGGCCGATGTCTCCAAACAACATAACATCCGTGGTGCTTTTTTTAACCTGCAAAATATGTTTAAGAAAATCAGTATGTATTTTCTCAATACCGTTTAAATCCCCAAATCCCCATACCTCATATGCATATAATAAAGTTGGGACCATTGTATTATCAAATAACTTCAACTGACAATCAATTGGTAGGTGTAGATTTCTGATTTTAACATACAGGCTAAAACGAGCCTTTCTTGCTTGTTAAATAATATGTAATTTGGCATTTGAAAAACTTCTATTTTTTGAAAACAGTACACCAAGATATATAAAACTATCAACAATTTCAAACCGTTTGTTCCTAACAACAAAATTTCTAGCACGTTTAGGCCTATCTCCAAATACAAGGATTTTTGTTTTTTCGACATTTATGTCTAATTTCCATATATCACAATAATTATGAAAATTTTCTAGTAAGTTAGTAATTCCAATACCAATATCAATAGTTTATTGTAATTCAAGGCCACCAGTCCAAAATACACTCGATCAGACCTTTTGTTAAACAATATAAAAGTAATAGCAAATACCTGACAATGTTGTATGCGTTGCATATAATATGGTATTTAACTATTAAACAAAAACATGTATAACCCGGTGATAACGAGGTAAAAACGGGGATAAACATTGACATAATATTGGATAGATATGAACATACGAATATATACATTGAATTGTTCAAACAATATATGACCGTCTGTAGACACTAGACACATTTATGTCTGATTTGCATTTTCCTGGAAATTGTCTCTAGCAATACCACAATGATAAACGAAAGAAGCGACGGCGCGAAAACTCTTATCTCTTACGTCTGACATAATCGATTTAAATAACCATATATTATGTACACTAGTTTTCCATTCGTCTATAAAGTATATATCTCTTATATTTTCATATAATGGACATTAAAAAAACACGTGGTATTCATCTTCAACCATCGTGACATTACGATTTAAACAATATTCACAGAACCTCATTTCTCGGTCATTGCTATGGTGTCGACCGGTTTCTATCATGAGTTTGTGTCCGGAGCATCGAAAGTTCGATAGTGACCGTTTGAGAATACATGTGAGGTTTATATCAATATATCGTTCTGCGTTTAGCAATGTTTTGTATTCACGATAGTAGAAACACTTGGGGGAATTGTTTATATCCGACTGAAGTTTCGGTAGAGCACAATCTTCGAGTCTAGATTTAAACGTGTAAAGGAATATATTGACGTCCCCAACAGCGTCTGAGATCCAGGCGTACCCAAAGCCGTTCTCAACAGGAAGACGTTTTACGTGCGAAGCCCCCTACCTTCTTCCAGTAGCATCGTGATCTCTGAGCATAAGGTAACATTGTCTTGGGTACCTCGTTGATGGCATATGCCATAGACGTAGCCAGTATTTTATCACACGAGTCTGGTATGTAAAAGATAAAGGAGTCGACCGCACTCACTAAGCGATAGGAAATTATTCACGTTCTTGTTCAGTCCACATAGTCGTTTACAGAAGTTGACTTGAATTATTTCTGTTACATAGCTTATGTTATATCCCCATATTTCTGAAGAGTAACATAATATAGGTGTCACTACTGCGTCAAAAATCTTGAACGCGTCTGTTGTTGTAAAGTTCCCGAAATATTTTTCGTAAGAGAATATGTTAATCACTGCCTTTTGGACTTGTTTAGCCAGCGTTTCTTTTGTCATTGTCCAACAGAGTTTAGGGTTGAAAAACGCTCCTGAATATTTATAAAAGGGAACAACTTCCAGCAGTACATTGTTATACCTCCACTTTTCATATATCCTCAGCGGTCCTCCGTTTCTAAATACCAGTACTTTTGACTTGTCCGTGTTTATTTTCATGCTTACTTGTGTGCAAAAGTCATCAATACAGTTTATGATCCTTTGTAGGTTTATAGTAGTGTCGCCATAACTCGCGACGTCGTCGGCATACGTGAATGCTTATAAATCGTTTGCATCGTTCGAGATGAATACACCGTTATTTATTTTCATTCGAATGTATTTAATTAATTCATCCATAAGCATGGCAAAAATAATCGGCGAAGACAAACAGCCTTATTTTGTGCCGACCTCACAGACGAATACGTCAGTTAAACCGCTCGGACCATTTACACAAGCTTTCATTTTTCTATACATATCTATAAATATAGATAAAAAAAAAACGTCCATCTATACTGTTTCTGGCCATACATTCTCATATTTTACTGTGTTTACAACTGTCAAATGCTTTAAAATAATCCACGTAAAACACATAAAAACGCCCACGTTTGCGCGTTATATATTTTTGAATTACTGACTTCATGTTAAAAATGATCTCAATCGTAGAGCAGCCCGCACGAAACCCGCCTGCGATTTGTCTATGATTTAGTTTTCATCGCACCATTTAACAAGTCGATTGGTCAAAATACTGATAAAATTTTTGCTGATAACTGTTTGATACAGATATTGCCCTGAAGTGTTTGGGGTCCGTTTTGGGTCCTTTCTTATGTATTGGGAATATAATGCTGTGGCTATATTCATCTGGAAATTCACCGCTTTCGTATATGCAGTTGAACAGTTTGTATAAATAAGTCACTATAATGTGTGAAGTATTTTAAAACATTTCCATACATATTTCGTCGAGGCCTGAATTGTAATCGCCAATGCGGAATATAATATAAGCCTCGATATTAACTTATTGTGGTTATCACACCCGGTGATTAAGCCGCATTGAAACGTAAGGTTGTCTTCATGATTTTAAGATCGCGTGTAGCCCGATTGGGCACCAAAAGCCCTTCAGAATGATACCTGCGTTGCACACTTACAATGCCAGGGGCGTAGCTTCCTTTAGGCCCTATAGGCAAGTGCCTTTTTCCAGAGATGAAACATATAAATATGCCAAAAATGCAATAAAAACAAGAGGGGGGATGGGGGTGAGGGTATCTCTCTGGCTGTGTTGATACTTCATTGTTTAATGAGTCGATTACGTCAATATGAAATAAATTTCATTAAACACACACTTGTTTTACAATTATTTTGTAGAATCGGGGTTAAGCTGAAGTTAGTTGTTTGTAGTCACATACGAGTATAAACAGTCCTGGTCCAAATTATCGCTTATAGGGTCAATTTTGTAGATTCCGCCTATTGTGCCTATACATTTTTTTCAACCCAAGCTACGCCCCTGAATGCCTAGCAAGATACTCTACAGGAGCATTATGAAGAGTGCCGTCTATACTTTGGGGTGCCCCATTCTGAATTTGCGACACGCGCTTTGTCGCGACATTGACGTCACACTTGAAACGGTGCTAGAAATCGGCACGTAAAATGTAAAATCGCTTTTACTAAAGCATAAATATACATATACGCATGCACAGTCAGACAAACTGCACGGGTTGCTCCCGAACCTACTAGTAATAGATGCAGGAGGCATTAAGCTCGGTTTTCACACGACACGCCGCAAATGATTAAATGTCATGACATAATTTATACATTTACTAACCTTTTCTCGACCTAACTCGAACAACACTTTAGCACAATGTGTCAATATTCCTTTACTTTGTCAGAATCCGTCACTCAACTTATCCTCCGTTATTCCAGTAACACCAATGAGTTTCAGTTCTGTTTCTTGAACGTCTTTCACATGTTTCTCAGATTGTTGTCTTACTAGATTCTCCTTAAGTAATTTTATGAAGTTGTAGCTTTATAACGATTTGTCAAGCATGTTTTTATAGTGTGTTTTCGTTCCCGATTCCGAAACGCTTGTATGTACCATAGTTGTTACGATGGCAATATATTTAACCCAGTGATAGTAGCTTTTATTGAAACATGATATCACGTTTAAGCGTGCTAGTTAAGTAACGAATTGGACGGGCAGTTAAATGATAACTACTTAGTTTTACATATTAACTTCACCTGTTCACAAAGCGAAAGATTCATTGATGATTACTTTGCAGAAAATATTAAAATACATATTGAATATAAACTTGAGTATAATTAATATCAATACATGTATAATAAATGCACTTTAAATAGGTGAATACACTGTTTATTATATTCAAACCGGTTCTAATGGTATTCTGAATATTAATAATCACGTATGGTAAGCAGCATTTGTACAAAATTAACTGTGAGCTGCTGGTCTCTATGAAAATGGTCTACATTCATCAAAGTAGTATATTTTGTCAGTTAAATTGTGTCATTGAGATATCTTTTAAGCCGTATGTTGTTGTTTTTTTTGGAAGAGAGAATAAGTCACATTTTAACCTACATTTAGTTCTATATTGCTAATTTTAAATGTTTTTTTTTTGGAAATCCGATATTTAAACTGTTTATTTTAATAAATGCATTAATTTTCAGCACCTTGTTTATTTTTTTCGGGCGGCTATAACCGGTTTAGCTGTTTAGCTGTTGTTGCCTGATTTCATTTTGTTGTTGCCTGATTTCATTTTGCATTAATTTTACCGTAGGGCTGACAGAACAGTAGTACAGAGACTTAACATGTGTGGAAAGGTAAAACGAAACAACGCACAAATCGACCATGTAAGGCCAACATTTTTTTATCTTTTGTTTTACGGGAGCGCCGACCCTAAATTTTGACAAAATCAAATAAAAATAAAAGTAACTTTTGTGAATTTTATTTATAATTTGCCCGCCGACTTTGTATTTTATTCATAGCACCAAAAAATTATATGCCGATAGCTAAAATGTTGTGTACTATGTTCCAATAAAAAGTACTATTTCCATTTCTTTCCCGATGGAGACCAAACACTTGTTTAGCACAGTCTGCCAGGTTCGTGGTTTCTCGGAAATTCATTATCAAATTTGTGAAAACAACGAGCTGTTTGTCAGCATTCACTGTCTTATTAAAGATGATTGCTAGCAAGCTGTCGTAGAATCAGCGGACACAACTAATTAAAGGATTATCTTATTGATAAATGGAGTGTAAAATTTTGTGTCTGGAATATGTCAAATGGACTGGTTATCGGGTGTGTTTACATTTCGGACAGTAAAGTCAAAGTGGCTTGTTCTTGAGTTCTTACTTCAAATATAATATCCTATTTTACTAATTAGTTGTTTTTGATACATGTACTAATTGATATATATTGTGTTAATCCTTTTTATGTTAACCAGAGTGCAACAATTCATTATAGTATACTATTTACAAATTTTAGTTCATTCATTAATATTTTGTGAAGCACTTGTAAATATTATAACGGTGAGTGTATACATGTTGACATTAAAAATAAATTTAAAGTTATTCAAATTACTGCAATGAACAATAAACTACAATGTTTAATGCATTTAATATACTGCAAGTAATTTAAGTGTACAAGTGCTTTTGTTAATGCCATAATATTAATATACAACACTGACAGTAAAATATATATCAATTAAAACAATAAAAACATTGAGGTAGGTTCCTCCAGTGGCCTGTGTTCCTAGAAAAGCCAGATGACAGGGGAATTGTGACAAATTATACTACAATTACATGACGCTTACAATTAGTAATGTGTGGATTGTAAACATCGTATAGCTGTTAAAATCTTTCCCCAAAATTGCTTATTTTTTCCCCCCAAATCAGGCATTTCGTGCTAATTTTCCTTATAAAAAGGCCAGGCCCTTTCCCCCAAATCGGCAGAAAAAAAATCTGAAAATTGATCAAAAATGAAAGAGAATCCATTTCAATCCGCAAAATAGCATAGAACAACACAGTTTCTGACATCGTTACCGATTTATGTGAAAAAAGTAATCATTTTGAGTGTCTTTGCCGACGAAGCAGAGGTGTTCTCAGGCATACACTTTGACATTATAAAAAGCTTTGGGTAGGTTTGATGAAATAAATAATATTGATTAAAATGCCATACTTAAAGTATATGCATTATTAAACTGTATAAATTGCCTAATGATTGCATCGGACCAGTTTGAAAATAGGTAAACTTTTAGGGTAAACTTATAGGCCATGTCAATTTAAAGTATGAATAAAAGAAAACAGGTCGGGAAAACTACTAAATTTCAGTATTAAGTTAGTGAGCTCCAGATGATCCAGTAGTTACAAAAAGAATGAAAATTGACATGATACCGGGGTCAACGAAAGTGCCAGCTAATTAATGTTTAAATTAAAATAATAACAAGTGTACAAACACAGAAATATGACAATACAATATGAAACAAAAGCAGTTGTCAAGTTAAAAATAAATAAATGTTTGGATAAGTATAATTTAACAGAAATAGATTTGCTGCTAGTGTAGTCGATTATGTTATATGTGATTATGAAATATTTGGTCGGTTTAACGGTATATGTGTACATGATATTACTGAATTCTCGGATCATTGCCCAATTGAGTTCCAATTAAATTGCGCCAATAATGCATCTACTGTTAATACTGCTAGTGTTGAAAAATTATTGTGGGACGATAGCTCAATTAAAAATGAAGAATTGCAAAACGTGTTGTATGATAATAAACAAGTTTTTGATGAATTGCTGAAAAGTTTTTCAGATGGTTTAACATATATTAATACCTACTTGAATAGTTTGTCAAGTACTATTTTTGATCTGTCATTTAAGGTTTATGGTAAAACATTTCGCACTAAAGTCAATAACAATCGAAATAGTGGTAAGGAATCCCCTTGGTTTAATATTGACTGTAGAAATGCTAAGTCGACTTTTAATCAAAGTAAACGCATGTTTAAAACTAATTCTAGTGATGTAAATAGACTGAATTTTTTGAATGCAAGGAGTGCTTTTAAATGTATCCAACGTAAGGCTAAACAATCTTTTTACAGGAATGAAAAACAGAAATTGTATGTGTTAAGTAAAAGTGGTTCACGCAAATTTTGGCTATATACCCATGTTAAAGCAAAGGTTGCGTGACCAATATATACAGATATGGTCGGAAACTGTGAATTCTCAAAACAAATTAGAGTATTATAAAAAAATTAAAACTGTTTTTAGGTATGAAACATATTTAGATGCTATTGACCAGGATAATAATAGAATTGCATTGACTAGGTTACGATTATGTTCACATTCTCTTGAGATTGAAACAGGAAGATACAAGAATGTGGATAGAAGTAATAGACTATGTAAACTATGCAATTACAATGTTGTTGAGTCAGAATTCCACTTTGTACTCTGCTGTCCCTTGTATCATGACTTAAGGCAAAAATATAAAATTTCAAATGCTTTTAGTACAATTAATAAATTTGTTAATCTCATGTCATCAGAAAAAATTGGTTTGTTAAGACGACTTTAAAAATTGACGTACTTTGCGATGTTACGACGTTCCCAAACCCTAGATAGTGTTGCTTCTTAACCTATTATAAAATAAGTTAATCAATCCACTTTATAGATAGATATGTTTTTGTACAATATTTTTATAACGCCTGCTTTGTATAATTGGAATTATGTATTTTGAACTTGTAATGTTGCTAATGTGGCCATCTTTCATTATGTGTTTTGTAAATGGCCAAAGGCATTGCTCATGTCGATTTGCCAAATAAACCAGTAAACCAGTATCAAATAATGATTGTTTAATTCTGTTCAAATACATAGTTAAAGAGTTTTCAACTATTTTATTTTTACTAGTATGTCTTAAAAGTGTATGTTGTTGGCCGTGACTGTTAAAAAATGTTTTATTTTGAAAATAAATAAAATTATATTTTTTTCATTTTTATTTTTTTATTTTTTTTGTCGACTGGTGATTATTCCCCCCCCCCCCCCCCCGACTCAAATAAAAAAAAAAAATTCCCGTAAAACAAAAAATAAAAAAAATGTTGGCCTAAGACAATATCGCTTGGGTTTTCCTCCAAAGGAAAGCATAACGTATTTACAGCAGCTTTTTTATACAGTAAATTTTCATCTAATTCCTTACTAGTTTATAACTGTTTGTACTATGATTTGTTTCTTTGATGTAAAACAATTAATTATTTTTCTAATTCTGCATAGCTTTTCATACTGCACATCGGCATGTCTATAGATTGAATAGCTTCAATCAAGTAATTTATTCTCCAGCAAAACACTTGAGGATTAAAACAATATTCTCTTCATTCGACTTGAACATGTTATTCTTAAAAGACAAAATACATTAAATGAATGCATGTATATCAATTTCATGGAGATTGCGAACATGTTTCTAAATTTGATTGCATGCACGCTTGCGCATGCATATGCATATTATGCCTTTAGGTAAGGTGGGGTATTCTTCAGAGTCATGCTGCTAAAAGGCACACGTAATCAAGGTATTGCAAAATCGGTGAATACATTTTAAAGTTTATTTAATGAATGTTTTTCGATTTATCGTTGTTTATCGGCCAATAAACAACGATTTGGAGTTCTGATGCGTAGGAATTAAACCATGGTTAGCCCGAGTTGTTTAAAAGTCACGCATCAGAACGACAAAGGTTTGTTTATTGACCTATAAACAACGATAATGCGAAAATTATTTCAATTCTAACATGATCTGACATGTAGTTTTGCAATTGTAATTGGAAACTACGTTTTACTATGCTCCGCTCAGATTAGGCACTTCTGTTTCCTTGTTTATTTCGTTGTTTAACAACGATAATTTTGTTCTTCTTCTATAGAAAAATTAGCGAGTATCATGTTTGAATTAAGATTTAAATATTACGTAATTGCATTTGGAATTATATATTTTCCATCAGATACATTGTAATTTAGAATTTGATTTTCACTTAATGTTTACCATTTAACAAGACGATCTAAACGAAGTGACTGGTGTTGTGTGTAGAATGTCGTGTCGAAAATTAATCTTAATATTCGGCTTTATTTCGTGTCTCCACGAAATTCTGTATGTAAATAATGAATCTATCTATAAACAGTTTTACTTGAAGGATCAGTGATTTTTGTAATAAACATTATCAGCTTCCGGCACAAACGTTCTTACATTGGTTTTTCATCACATACGTTAAACATAGTCGTTACATGCTGTACATTGCAAGAGGACAGTCCATTCTGGATTTGGTCATTTTAACTTTTTGTGGTGTTTGGCATACACTGTATTTAGAATATACAGAAAGTTAATTATGTTTGGGTTCTTGTTTTTACACGATGGTTGGGGATATTGTCGATAGTCATACTGCTAAAGCATACATTGCGTAAAGTGTCGTCCCGGATCAGCCTGTGCAGTCCGCGCAAGCTAATCCAGGACGACACTTTCCGCTTTTATGGTATTTCAGTTTGAAGGCCGTCTCTTCTAAAACATAAATACACTTTAGGCTGAAAGTTTGTTTGTTTGTTTGGATTTTTAGCCGTTTTTAACAGTATTTCTGTCATATCACGGCGGTCAGTTAACCTACTCACACTTTTCCTCCGCAAGCTTAGCCGATATTAGCGGTTTACCAGTACTAAGTGCACATACCTATGCCAGTAACTGACAACTGCCCTACTTGAATCAGAAGTAGGGGGAGAATGGCCGTAGAAATAATTTCATGACCAATCCCCACACAAGTTATGTTCAGGCGGAAAGTAACGTCCCGGATTAACATGTGCGGACTGCTCATGCTAATCCGTGACGACACTATACGCACATGCATTCAGCCCGATTTGCACACGACATGCCTCATTAATAGGTTTAAATCAGTGTCTTTACACTACTATAGCACAGTAGAGTCTCAAGGGCGGTGTAACGTATACTTCACAATCAAAAACAATACCGTGAGGTTACATAGAACAATAGCCGTTCAATATCAATAAATAAATAAACCCCAAGCCATGCATGAGATATACAGTACATTCCGTAGTTAAATGGAGGAACTATAAATAATTATTTATATATTTCAAGCTATGCACATTTGAAGGAAGGAATATCTTGATATATTAATGTGACACAATGGGAAAAGCAGGTACTTTTATTAGTGTGTAGTACAGATTTTTACTGCTTTATGTTTGATAACACTAATATTTCTAGTAACATATCATACAACATGACACTAACGCAAAAAGAAAATGGTCTTAAATTATCCATATTATACAACATGACACTAACGCAAAAAGAAAATGGTCTTAAATTATCCATATCATACAACATGACACTAACGCAAAAAGAAAATGGTCTTAAATTATCCATATTATACAACATGACACTAACGCAAAAAGAAAATGGTCTTAAATTATCCATATTATACCACATGACACTAACGCGAAACGAAAATGGTCTCAAATTATCCATATTATACAACATGACACTAACGCAAAAAGAAAATGGTCTCAAATTATCCATATTATACAACATGACACTAACGCAAAAAGAAAATGGTCTTAAATTATCCATATTATACCACATGACACTAACGCAAAACGAAAATGGTCTCAAATTATCCATATTATACAACATGACACTAACGCAAAAAGAAAATGGTCTCAAATTATCCATATTATACAACATGACACTAACGCAAAAAGAAAATTGTATCAAATTATCTTTATTGTTTTGCCAGTTGTGAGTTAACTCCTTCAATATTTGTTATATTTGTAATTGAACTGTTGCTGATTTAATACGACAATTTAAAATCAGATCATTTTATTAAAGCATACTTGATGCTTTGTCGAAATTAAATGTGCACCAAATTTAGCAGAATTAATACATTTATTATGTTTACAGAAAATGTAGAGATTTCACAAATAAACGTCAGCGTCTACACAGAAATTTACAAATACCACAAATTCGGTTCACAAACAACCTCTCTGTCGAAACTAAATTTCTTAAGTTCTTAAATTACATTTTTATTCACAATAGTGATAAATCAGTGTCATTTTTAAACACAAATATCTTTGTAAAAGAAATAAAGGCAGTAAGAGAAACGGCCGCTAATGTTTAGGGCCAGAATTCATTGGGCTTCTAAGAGTAATCTTAACTTATGATCAACTTACGTTCAGATCACGTGTTCTATGTACAATTTAACTATCTGAAGGGAATTTGAAGCATGAATGATAAAGCAATGGGCAAGCGGAATTTCATGGTTTTAAGAAATTTACTCAAGAGTTTACTTTGTGGATACGGGCTCTAGGCAACTTGGACTACTTCTACCAACTATGTTTCTCACTACCGTAGACCTGTCCAGCGCCCGGAAGTGGTACCTGTGGCTGTCGGCGGCCCTAGGCGCGCTCGGGCTCGTGCTGCTGATTTGCGGGCTGGTGGGCGTGCTTGAGTACCGCCAGTTCGACGTGCTGCCGTACTACGCTGGCGGGCTCGCCGCGGGGCCGCTGGTACGTGATGTAGCAACATGCTTTGCAGTTTGCTGTTGTTTAACAGGTAGTCCGCACAGGCTAATCTGGGACGACACTCTACGCCTACAGTAGTTTTATGTTTAGAAGATACTTCCTTGAAACAGAAAATACCATAAAAGTGGAAAGTGTAGTCCTGGTCTGGGTTAATTCGGCCCGGGTTTCCAAAGACACGCCTCATGTAGGCCTATATATATTAAACCTACTTATTTTAGCTCGATTATGTAGAAAGCCTAATGCTTATCGACACACTTTGGAGTCCGTTTCCTGGGTAGAACTAGTTGGAAAACAATCGGTTCGAACGCCCCGCCCCCCCCCCCCCCCCCCACCCGCGTCGGATTTTTAACATTGGTTTATATTGTGTGTATAGTGCTTCTCTGCCAGTGCTTTCATTACATGTAAGAGAGTCATATCTAAGAATTATATTGTATTTATATACACAATCATTATAGTTTAACTCTCAATGTTTACTAATAATACCTTAGTTTCGTAGTGTTATGATGAGTATGAGGGACAATTTAGGCAACAGCAATGTTAGTAAGGACATGTAACTCCCTGTAGGCGCTGTTCATGGCGATGACGAGCGCATGTATCTCAGTTTGCGGCAGAAAGGCCGATAGCTCCAGGGAGAGGATGGCTGTCGTTAGGAGAGTGGTGAGTTTGGCTTCAATTTTGAAGTAGTCGTTGTAGTAGTCTTCTAATGTATTGTTCGTATTATATGGGCGAAATGTGTCGTCCATATAATAATTAGAAACTTAAGTGTTTTATTTGTGTCGTAAAAGTTGAGTTAAATATTGCTTGTCTATTTTAATTGTCTATAGTTGTAAATTTGTATTAAGGTTTCTTTTTACTTAGTTTACAATATCCGTAATGTGCAAGTTTTATTTGTAAAATATTATAAAGTTAAAAGTTCTGTAAAATTAACCCGGAGTTTTCAGAACGCTGTTTCTAACATGAAAAAGCAACATATTCCACTCTATTTTTTATATTCTACGAAATTATACGAGAATGAATTAATGTTGATGATAACTATGACGGTGTGACAATTTCAGGTAGTATTCCAGTCCATGATTTTGGCGGTTCTTCTGATGTTTGCTTGCATATTGGGCATAGTTTTCGCTGTAGTGGGCGGGGTTTCGGACGCCGGTTATGAGGTCACACCGATTGTGGCAAATAGAACGATAGCAACGATAACATTGATCGCGTGCGTTCTAGCGATTGTTGCGGTTGTACTGAGCATTTGTTTGTACTGCATCTGCGCCAAGGTGTTTGGCCTGACTGTAGGGCCAGTCGGAAGAGGCTACACTGAACACCTCAGCAGCGTCATCACGGCGCAGACGAACACAAACATCATCAGCAACAACACGTACATCCAACAGCCGCAGACGATTGGCGTGAACAACGCAAACAACGAGCATGTGCAGTCGTTACAGCAGCAGAACCAGCTGCTACAGCAGCAGATCGCGTTACAGCAGCAGATGATTCAGCAGAAGCAGCAACAACGAGGCGGCGGACGTCAGCCTTATCCGCCCGCCGAGCCCCCGCCGCCCTACTCGCCGCCGGTCCCAGTGCACCGGGAACCATCGGCTCCACCGCCGAGCTTCGCAGACAGGAATACTTGAATTAAGGACCTCGTGCTGATAATAAGAGTTCTCTCCTCCTGTCGCAGCTGGAGTTTCACTTTGTTTATAATTGAACATCTGGTTCAAACCGATTGGCGATGCTTACCTGTATAAATGTACTTCGAGCAAGTTAGTGGGTTGCAATGCCTGTGCATGTTTCATGTCTGATATTTTGTCGTTTTTGATCGAATCTGCTATGTAATATTTGATGTTGGAGATAGTAATAAAGCAAAACGGACACAATATATTTTAGAGGAAACATATTTTTGTCCATATTTGTATATCCTTCTAGACCTGTTTATTGCGTTTACGTGTATTGTTTTTGTAAACCCAAGATATACAGCAAAACGTATTTATAACAGTACATGTTAACATACATGATCTTGATAATAACAGCAGAGCACGTAGTCTGATTAAACTCAGACGCTAAAATACGTTTGCATTGGAGAGATAGTATACTTAATTCAGATTGCTAGGACACGATACTGTCTGGCGACAAGTTACCTTTAGATTGTTCACAACGATGGAATATGTTGCCTTTCGGTGATATTTATACGTACTGTCCTTACTGTTTATTGATAGTTATACGTTGTTCATACGATATGTGTTTGTGTTTATAACCACTTTTTTTCAGATCGTTTTGTTTTGTTCATGTTTCACTGAAAAAATCCTACGAATAAGGAATAAGTATGTTTCTTTTTCTTCTTTCGGTGAAATTAGCATTATAATTGTTATTATATTTATTTTTGGTATTATTATTATTATCGTATTTGTTCTTATGTGTGCTTTTACCTGTATGATTTGAATATATGCTGAATTACTTTACATCGAGTCGTTATTTACACTAACAGTTTTTGTTACCTTCATTGTGCATAACGATCAAAGTATATGTTTACCGAAACTGTTGAAACGATTATAATATACAGGTACGTTCATTTTGAGGATAACAACACTTTATTTTAGCTATGAGAATTAATATTTTACCCAATTTGGGGGTGCAAACGGCGCAGGCTAATCCAGGATGGCACTTTCCGCTTTTATGGTATTTTCTGTTTCGATGTAGTCTCTTCTAAACACAAATCCACTGTAGGCGAAAAGTGTCGTCCCAAATTAGCATGTGCGGACTGCACATGCTAATCCGGGACGACACTTTACGCATTAAGCTCGGTTTTCCTACGACACGCATCATATGTATTATATAACTCAAGTTTTGACTAAACCTAACGAGTTTTAATACGCTTTAGCCATTTTTAACATCTTACAAGACAGTGTCAACTTTGAAAAGGAGCAATTAGTATAAACAATATAGATGGATAGCTACATATTATTATAATTTATTATAATTATTATTATAAGTAGTAGCAGTAGTTGTTGCTGCTGTTGTTGTAGTAGTAGCTGCAGCAGCAGCAGCAGAAGTAGCAGTACAGACGATTGGTTTTATAAGTGTTAAGTAAGCTCATAACCGAAAGTTTTTATAAAGTGATCTTGTTAAATCGAAATGACCGTGGATCTGTAAACCGTCAACAATTAGTGCAGAACGTCATTTATGCGCATATTTTAATAATAACAATAGCAATCATGATGCAGTCATTTCCGGCAGTCGAGCTGATACCGCCTTAACGCGGTATATTGTCCGTGACAGATCCCACACCCCACTAGGTACACACGGGTCAAATATCACTACAAGTGATACACCACACTGAACAATTAACCAAAATATGGAACATTAAAGGCACTTTATTTGCATTTAGTGTAAAAAAACCCACACAATCTACAATTATTTCTTGTACACGTTAAAATATTCCACAAAACATTTTTCTTCTTTGGTAATAGTATTGCTGACAACGAAATATTTTACAACTTGTATTAAATTTCCGAAAATATAGCGTCAAACATGCAAACAATGTTTATCAACATTTTAACGTTTACATTTGAAACCAAGTAGAATGTGTTGTTATTACTTCACAGTTTTTGTGTATAATGTGTTATTTTGGGAGTGGGTAAAAATGGCATATCATAAAGTAACGCACCATAAATCATGTATAATTAGAACAAATAGGAATTGCCGACAAAATCGAATTTTACATATTGTGTCGAAGTCATTTAGTGTACGAAATGATTTTTAGGAACAGCATGTTGTCGAAAACTATCATTTATAAATACGTGTACATGCATATTCCAATTATGGATGAATTACAAATGTTGAAAATATGTTTACTCAATGAGGATTAGACTGTCGAAACGTAAACTACCCTTGGTACCCAAAATACATAAAACTACATTACTCAACAGGCTTTAATAAATTAAATGGTATATTTTGGTAAATAAACGGTACAATAATAATCAGTATTTTTCACGCGTAACGCGACGTAACGAATCGCGATACTACGCAAAAGCCAGTCTGGAATATTTTTTTTACAAATAGACGCAAATTTATAATTATATGATCACATGTGTATTATTAATAAGTGTATTAAATTCATTTATGTGGACTGTCTAATGAAGAATGCTGAAGTCTGCCTGGAGGTCTAGAGTTGAAACAAAGGTACGTATGACACCGAGATAGTAGGAACATCTAGATTGGAGTTAAGAAATAATAAATGGTAGCCAAAGTTTTCGATTTTGCAAAAAATACCTGTTAGTTTGAAAATATACCTCATTTTCAAATTAATGTTGAGTTTTTTTTTGTAGACATTGGCTACTGAGGCTGTTAGTGACGCTAACATACATGTACAACATGAGTACATGAGTACCGGACTTAGCAGCACTGGTGTTTCGGTTTAGTGGTTACCCATACCTCGCTCGATACAGGATTCTGCAGCAAGAGACTTCGGGACACTTACAAGTTGATATCTCTGCGACAGAAAGCTACAGGCAATAAGCAAAAACTTAACAAAACGTTGTTGTTCCAGTTCGTGTTACTCAAACGCAGTGAACGCAAATCTTAACAAACGTTTTAAAGCAAGACAGTACGCACTCTAAAATCATTTGACATGTTATTTATTTTACCATTTTTTAAATCATCAACAACACAATCTTTACAAGAAAATCATTGCAGGTCATATCCATCATTAGTTATTGTAATTATTTCTTAGGTTCTCTAGACTGTAATGTAAGTACAAGCGACACAGTATTAGGCAAACTGATATAATATTCACTTTGTGCAACAATGAACGCAATTTTATCCATCCGAAATGTACAACAAATCCTTTGTAAACATTTCGTACAGGGTTTACTCTATAGATGATTGTTGTATTGTTCGTTGGTAGGCACTGCAAAGCAGGGTTCACTCTTGTACATGGTTGTAAGACATGTTCACGCTATGTTCACGAGAGAGGGGGGGGGGGGGCGGGGCCTCACAGCGGGGCCCCCACGGGCCTGTTCCAGCCCCCCAGACCACTCGGTAGCTCCGTATCCTCCTCAAGGGAACCTGAAACCACAGCAAGTTGTACTGCTATGTATTTCCGCTCGATTAAACACTGATTGTACTCGCGATTTTGACACTACAGATTTGGGAATTATTATTCCAACTGGTAATATATACATCTCTATGGGATAGGGAATAGGTCTTCTTACAGGACTTACCCATAGAAGGGAAAATCACTGAAACACAATGTTCCCGACTTCATTACTACTCGTTAAAGATAGTACATGTCCCTGTATATACGATCTTACAAACGAAATAGTGGTATAAAAATGAATAATATTTATCAAACCCGGTATGAGAAACGTGTATTTCTATTAAACCTACACACGTTAAGAACGAATAATTCACACCCACACGACAGCTGAAAACGTTCGTACTATATTAAAGACACTAGATTTTCGAATTTTAGAATATATGTTTTAGTGTACGGAATAAACGGACTATATCCACTATGTGAGCTACAAAAGGAAAAAAAATCAAACACGCGTAGCGGCCCAAGTTATGCAAATTCGCACTATCTGAATGTTGTTTGAATGTCAAAAGTATGAAATGTTCGACGGATACATGCATCATGCAGTATGAGACTCGTACACTATGACCTAGAAAACTTAGTATTTTATTGCAGAATGGTTCGAACATCGACGTTTATAAACTCTATGTCTACATATCCAAAGGCTGTAAACGGTCAATAAAATACTCATCTTGGTTCATTTCACAGTTAACCTGGGCCCGTATTCACCAACCCATTCTTAGACTTAAGAATAAAGAATAGACTTAGACTCAAGAAATATATTCATGTCAGTTTGCAAATGTTCTGGGTACCAATGTTCTATATGTCATTAACAAATCGTTCTAGATATATAAAAAAAAGCTATACTTAGAGTTAGTTCATAACAAGTAAGATTAAAAGTAACAGCCTGTGTAGAACAAAAGTTTTAAGAATATTCTTTATTTTTTCGTCTTAAGTCTAAGAACGGGTTGCTGAATATGGGCCCTGGCTTTATTTTCTCCTTTGTTCACTAATACGTATGTATTTGGACACAGATTCAACACAACCTTTTGTGTATTCAAATATCATCTATAAACAATGCTACAATTCCATTAAAATAGATATCTTTCTGACACCTACCTGTTCCCTCCACAATATCTTCATACTTCGTGTGTTCCTCAAACGGTCGTGGACCTAACAAATCTTCTAGCCCTGCTTTATCTATTTTCTCCTTCTCTAACAACTGATTAGCCACCTTCTCCAAGTCTGTTTTATGCTTATTCAGCAATTCTTTCGTTTTGTTATATGCTTGGTCAATTATTTTCTTCACTTCTGAGTCAATGAGTTCGGCAAAATCCTGACTGTAGGGTTTTACAACGGATTCTTGGTCTTCGAACGATAGGTGTCCAACCAATGGACTCATGCCATACTGGGTTACCTAGCAACAGAAGAATAAATGTTAAAAGGGTATTGAGACAGTAGAGCATGAAGAAGACACTTCTCTTGCAATGCATGCAAGCAAACACTGAACAAAGTAGAATTATCTACAGAAAAGTAATACATTTTAAACCTTTGTAAGTAATAAATGTGTCAATGTGTTTTGATTGGGCAACTGAACATATTTATCTTGTTATTTAAACTATTTATGACACATGTTACATGTACTTAATTAAAAGTAATTTATTTTTAATTCCAGTTCCATAAATATTAAATATTTGTATAAGGCATTAAAAAAATGTTTGTTTCTGGTAACATGACCAAAAAAAATGAATGGTCTACTTGAAGCATCTAAAACTGAATGGATATTCAAATTAATATACTTAAACATTGTTTTGAAGTGGATGTTTTAATTAAACAACTTTTGCTGCAAAAGTTTATCATTTATGCACTTAAAATATGATACAATTTTACTATATTATAAGTTTCCAAAATCATTACAATCTGTGAAAACCAGGCCACCTGTCCAGTTTACAATCTATATTAAAGTCAATTTGCAAGGCACTGATTTTTATTCTTAAATTGTCATATCGTATCAAAATGTATATGCAGTGAACTGAATATAAACAAACTTTTGTGCTTGTTAAAATTTATACATCATTACTAACTAGATCCCAGATGTACAAGTTTACTGTTTCTTAAAGTTATGATACAGCTAAGGCCGCATTCTTCAGTATAGTTATTAACGACTGGAATTCTTCAACAGATTGCATTAACGGATAGAAAAGTAGATAAATTAAAAACATCTGTTAAGAATCATCTTTAAGCATGGCAACAAATAACTGAATTTTACACTGTGATATACATGAACGTTTACGTTTTATATCTGCAAAGTGGTGCTGCTTCAGTGAAATTGACATGTATATTAAAATGCATAAATAGTATGCTGTAGTAACTGTATTATTTTAAAGACGATATAAACAACTCTAGGGTAGATAAAAACAGTTTTAAATAAAATGTTTTAAATCTTTTTTGTTTTTGTCATTTCTGTCAAGTTTAAATGAGAATGGGTAAACTACTACAAAAATTACCATCATAAAAATCTTACATAAATACTCCATAGGAAGGAAGTATTTAATGGGATCCAACCATAAAATGATATTAAAATGTATGTGAAAAGCTTTTAACAAATTAACAGAAAAGTCATCCAGGGCCCGTATTCACCAACCTATTCTTAGACTTAAGAATAAAGAATAGACTTAGACTTAAGAAAATATACTTCTTCGTTTGCAAATATTCTGGGTCCAAATGTTGCTTTTGTAATTACAAATCATTCTAAATAAATAATGCTGTAGTTAGAGTCGATGGATACCAATTAAGATTCCAATTTACAGCGGTCTTAGAACATAACAGTTTCAAGAGTAGTCTTGATTCTTAGTCGTAAGTCTAAGAATAGGTTGGTGAATACGGGCCCAGACCATTCGGCTGATGAAATGAACCGCAAGAAATCGCTTATTACCACAAAGAAAATATATTTCGAGAGAAAAAAGTACCGAAAAGAAAAATAATCAGACGAAATTAATAACATGTTCTCGGGTCTGGGCACTTTTTTAGGGTAGGTCGGGTTACCTGAAACAAACATATTTTTTTTACGCCTAATCAAATAAGAAAGAATAATATGAACTAAAATGAAGGTGATGCACAGTGTCCTCATGTATCTCACCTGCGCATATGCAAGCTCTGTGACCCGTTTAAGCTCGTTTTCTGCCCTGGATGTGAACTTGCCGAACTCCATCTCCTCGGCAACCACGCCCCCCAGGCTACAGCACATCATGTCAATCAGCTGCAGTGGAACAAACAAATCACTGGGTAAACAAGTCACATCATGTCAATCAGCTGCAGTGGAAAAAACAAATGACTGGGTAAACAAGTCACATCATGTCAATCAGCTGCAGTGGAACAAACAAATCACTGGGTAAACAAGTCACATCATGTCAATCAGCTGCAGTGGAACAAACAAATCACTCGGTAAACAAGTCACATCATGTCAATCAGCTGCAGTGGAACAAACAAATCACTCGGTAAACAAGTCACATCATGTCAATCAGCTGCAGTGGAACAAACAAATCACTCGGTAAACAAGTCACATCATGTCAATCAGCTGCAGTGGAACAAACAAATCACTCGGTAAACAAGTCACATCATGTCAATCAGCTGCAGTGGAACAAACAAATCACTGGGTAAACAAGTCACGTCATGTCAATCAGCTGCAGTGGAACAAACAAATCACTGGGTAAACAAGTCACATCATGTCAATCAGCTGCAGTGGAACAAACAAATCACTGGGTAAACAAGTCACGTCATGTCAATCAGCTGCAGTGGAACAAACAAATCACTGGGTAAACAAGTCACATCATGTCAATCAGCTGCAGTGGAACAAACAAATCACTGGGTAAACAAGTCACATCATGTCAATCAGCTGCAGTGGAACAAACAAATCACTGGGTAAACAAGTCACATCATGTCAATCAGCTGCAACGGAATGAGGCACACTTGGTTAATATAACTCAGTGAGTAAACGAGTCACAGTGGGCAAAGGAGTCACATTGAGTAATCAAGTCACACTGGGAAATCAAGTCACACTGGGTAATCAAGTCACACTGGGTAATCAAAATAAAATTGGTTAAACAAGTCACATAGGGTAAACATGTCACATTTGGTAAACAAGTAACACTGGGTAAACAAGTCACACTGATTAAACAAGTCAACCTGGGTAAACAAGTCACATTTAGTGAACACGTCAACCTGGGTAAACAAGTCACATTGAGTAAACAAGTCACACTGGGTAAACAAGTTACATTGAGTAAACAAGTCACACTGGGTACACACTGGGTAAACAAGTCACAGTGGGTAAACAAGTCACATTGAGTAAACAAGTCATATTGAGTAAACAAGTCACACTGGGTAAACAAGTCACACTGGGTAAACAAGTCACAGTGGGTAAACAAGTCACAATGGGTAAACAAGCCACACTGGGTAAACAAGTCACACTGGGTAAACAAGCCACGCTGGGTAAACAAGTCACACTGAGTAAACAAGTCACACTGGGTAAATACGTCACACTGGGTAAACAAGTCACATTGAGTAAACAAGTCACAGTGGGTAAACAAGTCACAGTGGGTAAACAAGTTGCACTGTGTAAACAAGTCACACTGGGTAAACAAGTCACAGTGATTAAACAAGTCAATGTGGGTAAACAAGTCACAGTGGGTTAACAAGTCACACTGGGTAAACAAGTCTTATTGGGTAAACAAGTTACAGTTAGTAAAAAAGTCACAGTGGGTAAACAAGTCTGAGTGAAAACAAGTCACAGTAGGTAAACAAGTCACAGTGGAAAAACAAGTCACAGTCAGTAAACATGTCACAGTGGGTAATCAAGTCACAGACAGTAAACAAGTCACAGATGGTAAACAAGTCACACTGGGTAAACAAGTCAAATTGAGTAAACAAGTCACATTGAGTAAACAAGTCACAGTGGGTAAACACGTCACAGTGGGTAAACAAGTCACAGTGGGTAAACAAGTCGCACTGTGTAAACAAGTCACACTGGGTAAACAAGTCACAGTGATTAAACAAGTCAACGTGGGTAAACAAGTCACAGTGGGTAAACAAGTCTTATTGGGTAAACAGGTTACAGTTAGTAAAAAAGTGACAGTGGTTTAACAAGTCACAGTGGGTAAAGTGGGTAAACAAGTCAGAGTGTAAACAAGTCACAGTAGGTAAACAAGTGACAGTGGAAAAACAAGTCACAATGAGTAAACAAGTCACAGTGGGTAAACAAGTCACAGAGTGTAAAAAAGTCACAGTGGGTCAACAAGTCACAGTGGGCAACAAGTCAAAGAGTGCAAAAAAGTCACAATTGGTAAACAAGTCACACTGGGTAAACAAGTCACAGTGGGTAAACAAGTAACAGTGGGTAAACGAGTCACAGTCAGTAAACAAGTCACAGTGGGTAATCAAGTCACCGACGGTAAACAAGTCACAGATGGTAAACAAGTCACAGATGTTAACAAGTCACAGATGGTAAATAAGTCACAGAAGATAAACAAGTCACAGACGGTAAACAAGTTACAGACAGTAAACAAGTCACAGACCATAAACAAGTCACAGTGGGTAATCAAGTCACAGACGGTAAACAAGTCACAGATGGTAAACAAGTCACAGATGGTAAACAAGTCATAGGTGGTAAACTAGTCACAGATGGTTAACAAGTCACAGATGGTAAACAAGTCGCAGTGGGTAAACAAGTCGCAGATGGTAAACAAATCACAGTTGGTAAACAAGTCACATCTGGTTAACAAGTCAAACTGGGTAAACAAGTCACTTGTGGTACACAAGTCAATCTTAGTTAACATTTGGGTAATAAAATAACAGTAGGTAAACAAGTAACAGTAGGTATACAAGTTACAGTGGGTAAACAATTCACAGAAGAAAAACAAGTCAGAATATAACCAGTCACACACGCCAAGCTAATAAGATTCACACTCTACTTTATAACCGAACACATGTACTTTCATATTTTCAATTTACTTATGGAGTTAATGGTTTATAATAAACAGCTTGTATTGATTTCCAATCATCCCGTGATGGATCTGCCCTTGATAATGCTTTATGGTACGCCCTTGATAATGCTTTATGGTACCTGTTCCTGGGTGTGTAGATATTTCTCCTTCGGCAAGGACATTGAAAAACTCAGCTTGTCACCACGGGGTATCAGAGATATCTGAAAATGGACCAAACTTTTTTTTTTTTAAAGAAGAACAAGTACATTATACAACAGGCTCATTTGTTTGTAGTTAATGACAAAGTTCACAAACCGTTCATTCAACATACTTCTACATGTTTTACATACAAACCAAAAATTCACCATGGAACTTAGTAATTTAAAAATAAATTATATTTTAAGTAGTGGCTTTTCTTTACATGAGACTTAACAACAAGTCATACAATACTGAAATGTTTACCACAAAAATTAGCATATCACAAAATCATATTAAACAGTTTTCCTCAGTGTTTTATGACAAGACTGCATAATTATACGTGTACATGTATTTAAATAATTTCTGATAAAAAAGACACCCTCAGATATTCCAATGTGGTATATACTAGCAAAGTGATTTCATAGTACTAGTCATTTCATTAAATAAACAACAGAAGATATAGCACTGATAGGTTTCAAATAATTGGGGTCAAAGGAGACAATCCCTATGAATATGAGGCGTGTCGTGGCAAAACCGGGCTTAATGCACGTGAGTAAAGTGTCGTCCCTGATCAGCCTGTGCAGTACAATACTTTCCGCTTTTATGGTATTTTCTGTTTCAATGAAGTCTCTTCTAAACATAAATCCACTGTACGCGGAAAGTGCCGGCACACAACACTTTACGTATGTGCATTGCGCACAGTTTTCCCACGACACGCCTCATATTTAATTCAACTAACCGCAGAAACATGTAGACAGCCATGTATCTGTCAACACTCTGTATACTATGACTCTAAACACTGTCACTGACAGGCAAACAGAATGACACTAGTCTCAATGGTGTAAAGGATATGGTGTCACTCTTGTCTCAATGGTGTAAAGGATATGGTGTCACTCTTGTCTCAGTGGTGTAAAGGATATGGTGTCACTCTTGTCTCAATGGTGTAAAGGATATTGTGTCACTCTTGTCTCAGTGGTGTAAAGGATATGGTGTCACTCTTGTCTCAGTGGTGTAAAGGATATGGTGTCACTCTTGTCTCAGTGGTGTAAAGGATATGGTGTCACTCTTGTCTCAGTGGAGTAAAGGATATGGTGTCACTCTTGTCTCAGTGGTGTAAGGGATATGGTGTCACTCATGTTACAGTGGTGTAAAGGATATGGTGTCACTCTTGTCTCAGTGGTGTAAAGGATATGGTGTCACTCTTGTCGCAGTGGTGTAAAGGATATGGTGTCACTCATGTTACAGTGGTGTAAAGGATATGGTGTCACTCTTGTGATCGGAGGATCGCGAGTTTTATCCTTATTCTGGAAATGTTCTAATTATCATTCTTTAAAAAAAGATACAAGTTTCTGGTTCTACCCAGGAAATGCACTCATACCCTAGCTGAAATAAATTGGTTTAAACAGAAAGGCAGGGGAATCTTAATAAAAAAATAATATAGAACAAGAGCTGTCAGAGGACATCACGCTCGACTATTCGAAGTATTTCAGTTGGTACATATTTTGGATAGTGGAAGGGGCATAAATTTGTTAAAATACAAAACTTTTAAGTGAAGCCTTGTATATCTTATGCAATTTTTGGAACAAAAACTTTAATTAGAAAGTCTATGTAAAAAGTGGGCTAACTCTGTCAAAATACAAAAAAGAGTAATGGGTAATGTTGCCCCTGATACTAGAGTTGATGACGAAGGTCAGTTCCAAGTTTCAAGTAAATATCTTATGTAGTTTTGAAGTTGCAAAACTTTTCAATATAAACTTTAACCAGAAAATCTATATGAAAAAGGGGCATAACTCTGTCAAAATACAAAACAGAGTTACGGGTAATGTTGCCCCTGAAACTAGAGTTAATGACAAAGGTTAGTTTCAAGTTTCAAGTGAATAACTTATGCAGTTCTGCAGTTACAAAACTTTTGAATATAAACTTTAAAAAGAAACTCTAAGTGAAAGGGGCATAACTCTGCCAAACTACAAAATAGAGTTATGGGGAATGTTCATCCTGATACTGGAGTTGATGACAAAGGTATATTCCAAGATTCAAGTGAATAGCTTTTGTAGTATTGAAGTTACAAAACTTTTGAATATAAACTTTAACCAGAAAATCAAAGTGAAAAAGGGGCATAACTCTGTCAAAATACAAAACATAGTCATGGGGAACGTTGCCCCTGACACTGGAGTTGATGACAAAGGTACATTCCAAGTTTAAAGAGAATAACTTATGTAGTTTTGAAGTTACAAGACTTTTGAATAAAAACTTAAACCAAATTTAGATGCGGACGCCGACGCCGGGGATAGTAGGAAAGCTCATCCGTTCTTCGAATAGCTCAAAACACTGAGATAGTCGCCAGGTTCACCTTCAGTATGGGAGAGGCATGTTCCAGGAACCATCCAGTCACTGCCTTTCCCGCCTCATGGAATGCAATCTTTCGTTTCTCTGACGGCAGTAACACTCGCGTCTTCTTTTCCATGCCTGCAAAATAATAAGAGAATAATATGTTTGTGCTGAATAAGGATAAATTTACCTAGCAAGGCACAGAGCCTGCACCATTATCAATGGCAGACAAACTGATCTTTGTTGAACACTTTGCTAATATTCTATTGATAGTATCATCTTCTGCAGTTGGCTTTGTTTATTATGAACAAAATGAAAACATAAAAATCACTTAAAAACATATGACAGTGTTACATTAAAAAAATTATTTGGATTTTTTTTGGTAATGCATGATAGAAAGGTAATAATTGTATGCACTCTTCAGTAAAAATAAACACATGATATGTTGAATAATTCCAACTTAATACTTACTTTTGCTTTTTTTTTTTTGAGTTTATAATAATTCAGTCTTTTTTACATAACAGTCATACACGTATCAGTTAAATCAATAATCATCCCTACCAGCTACAACCCGTTCTATGGCTTGTTCGAAGTGTTCCATCTCCACCATATTCTTGTTGTTCCGAACGGCTATCAGGGCTGCTTCATTGCAAACGTTCATGATTTCAGCACCTTGAAAATCAATGCACTTCTTTTAACATTGCAGTCATAAATCTAATCTTGAAGTTTTGAACAAACATCTCAGAGCAAGCAATAACTGAACAAGATTCTTGTAATATTAACACTAGAGTATATGAAATAAAAACTTGTTATTTGCAGATTATTTTTCTAATATTACTGATCTGTTTCAAATATATTTAATTTTTATAATTTTATGTAAAATTCAACAAATGTAATTTAAATCCAGCTCGCAGGCGAGTCAAAGAATTCCCTGTTAACATTGATCATAAGTAAGTTTAAACCTATTTGTGGCGCGTTGTGGATAAACTGGACTTAATGCATGTGCGTAAAGTGGATTTATGGTTAGAAGACACTTCATTGAAACAGAAAATACCATAAAAGCGGAAAGTGCCGTCCCGGATTAGCCTGTGCTGACTACACAGGCTAATCCGGGACGACACTTTACGCACATGCATTAAGACCGGTTTTCCCACGATGCCCCTCATTTATTGTAGCTTAATTGTGTCGAAAGCCAGAGGATTATTGAGACACTATCAAATAGGAATCAAACTCGCGATCACCCAATCACAAGGGGGACGCTATATCCATATACACCTCTAGGACTCGCATAATTTAATTAATAATTTACCTACCAAAGTGCATTAATTCAAATCTCATTCAATAATCATAAGTGGAATTGTTATAAAAACAAAAAAAAATTGTATGAAGCATATATCTTATATGAGGCATGTCATGGGAAAATTGGGCTTAAAGCCGCGGTCAAGAAATATGTTAATAAAAATAAAACTTGGCAGAAATCGCTTCTAATGGACATCTTACTGGTCAAAATACAAAAACCGCAAATTGTTAAAATATTAACATTTCGGTAACTTTTCATCGTATAGTTTCTGTACCTCTGGAGTAAATCACCATCTACATTATTGTCTATTCAGTTCGTACCAAGCATTTTCAAACATAGACATTATAAAATGCCTTTCGTAAATAAGAAACAGTTTTCAGCCGAATAAATACCATTAACGTTCATTAGAACTATTGTCAATTTACGATGTAGTGAACTATAAATTTATGGACTACGGCTTTAATGCATGTGCGTAAAGTGCCGTCTTGGATTAGCCTGTGCAGTCCACACAGGCTAATAAAGGACGACACTTTTCATTTTTTAATGGTATTTTTTGTTTCAAGGAGGTCTCTTCTAAACATAAATCCACTGTATGGGGAAAGTTTCGTCCCAGATTAGCCTGTGTAGACTGCACAGGCAAATGGGGGATGACACTTTACGCACATGCATTAACCCCGATTTTCCCACGACAAGTCTCAAATTATATTCAGAAACTTACCTGAAAAACCGGGAGTCAGTGTGGCCATTTTCTTGGCAAGCTCATCTTTGTCCAGGGCGGTCTTCAACTTCTTAAGATGGACTTTGAATATCGAAGTTCTGGAACAAAGCTTGATGTTTAAGACCCATGCAACTGTACTAAAAAACTTGTCATACAGATACAGTTCAAATACTTTGATGATATAAACAGAAATACCTACTTAATGAACAAGCGAAATTTTATGTGCAAACATAGCAAGACACAAAAATATATAATACCCTTTAAAATGCATTCTGATATTTTTTTCATCTACAACCTAACACAGAAAGTAAAAATTTAAACATATTAACTCATTAAAACATATGCATGTAAAATATTACCTTCCTTTAATATCAGGTGAGCCCACATATATTTGTCGATCAAATCGTCCCGGTCGCAACAAAGCTTTATCGAGCGTGTTCAGACGATTTGTAGCCGCCATTACAATCACACCACGCTCAGTTTCAAAACCTATAAATGAACACAAAATATAAGAAAATTTTCATGTGAATATTTGTTATTCCTATTATCAACAAGCAACATTTACAATGAAATATTTTATACTGTAAACCAAAGTAATCACTACTTAAAATGCAAACTTCTTCTACTGATACAATATAGCATTAAAACCTTATTCTACTTCAATTGTTTATACAGTGATGACCTAAGAAAAGAATGTAATTTTCCACTGGACAAGTAATTGTTCTGATAAGTTCTATAACACTTATGTCGCACCACTACGACTGGCAAAACTGAATATCAATATAATTCTGCTTCATCATACGGACCATAGTTTGTTACATTATTCAACCATGTTATTCCACAGACCAAATCTTGCATGTTCTTCACCCATTTTATTCCACAGACCACGTCTTGCTACATGTTCAACCATTTTATTCCACAGACTTCATCTTCCTATATTTTCACCCATTCTATTCCACAGACCATATGTTGCTACATTTTCACCTATTCTGTTCCACAGACTATATCTTGCTACATTTTCACCTATTCTATTCCACAGACCATATATTGCTACATTTTCACCCATTTAATTCCCCAGACCATATCTAGCTACATATCCACCCATTTAATTCCACAGACCATATCTTGCTACATTTCCACCCATTTAATTCCACAGACCATATCTTGCTACATTTCCACCAATTTAATTCCACAGACCATATCTTGCTACAGTTTCAGCCGTTTAATTCCACAGACCATATCTTGCTACATTTTCATCCATTTAATTCCATTGACCATATCTTGCTACATTTCCACCCATTTAATTCCACAGACCATATCTTGCTTCATTTCCACCCATTTCATTCCACAGACGATATCTTGCTACATTTCCACCCATTCTATTCCACAGACCATATCTTGCTACATTTCCACCCATTCTATTCCACAGACCATGTCTTACTACATTTTCACCTATTCTATTCCACATACAATATCTTGCTACATTTTTCACCTATTCTGTTCCACAGACCATGTCTTGCTACATTTTCACCCATTCTATTCCACAGACAATATCTTGCATCATTTTATACCTATTCTGTTCCACAGACCATATGTTTCACCCAATGTCCTCCACAGACCACATCTTGCCACAATCTGCACATACCATCCATCTCTACTAGCAGCTGGTTCAGAGTGTTGCTCCTCTCATCATCAATGGAGTTGCTGGCAGCGCGCTTTGTTCCTATGGCGTCAATCTCGTCAATGAACAGGATGCAGGGGGCGTTCTCTCTTGCCATCTTAAACATCTTTCTCACCTACAGTAACCCATGATAATTCATTTGAGCTAAGAATTATCAGAAGCAGCAATATTTTAAATACAGCTATTTAAACTACAATATTTTAAATACCAGTAAATATGATCGGATGATGACTGGTGTTGGAAATAATCAAGTTTAGAAGTGAACTGTATACAACTGTTTGAGAAGTCTTCAAAAACACACAAAAATAAAATAAATAAAAATGAGGTTTGCATTGAGTTAATCTAGTTATTTGTTTTGGCATACAAAATATGAGGCATGTTGTGGGAAAACTGAGCTTAATGCATGTGCGTAAAGTGTCGTCACGGATTAGCCTGTGCAGTCTGCACAGGCTAATCCGGGATGGCAATTCTCTTCTAAACATAAATCCACTGTAGACAAAAAGTGCCGTCCCCGATCAGCCTGTGCAGACTGCACAGGCTGATCCAGGACGACACTTAACGCACTTGCATTAAGCCTGGTTTTCCCACAACCCGCCTCATTTGTCAAAAGAAAGACAGTGGACTGAAAACAAATGTAACATTAATATTTTCTTTAAATACTGAAATAACTGATGATTACTAGAAATTACAATCACATGCTTAAACACTAACACACTTTTAAGCCAGTTTCTGACACACATCTAAATACGCAGGAGTAACAACCACCTACAAGAACCAACCATAATGTCTGAGTACATCCTACACCACTACCAAACTTCAAACTCAGTGACGTGTCTGATACCAAACTCTAACAGACAGTTGTAATACGAACCCTGTCGGGTCCAACTCCCACAAACATCTCCAGAAATTCTGACCCCGAGGCCGCTATAAACGGGACCCCCGCCTCGCCAGCAGTGGCTTTGGCCAGCAGTGTTTTACCCGTGCCGGGAGGGCCGTTCAATAAGGCACCTTTGGGGATTTTTGCACCAAGGTCAATGTACTGCTGAGGGTTCTTCAAAAAGTTCACAAACTCCATGATTTCGATCTTCGCCTCCTCACAACCAGCTACATCTCTGCAGAGAAGACAAACAATATTAAAATTCAAATAACGTCCCAAAGATCAAAACTTCATGTCAGTTAGACGATGAACAGCTTCATGATAATTCATTTTTCTCCTATCTGAAGAAAGTAAGTAAAGATAGGTTCCAGTCCTATTTGTTTGTTGTTTAATAATAAATTCTAAGGTTTGGAGGATTCACTTGAAAATAATAAATATAAACTAGAACTCAGTGAGTCAGATGGGGCATAACTCAAGTACAATACGAGCAATTATGCCCAAAATCAAACTTAACCTTCCTTTTATGCCTACTAACACTTCCTTAAAGTTCCATAATGAATGCACACAAACTTCTCAAATTATGTCTGCACAAGCCTTATTTGAACTATTTTAAAAAAAAGGAGAATAACTCCAGTATGATAAGAGCAATTATGCCGAAAATTGAACTGAACCTTTCTTTTATGGCTACTAACACTTTGCTAAAGTTTCATAACGATTGCACAAAAACTTCTCAAGTTACTGCACAAGCCTTATTTTGAAATATTTATTTTTTAAAGGGCCATAACTCAAGTACGATAAAAGCAATTATGCCGAAAATGGAAATTAACCTTCCTATTATGGCTACTAACACTTCCTTAAAGTTTCATAATGATTGCACAAAAACTCCTCAAGTTATTGTCTGCACAAGCCTTATTTGAACTATTTTTGAAAAACAAGAGGGCCATAAGGCCCTAGGTCGCTCACCTGAGGGCTAAGGAATTAAACTGTTCTGAGCAAGTTACATGAAGATTCGGCTAAAAATGTGGCCACTAGATAGATCGCAAGCTTGTTTTTTTTCAATTTGGCCTGGTGACCTAGTATTGTACCACATGCGACCTGGGTTCGAACTTGTCCGAGATATCATTGCGACAAATGTTCTGATGAAGTTTCATGATGATTGGGATACAAATGTGGCCTGTAGAGTGTTCACAAGCTTTTTAAAATTTTCAATACCTCCATATAAGGGAAAACTGAACCCCCTCCCCTCCACTGGAGGCCCTGTGTTTTAATGGACGTGAACCATTTCCTTACTCGGCCAAGATATCGTATGAACAGAGCTCCAGATAAAACCGTATCAGCGTATTTACGCAGTGAACAATACAAAACGCATTGCAAATCTCGGTACATATTATTTATCGCTTAAACTGTGTAACCGGTTTTACCAATTATCCAGTTCAGCTAATGGTGTAAGTTAGCCTTTAAATCGATTAAAAGTGAATTTAGCGAATCTTTCTACTCAAAATGGGTTCGCATTGTGTATGTGGGTCAAAAACGGAACGTTTAAGCTCAATCAGCCAGTTCCAGTAGGCAATATCTTGAAAAATGTTGATCAGAATGAGTTTTATGATGCCTCTCCTATTTAAAAAGTGATAAGTGGCGATCTCATTGTCACAGCAGTTGAAAAATCGGACAAGAAACACAAGCATCATGTGAGTGCAAAATTGTCTGAAAAATTGCTGTAATCGTGGAAAAGAAATTATCATTGGCTAATTGTCAAGCAAGAAGGACCAGAAATCAGGTTACCTTGAAGGATTTGCACTGAACAAGAGGGCCAAATGGCCCTGGGTCGCTCACCTGAGTTTCATTAGTCGAACAATTTTCCATGTGTTAGATTTTTAAACGGTTATGGATATACTGATACAGACTGATGGAAATGCGGCCTTAATCATCATGGTTTGAAAAACTTAAGTGACAACAGACATTCAAAATTTTGAAATACATATTGAAATTGAAGCTTTTTCTTCAAATTGACATAGTGACCTAGTTTTTGACCCCACATGACCCAGATTCAAACTCGGTCGAGATATCATTTGGACAAATGTTCTGACCAAGTTTCATGAAGATTTGGCAAAAAATGTGACTTCCAGAGTGTTAAGAAGCTTTTTCTTCAATTTGACTAGTGACCTAGTTTTTGACCCCACATGACCCAGATTCGAACTCGGCCGAGATATCGTTAGGACAAATGTTCTGACCAAGTTTCATGAGCATTGGGCAAAAAATGTGACTTCTAGAGTGTTAACAAGCTTTTTCTTCAATTTGACCTAGTGACCTAGTTTTTGACCCCACATGACCCAGATTCGAACTCGGCCGAGATATCATTAAGGCAAATGTTCTGACCCAGTTTCATGAAGATTGGGCAAAAAATGTGACTTCTAGAGTGTTAACAAGCTTTTTCTTCAATTTAACCTAGTGACCTAGTTTTTGACCCCACATGACCCATATTCGAACTCGGCCGAGATATCATTGGGACAAATGTTCTGACCAAGTTTCATAAAGATTTGGCAAAAAATGTGACTTCTAGAGTGTTCACAAGCTTTTCCTATAGCCATATAAGGAACACTGACACCGCCCCCCCCCCCCCCCCTTGGCGGCCATGTTTTTCAACGGACCGGAACCATTTTCAAACTCGGCCGAGATATCATAAAAACAAATGTTCTAAGCATGTTTCATGTTGATTAGGCAAAAAATTTGACTTCTCGAGTGTTCACAAGCTTTTTCTATAGCCTAATAAGGAAAACTGCCCCGCCCCCTGTCGGCCATGTTTTTCAATGGAGCGGAACCATTTTCGAACTCGGCCGAGATATCATAAGAACAAAGTGTCTGAGCAAGTTTTATGTTGATTAAGCAAAAATTGTGACTTCCAGAGTGTTCACAAGCTTTTTCTATAGCAATATCAGGAAAACTGCCCCGCACCGTGGCGGCCATGTTTTTCAACGGGTCGGAGCCATTTTCTAACTCGGCCGAGATATCATTAGGACAAGTGTTCTGAGCAAGTTTCATGTTGATTGGGCAAAAAATGTGACTTCTAGAGTGTTCACAAGCTTTTTCTTCAATTTGACCTAGTTACCTAGTTTCTGACCCCACATGACCCAGTTTCGAACTCTGCCGAGATATAATTGGGACAAATGTTCTGACCAAATTCATGAAGAACGGCCAATAAATGTGGCCTCTAGAGTCTTCACATGGTAAATGTTGACGACGCACAACGGACAAAAGGTGATCACAAAAGCTCACCATGATGAGCTAAAAAAAAAGTACAAAGTATCTGAGCAAATGACTACTACTACTTTGTTAAGTAAATGTTATGTTTTGATAGACCTACAGATAATTGTCTACATTCAATTTATTCCATTTGCCAATATTAATGTATTCATATATAACAAGCACATAAAATACTATTTTGATCTTGTATAAAAAATGCAAATACCGTCAGGGCTTTCCTTAGACTTTGAATTTCAAGAGTCAATGACTCTTGGGGTCAAATTTACAAGAGTCAAAACCAAATTCGCCAAGAGTCAGATATAAACCTTCAATAGTCAATGATTTGTGGGTAGTTTCCATTCGTTTTCCTTCCTTTTATTATTATTTGTATTAATTAATTATTTTTATTTTATAATTTAATAATATTATTTAAATTTATTACTAATTTTTTTTCACTTGTTATTATTTTCTTTCTAATTTATTTAATTTGATTTTCTTCTTCTCATTATTATTATTATTATCAGATCCAGTATTATTATTATTAGATCCATTATTATTATTATTAGATCTATTATTAGTATTACAAGATCTATTATTATTTATTAGTAGTAGTATAATTATTAAGACGATTTTAGCATATTCTTTACATACTAAAAATACCAATGAATTTTTTGTGTAGAAATCGCATATCATGTACAACAATAAAACGTAGGCTTTACTTCCCCCCAAAAATATGCGTAGTTACGGTCCGCAAATATTGTTTCACTGTTAAAAAGTATAATTAATACACAGCAATAAAATAGTTATTCAAATTCTAAAGATCGCAAAGTTTTGCACTACGAAAGTTTTATACAAAAAGAAAAGATTTCAAAGTTCTTGCACTACGAATATTTTATTCCCATATGACATGTATATGTTTGGTAAAGCACATGGTCGATACACGCACGCTTTCCATGCTTGTACATGGTCGATACACGCACGCTTTCCATGCTTGGAACGTGACGTCGTTTGTGTCAGCATAACTTTCGCGCGCTTTTATAGAAAACAAAAGATTTACCTGAAATTTCCCGACTATTAAAAAAATGTGTTTATGACACTCGAACACTAAAATTGGATGGTGGATATTTCGGATAAAGGAAATGTTACATAAGGGTCAGAATTTTTGTTGAAATCGGATTCCAAATTTTTGAAATATATTAATAATTTTACCCGAAATATAAAGGAACGTAATTTAAAACAATGCCTTTATATTTAGGAATGTGGATATTATCAACAACGGAAGCGGTGAGTAAATTGTGTTTTAAGCGTTAAATGGTCGGGAATAAACATACTCTAACGGACTCATGTACATTAACTAAAGTGTGGATACATGTATATTACGCCGATATGTCGATTGTTCACGTCATTGGAAGCGTATATAACTATGCGTTTTAATTGGTCAATATAGATTTTTCTGAGCTACAAAACTCAGCCAATTGGGCGAAGCTACACGATAACTTGACCGCTGATGGACAGCGTCTTTTTAAAGATTGACTCCGCCTCCAACCAATAATCGCCGTGTTTTATCAACTTTGACATCGCTCTTCCACTGATTGGGATAATCAGCCAGCCGAGTTATACTGTATGACGCAAGTCTGGAAATTGTCCCGGGTCAAAAGTGACGCATGAAGTAATTACCTCGCGAGTCAAACAAGCGTATTTAGAAATTTCCACGAGTCAAAACCCGGGAGCTCGAGTCAAATTAAAGCCCTGATATTACCCTATACATTTCTGAAATACCCTTTAAAGCTGACGGAGTGGAGGTACAATACCCTTTAACCAAATAAATCAGGGTGCAAAATACCCTTTAGGCTAAGACCTCATCGGGAACTGATATGAACAAAGGTTCTGAGCAAGTTTCAACCATATAAGGAAAACTGCCCCCCCCCGGTGGCCATGTTTTTTAACGGACCGAAACCATTTACAAACTCGGTCGAGATATCATAAGAACAAAGGTTAAGAGCAAGTTTCATGTTGATTGGGAAAAAAATGTGACTTCTAGACTATTCACAAGCTTTTTCTATAGCCATATATGGAAAACTGCCCCTGTAGGCCATGTTTTTCAACAAACTGGAACCATTTTCGAACTCGGCCGAGATATCATTAGAACAAATGGTCTGAGCAAGTTTCATGTTGATTGGGCAAAAAATGTGC
This sequence comes from Congeria kusceri, assembly GCA_027627225.1. Classification (NCBI taxonomy): domain Eukaryota; kingdom Metazoa; phylum Mollusca; class Bivalvia; order Myida; family Dreissenidae; genus Congeria; species Congeria kusceri. Next base: position 42,264,563 of record CM051036.1, on the reverse strand, counting down.
CTTCTAGAGTGTTCACAAGCTTATTCTTTAATTTGACCTCGTGACCTAGTTTTTGACCGCACATGACCCAACTTCAAACTCGGCCGAGATATAATTGGGACAAATGTTCTGACCAAGTTTCATGAAGATTGGCCATTAAATGTGGCCTCTAGAGTGTTCACAAGGTATATGTTCACAAGGCGATCACAAAAGCTCACCATGAGCACGTTAGCTCAAGTTAGCTAAAAAGGGGCATAACTCAAGTACAATAAAAGCAATTGGGCCGAAATTGGAACTTAACATTCCTGTTATGGCTACTAACACTTCCCTTAAAGTTTCTTAATGATTGCACAAAAACTTATCAAGTTATTGTCTGCACAAGCTGAGGCTGCTGCCACCACCAGCGCTGCCAAAAGTAATCCCTATATGTTGCTTTTCAGGCGACACAACACAATAAGTTAGCTACGTACCATATCATTAATATGGCTCATAGGGGAGCAAATAATTGAGTATACAAAAGAAGGCCTTACTTAAACTTCACTCCGGTATCCTCGGTAACCAGCTTTGCAGGTGATCTGTTCATGATGCCCAGACCTCCACCTCGCCGCGTGTACTGGGATATCTGACGAATCTACATGTACATGGAATATATAATGTACATAATTAATAATAATGCAATGTGGAATTTATCTACAAGGTCAAGGGGTGCAGGAAGAAGCAACACATTGCAGTTTCGAACCATTGCACACATGTACCTAGATACCGAGAATTGAAATAATTGAACTTATAAAATTCAATGAATATCAGGTTAGTACATATAAAAGGGAGTTACAACAAAACAAGGTCCTCTGCTGTTTGCTAGTTTTGCGTTTAATTATGTTGAATAACTTCTTTTAAATTAAACATACACGTATTATTGTAATAACATAATAATATCATAATACATGCATCTAGACACTAAAGTACAAGTTACTGTACAAAGTACATCAATAAATGGTCTGCTTTCTCCCTGATTATCATTCATCCTTTTAAGCTTGTGTAATGGTGTGCTTCAGTAAGTATTAAAATAAGGTAAACAAACAACACATGACCACAACATGAAAACAGGATATAATGCTGAGCACAATGTACAACTTACTCCTACAACTACCATCCCTAGCAGCATGAACATCAGAATCCAGGTGACACCACTTGTACGATTGCTGCAAATACAAACATGCAAAAACAATAAAAATCTGACAGTATTGCGTTTTATTCAAATAAAATAATTATTCTCAGTTTAAACTATTCATTTCCTTTACGCCAAAACCTTGTCTTCAAATATGGATACCAATACTTATTTCTAATTCAAGTTACTTATGTTAGTGTTACTGGTAACCAAAATAGCCAATGACTACTAATGCACCTAATGCAATAAAGGCGGGGAGTGGCGGACATACATGGGACTTAAGACGGAAAGTGATTCCCGACAAGCGGGAATTTGACACACAGAATAATTCCAGGTCCCGGGAAATAGACTTTTCTAAAGACTGAAGAGATTTTAGATCCCAGTAATATTGGGCCCCCAAGCCCCTCCCACTGTGGGAATTTAGACAAAAATGGTTGGCTCTAGGGTGGGGAATCAGACCCCCAAAGAATAAAATTAGTCCAATTCCCCTGGGTCAGTCCATTGCTTCCCCCCAGGGGGAAAATATTGATAGGTGCATAAAGACTGTGTAAAGCGTCTAAAATTATTCAAAAACGAGGTAATTTTGCACATTTTTCAAATTCAAATTGTTAGTTATTTTTGCCAAATAGAATATTTGGATACTATCTTTTTATTTCTAAGTGGCAACATATATCTGTCAGCCAACATAGAAGTATCAATCAAAACAACTACAATCTAAACAACTCACTAAAGTAGCATATTTTTATGTTTTTACCTGTCATACTTGATTGCGACATGGCGCTCTGGAGGGACACCCATCTCAAGTTGTGTATCCGTTATCCTTTTCTCAAAACTGCTCAGTGATTCAACTGCGAAATACTTGGACTGGGGTTGGTCATCTTCCATCTGAAAAGTTAACCCAATGATACAGAATAATAACAGCATTTCCTACATATGTAATATTCTTGCAAAAGCAAAAGAAGAAGTCTAAACCTGTATGACACATGTTATTTATATAGTCACAAGAATACTTGCATTTTACTGGCGCAAAGCAGATAATAACTTGTTACTATGTGTTCGTAAGCAACTAGTCATTTTAAAGGCATAAAAAAACTAATAGGTTTCTATCCTTGTGTATGTAACATAAAATACATTGCAATCCATAAGAATTAATTATATAACATATTATTTAACAACTTCAATGATAGCTACTTACCAATGAATGTGTGTGTATTTATACTGAAGTTACATTGTTGACTAAAATTCACATAATGATTTTGAACCCCAAAACAACATGAACGGAGTTACTTTGAAGATTGCATGTGTTACTTTGAAGACTGTAAGGACTTACATCGAAGACTACAAGAGTGGTAATTTACATTGTCAGATACCCACGACTACCGTAATCATTCCATTACACTCCAATGAATGGAGAGGAGCAGAATAAGTTAAACATGCGTATCCAATGATGGGTAATTTTGAGCTTATTTTAAACACTATATGAGCCTAAATTAAAGGCAACATGGTCTTACATTAAAGACTGACTTTAAATATTACATGGGCTTACTTCAAAGACCACATGGGCTATCTTAAATGTCTACAATGGCTAACCTTTCTGTAAAGACTGTATGGGTTTATCCGTACATTAAAGACTACACTGGCTTACGTTAGACTTCATGGGCTTTTTTTAAAAACTAGTCATAGGCTTATTTAAAAGGACTTTAATAACTGCACTGAATTACTTGAGCGACTACATGGTCTTACATTATAGGCTCCAATGACTAACCCATCTTGTTTTAAAGACTTACATATGTTTACTTTAAAGACTACATGAGCTTACTTTGAAGACTACATTCCAGTAATCTTTGTCACCACCTGCTGGACGAACAGTGATTTCTCGAACCTGCAAATATATAACAGAAGAATTTATGAGGCTACGATTTTTTTTTCATGACAATCAAATTGAAGCATTCAAATTACTGGTATTATATTTTCAACACATTTATATACAGGTAGTACCCGGTAGTTGGTGTTACATTGTCAACTTTCAGTGAGTCACAATACAAAATGGAACTGTACCGGTAATTGTATGTTTAAAAAAACAGTCGGCAATGAGTCAACACAAGTGTAAATTTGGCATCATATACAATTCTTTACTTCTCAACTGATTTTGATTTGGCAAAAAAACCCATACCTTTCCATTCTTTAGATAGTTATCTAGGAACTGTTGGAAAGATATTTCACTATTCTGTGATAGCAGAGGTGCCACAACATTTGCATACAGGCTGTAAAATAAAAAGATTTCTGACTTCACCTAACTTCTCATAGTAAGAAGACAAACACGAATTTATTGAAATCAAAACAGCTTTCCCATTGTTGTTTGCAATTCAAATATACTACCCTCCCTACCACTTCCAAAGAAATTGACATTATTTCCTGATATTATACTTACTCTGGAAAAAATAACCATACTATTCTATCCTATACTACAACAACATTGACAAAATACCTTGATGTGTAAATTTGCAGTTTTCATTGACCACTGAATCTCACTTTTTTATACAGCACAGAACACTTTAACTTGTGTATTTTTTCATTTGGATATACTGCATTAGTAGGTCAGAGGTAAGCTAATTTAACTAACCAAAAAAATCATAACAATACAAAGTACTCACATGTATCCCAGTAGAACAACTGTGTAGATCAGGACTAACGAGTTGGACGGAGGCCAACCTGAAATCATTTTAATGATTAACTAAATAATAAGTACAAAACTGTGCTGGTGATTAGCATCTTGGACAAAAAGCAAGTAAACTTATTTTTGCCCGCATAAAGTTCACATTTGATTTGAACTGTTTAGTTGTGTTGTTTTTTTTCATTCTAAGAATTTACCATGTATATATTAACACAGGATTTTATAAGCTCTGATAAAAAATTTCCTTCTTACCTGGCTTTGTAAGCAAAATACGTAGGTATATCACATTCCAGTAAACAAGATAAACGAAAACAAAATCAAAGTGTCAATAACTATCTTATTCACGCATGTACAAACTGAACATGTAAGGCTACGACACAAAAAAACCCACCAACCTCTTTTGGGGTTATTGTTGTATTTCACACTGGTTTTGTGAAAGCATCTTTTTAGCACTTTTGGAGATTGCCTCTGAATGAACAAGAGGTGTCGTACGAAATTTGAATGCTGTCTGCATCCTGGTGAAATGCCCAAACGGTGTAGGTCCCTTTTCAGCTTTAATGTGAAGATGAACACAGAAGTTTATTACATGTCAGAAACAAGGATATTTAAATTAAATGTTGTATAATATGCATTTACACTTTGGAGTTATAAAACTTTTTTAACCTTTAATATATATGTTTGTTTGTTTCATCAGAGTAGTGTGGTCCTATTGTCTTTTATTATGTCCCAATGATTGAAAAAACAAGTTTCATTGCTATTGTTATTAACAGATCTATAATGTATATGCCAACAAATGAACATTGAACAAATTGCTTTCAATATCTTTGCTTACATTGGTAATATTTTAAATAATCTATTGTGAATCTGTTTGTTTATTTCATTTGCTCCCACTATATTTTTTCTTGTACACAATTTTTTAAGATATAATCACAAAACTTTTTGGGGGGAGAAAATGTTGCTAAAATTCCCAAGAAAAACTTAAGCAAAAATAACAGTTTCAGCCTGGTTAAAGGTATCATTATTTTCAAATAAATTAATAGTTTAATACGAGACATTCTGAAAAACTGGTGATAGTGTCCATTTTTCATCATTATACAACTATTTAATTTGAAAAGCAGTGCAGTAAAACGAGATAAAAACATAATTCTCTGTTTTGATTAAAATTAACTTTTTATACGATTCACTTAACTTATTCTGAAAATTGAATCTGGCAAATGATAGTCACACTCACAGTGACAGGCCTTTCCCCAGGATTTTGCTAAGGCACAGGGGCAAAGAGGGACAGGGAGGGGGGTGACCCCCTTCCACGTTCGATTTTTTTTTACTTTTTAAGTGTACTAAATCAAAATCTACAGTACTTAAGAGCTAACAAAAGCAAAAAAAGAAACAGTCTAGAATTGCTTTTTTTCTCTTTTATTACTTAATAATATAACATAATCATAAACTTAACTACACATTTTATAAAATTTATTAAAGACACACAACAACACCCGTGGCAAGAGAAATGTATCCTGAAAAAAAGTAGCATTTTATCACAAAAATATCAGCAATCATAAATAAACATATAAAATTATGCAATGACACAACAACACCAGTGGCAAGAGAAATGTATTCTGAAAAAAGAAGCATGTTATCACAAAAATATGAGCAATAATAAATAAACATATTATAAAATTATTCAACGAAACAACAGGTCCAGTGGCAAGAAAAATGTATCCTGAGAAAAGTACATGTTATTACAAAAATATCAATGTCCAACAAAAACATTCTAAATTCCCGTTTTTCTGGGTTTCTGTTGATGCCAAGTTTCCACCATCTGACTGAAGTTCACTTCGTCTAGAGGTGGGTCTGTAATGTTACATTGTCACTAACAGTAACACTTTCACATTCACTAACAGTCCTAACTAAATAGTTAGCTATGGAGGATTTCCCAGACACAGGCACTGGTCGTTTCCTGGACCTAATCATTCTAACTTGTCTAAGAAAATGTTCACACACAAAATTAACTAAAGCAAAATTTAATTCAAATAATTTATGTCCGTATTTTAAAAATGCAAGTTTGGTTATGAAGATGAAAATTATGTGTGCTTAAATAGGTATTAGTTGTGAAAATGGGTGTGAAAACATTTAGGTTTTGGAGTGTCAATTTAATTTCAGCTATAATTGCAATTAATATAAACTATAACTGCCAATTAGCAATATCCATACGTTGAAACAAACTGTCAACACAAACCCTCAATATTACTGTTCTTCACCTGTACTTTATAAAAGTTATCAATAAATTAAAATCGAAAACAGACAATACCTACCCTTAATTGTACTTACATCACACGTACCGATCATAATCATCCATAATTAGCCGATAAAAGCCATAATTGTACCCTATACACAACCTGATAATCTCACACGTGTCTTGTGTAGACACCGATACCCAAACAGCTGAAGGCGTAATTTGATTGGTTGTTAGTTAGAAAGCAGAAGACAGTCGGGTCAGATTTTGCAAGCGCTTGTAAAATTTTCAAGCGCAGATTAACCAAGATTGAAAAATCAAGCGCCGCGGCGACAAGGATTTGGAAATTAAGGCACTGCGTCACCGCTGCCCTTAAAGCGCATGGGGAAAGGCCTGAGTGACATTTGTCCTTCAAATATAACCGCCTCCATTATCAAACTATTGACTAAGAAAGATTAAATACCTGTTGAAAAATAATATTTCTTATGTGAGGGGCTTTGAAAAGCTTTGTTACATGTCTGAAGGCATACAAATGTTGAAAAGACATGTTTCTTTTAGGTTATCCTAAATCAATTATTTCAATATTATGAAAACTACAACATAATTGTCAGCTCTGGATGATTTCACAGTGGTAGTTTCGACTAAACGACAACAACAACACGAAAAAATCATATAAAGATTTTAAAAGAAAAATATTCACCAATACGCGTCAGTTTATATATTTTTGCAACGTTTTTCACAAGATAAATGTCATTTTTGAATAAATATAAAATTCGAGTATAACTGTAAATAAAACGTCACCGTACAGTGAAGGATACATACTACTAAAATGTGGTAAAATGTAATGCAACTGGAATAGCCAATAATATGGTCACGGTGGCAAAAGTCTGCGTAAGATACCATATTCTTTTAGTAAAAAATTGTATAATTTTCAAGAAAGGTTGTTATGGTGGCATACATACTACAAAGATAACCAGAAACATTTCTTATAAAATAGATAAAATTTTCAATTGCCAACCTTTCATGCAAATACATAATGTACGCATTTTTTATGAATATGGTGGCATACTTATGCATAAAATAACCAGATACTTGTCTTTTACGAAAACTTCCGAAAAGATTCGCGTTAAATGTGTTAAAATTTCATGAAAATTAACATGTTATCTTATGCAGAGGTATGCACCATATTATCTTATGTAGAAGTATTCCACCATTATTATATGTCTAACATGACTGACACATGTACACCTATAATAGTATTTTGTGGTTTATTATATACGCTATATTTTGTTATCCTTTAACTATCAATGACATATCTGTGATTTTATGCTATCAATTGTCTCTTATTTGTTTATATGTCCGTAAAGAGTCAATATCTTAATAATTGAAAATACATATGAGCATGTTGTGGTAAACCCGGGCTTAATGCATGTGCGTAAAGTGTCGTCCTAGATCAGCCTGTGCATTCCGCACAGGCTAATCCAGGACGACACTTTCCGCTTTTATGGTACTTTCTGTTTTAAGGAAGTCTCTCCTAAACATAAATCCACTGTAGGCGGAAAGTGTCGTCCCAGAGTAGCCTGTGCGGACTGTACAGGCTAATCCGGGACGACACTTTACGCACATGCATGAAGCCGGGGTTTCCCACGACATTGCCCAATTATTCATTTTCTTTGAAATTTTGATCTATTTTCATTATTTAATGTATGTTATTTGTTGTTTATGTTGCTAAATATTTGTATAGCTAGAGTTAATTCGTTAAATATATCATACTTTTAATTAAGTTTCTTTTATCTTGAATCTTCATGTTCGCTCCGTTGCATGAGCTGTTTGGGAATACTATGTAGTAGCGCCATAAGATAAATAGAATAATAGGTTCGTGACGTGGAAGACGAATGTTTATCTGGCTCGGCGATTGATCTTATCGGGAAACGATAAATTTTACCTCTTGGCCAGATAAAAATTCTCAATCCACGTCACTTACCAATTATTCTTTATGAAATGAGGCTGGTAACCTCCGTGACGTCGAATGATCTGTCCAGAGAAATTAACACGGAATGATTTCTAGAATATCGCAACTAAATTATGCATGGTTATTGTACAAACATATGTCTGTATTCACCATAGGCGTCGATTGCAGTACGAAAGTCTGAAGAATGAATATCCAAAGTAAATGATCAAGAAATTAACAGGCATGCCAATCTATGTCTAAATGTTTTTAAATCAATCACGTTATGGTCACGAGCTTTTCTGGACTCGCTTTTATAAAACCATATGTTTAGAACATATAACATCTCTTCTCCGACGCTTTTTTGTTGTGTTTTGGTTCGCATCACTCAATGAGTTACAAAGAGCATACACGCTTCACATATTTTTCCATTTAAATTACACAGTAGGAAGAATGTCCAGAAAAAGTCAAGTATTGCTCTTGTAATTACTTGATCATTTTAACATAAAATCGGTATATTTAATATTATTTTGCATTAATGAATGAAAGACAACAACAACGAAGCTATACTTATCGGCTTATTAATTTTCTTAGCACAATCCCAAATCGTTTCACGTGTTCTTTAATACAAATGTATATAACTTATATTAATACAATACGAAGCATGTGGCAAGGTCTTTAATACTGTCAACTAAATACTGCGCTTATTGGTGGAACATTTTGTTCTCCAAGCTCTATTATTACGGGAGCATAACAGAAACACTCTCGACACGAGGTTTCATCTAACCGTGTTCACATTTAAATCTTTTGAATTATGTTGTTTCTCAAAAATACTTTGGTCATCGGAATGATGTAAAGCACGGACGCACCTGATAATGGAATGAAATTGTCTCTTGCAGAACACTATATAGTGGTACGAAAATTGGCCGAAAAGGTGGGTGGACCAACAGATGTATCAACGGCACATATAACGTGTCCTAACAGATATGAACGGAAAGTAGCATAATTTTATTAATTACACAACACAGTCAAGCATACTAACAAAGTCTGAGTTCATTTTATTTGTTCACAGTGTGGAATGAAGAAGACTGAGCATATTTGTTCAACTTTTAGATATCCCAGGAATGTGTGTAAATCAACAATAGTTCGTAGGTTTTTATATCTACACAACAAAGTCAAGCATTCTACGAAGTCTGAGTCCAGTTTATTTGTTCACAGTGTGGAATGAAGGAGACTGAGCATATTTGTTCAACTTTTAGATATCCCAGGAATGTGTGTAAATCAACAATAGTTCGTAGGTTTTTATATCTACACAACAAAGTCAAGCATTCTACGAAGTCTGAGTCCAGTTTATTTGTTCACAGTTTAGAATGAAGAAGAAGAATATTTGTTAAACTTTAAGTTCTCCCAGGAATGTTTGAAAATTTACAATACTTTGTAGGTTTTTACTCAACTAAACCAATGTCGTAATGGGGTGCCTTATTTTTCGCAGAAATCGTGAAGTCTTTAAATATTTGGTCGGGTATTTCCGTCTGCTTCACCGCAGGGATTTCCGCCATTTTCTTCATCCATGTCGTAAGCACCGGAAATCGTTCTTGATCTAACGTCACTTCCGGTACGAAGTGTTTGAAGAGCAGCGGTATTCTGTAAGCGTGCGGCCAAATGTTCACATCCACCATTGACAGTCTATCACCTGAAAATAAGAGGTAAATTATATCTTATTATTTTTCCACTTTTTAGTATGAGTTTTAAATATCACCTCAGACGCCGTAAGACAAATATTATTGGCGTGACTTAGGACATGTAAACTCCAGAACAAAATTGGTTCTATATTTACAGAACGTTGATTAGTGATACGGCCATTATTTATAGTTAAATTTGTTTAACATGACGCTTACAATTAATTCCAAAAGTATACCGTAAGTATGTTGTATCAACAAATTGTTTACCCACCACAAAATAGGTGTTTAATTGCATTCGTTTGAGGAAACAGAGAACAGTAATGTGATGTATAATGGTGTCCGTATTGACACCAGAAGATCGTGAGTTCGATCCCTGTTCGAGGAGCGTTCGAAAGATCTTTCTTAAAAGACGTAAAGTACTGGTTTTACGCAGGAAACGGACTCGAAAGTGCCTAAACAAGCATCTGTCTTTCGTCATAATCGAGTAGCTTATTGCAAGGTACGAACCTCCGAAATACGGTGAGGTCCGGTGTTTGATTCTTCCCTCAAATGTGTCTAGCTCCTCCAGGAGAGAGGTGTAGACATCTCTGTCGTCCGGCCCGGCCATAAACACCTTATAGAACGGAGGGATGACCTGTTCAAAATATGAAACAACGTATTGTCATGTGTTTCAACAGAAGTGGGAACTAAAGAAGAATTGTGAAAATGGTATGGTGTAATGACCAGGGTATTGTACATAAATCGACTGAGTAACAACTTGAAACTAAAATAATAAAATTCTGTAAGTAGATCTATGTGCAATTAAGTCTCTTTTTCGTTCGTGATTTTCATTACAGTCGATATATGCTTGTTTGTTCGTTTTTTACCGTACTTCAAATACAAACGTGTTATGTTACGATTATCTTAAAATCCTTTATGGATAAATAACGTAATCTTAATAAGCACCTGAATTTGAAGTACGTGTGTATTTAGAACAGACAACATTAAACAATAACCGCCGGACTCTTTAAAGGCACTAGCAATGTGATACACGTTAAACTATAAACAAAAAAACCCATATAAAATAATGCATTATGAGCTAAATCTTGTACACATTCTCATAAAATAAATGGAATTTGAACAGTTTGAAGTTCAGTTTGGTGTTGTTGTTTTTTCAACACTACAAAACTAGCCGATGTTCCTCTTGTCTTATGTAGAATATATCGTGCAGTTCACCGAATGTTTACGGTGAGTAGTCGGATTTAATCCACATCGCCACGATATTCGGCAGTAAATAAAGTAGTGTTGTAAACAGTTCTATTGTGCGATTTTATTGACCTGGCAATGGAAAGCACGGATTTCATAGTCATATAACAAAAGCCCCCTATCAACAAGTGTCAGGAAGAATAGCGCGGTGGATAGTGTTTTAGACTTTGAATCACAAGGACTGTGATTCGAATCCTGCCAAGATCTTTTTATCATTTTCTTTTACTTCAACATCACTTATTCTCAAGACGTTTTTTTCTGTATTACTTTTTGTTTCCTTTTTTTTCTTAGTTCAATTATTTTATCTACATGAAAATGCAATCACAAAGAATCTGTTTGCTCGCAGTATCGATGCAGCTCTCTTCTGTGTGTGTGATATATATTTTCTGCCTGGCTTTATTTTCTGTCCAGCCATACAAATAGCTGCATGTAAACTTGATCTGGTGTTGTATGGCTTATCAGCAAGAGTCGGATTACTTAGGTGTAGCTAGAAATTGGCTGATAAAATAACAAAGCAGGGGGAGAATTACAGATAATTAGGGCATTGGGACATTAGGAATTTGCTAGAAAATTGTTAGTTTAGAAGAGAGCCATATCTTGATTATTATTCTTACCTTTGGTCTCATTGTTAACTAGAAGAACTGATTGTACAATAATTATTAAACGTTGTGAACTATTACCAAGAAATATTTGTGGACTATGTTAACCAGTTTGGATTTATTTTAGTGTGCATAACAAAGTGGACATATTGAAATTATTGGACAATTATGAAATGTTAATACCAGGATCAGTGACTTTTTAATGAATGTGACTTTATTTTGTTGGATTACCATTACATCATGTATCTTTGTACATCATTAAAATAGTGATATAGTTTGTAAAAGAAAATATATTTCAAATAAATTGTGTGTATGTTGCTGGATTCTTTGTCTCTGTTGCTGTCACGTAACATGTGTCATAATCGAGGTTGATGATGAGATTCCGTTTCATGACGTCAGCAAAATGATCAATTAAATAAATTAAAACAAATACATTGAATAAACTAAAAGTGCCTGTTTTGGGAATCGAGCGCAAAACATCACGCTTACAAACTTTGCGTACTTACCACTGCACTACAGTATGAACTGCTTCGTATTGAGGATTTAATCAATTCATATTCATGTCTGAGTCTCGTATCTGGGTTAAATTAGTAGCTTAAAGTAGATTTACGAAAATACACGGAATATTTATGAGTGCCAGGTCAATAAAATCAAACAAATACTTGGAGGTGTAATAATGACTGTTTTGTGTGATTGTATTTAATATTGTTAACAGACGAAGTATGAACAACACAGACCCGAAGGATGGTTATACTGTTTATTTACTGTCCGTAGCATTCAGCATCACGTACAACACTCTCTCTTATACCAAGATACATTCAGTTATAAACCACGCATGCAGAGGTGATATGATACTACAGAGATGTACTTGCTTACAACATCCTCCTTTACCTTTAGATTAGAACTCATTAATTAACAATCGAAAATATTCTGTATTAATACTTAATTGATAATCGTTTGAACAACATAAACAAGATTTTAACATAAGCAAGATTTTCTGTTTCCAGTCTATAATTCGGGCACTAGGTTAATGTTCTCATTAATTTCTTCTCTCCCGCAAATATAATGTCCTGTTATCACCAAGTTCTATAATTCGGGCACTAGGTTAATGTTCTCGTTTATTTCTTCTCTCCCGCAAATATAATGTCCTGTTATCACCAAGTTCTATAATTCGGGCACTAGGTTAATGTTCTCGTTTATTTCTTCTCTTCCGCAAATATAATGTCCTGTTATGACCAAGTTCTAGCTTCTCAGGTCTGGTAAACATCACATAGTCACTTTAGTAGAACATTTTCACATTACTTAGTGATAATTGTCAACTATAATAGATATTAAGTGATTAACATAACAATTATTTCAACGAACCATCTGAATATGAGAATTGTTATCAAAATATCGCTGTATTGTTTCTAGAGTGAGAAACACTGTTGACATGAGTATTATATTTCACAAATCTTCCAACGAGAAAAATATAGACATATTTCTCTAAGTAGAACTGTTATTATAATAGCAAAAAAAAAAAAAAAAAAAAAAAAAAAACCAAAAAAAAAAAAAAAAAAATTATGTCAGCATAATGCTATTTTACAGGTCATCATTTTTCCGCCAAACGAAGTAACGTCACTGTATGACGTCGACGTCACTTCCTTTGTTTATATTTATTATTTTATTACTACTGATGAAGGCATCATGCCGAAACGTTTAGTGTATTAAAATTAAATAAACAAACGTGTTTGTGCGATAATTATTATTATTATTATAATAGCACAAATTGTTAAAATTCACCACAACATATATCCACTGTGTTTACTGATTCTATAAAAGCACTATTATGGCTCTTCACTAAAACACATATGATGTATTATTTTTCACTTAAATACACGATATAATTATCTGTCACTCCTCATATAAACATTTAGGCAGACGTCTCCTCCTCTGCGGACGTTGTTTTGGTTGTTGTTGTTTATCTGTCGGACGTTGTTGTGGTTGTTTATCTGGTTGACTTGGAGGTCTGTTGTTCGGTACCTGAGTCTGCGGTTTGTACACCATTTTGAACTTCGATACGTCCCGGAATACGTGTTTTCCGTTGTGTAAACTGTCAACATTGATCCTTGCTATTACAGTTCCTGTTACCGGATCGAACGTAGTTTCGAATTTGTTTTCTGTTCTCGTTTTAGCAAAACACGATCTCCAACATTAAGTGTACTCAGATGTGTACGTCGCCTTTTGTCTGCATATAGTTTATTTCATGTCGTCGCACGACTATCCTTATCACGAATTTCGCAGTCATCATTTTGAACTGGCAGTTTTGGTAATTTTGCTTTTAATTGACAATTGAACATGAGAATAGCTGGTAACTGACCAGTCGATGAATGAGGGGTGTTGCGACAATTGAGTAGATATTGTTTCAGCTTATCTTTGTAGTTTTCTCCTGAAACCTTTGCTGTTTTGACTGCTTTTTGCAGTGGAGCCATGAATCGTTCTGCAAATGCGTTTCCTTGCGGATGCAATGGAACGATACGTCTATGCTTGAAACCAACTTTCACGGAATAATCTCGGAAAGCATGACTTTGAAATGGTGGACCAGAGTCCGTTCGAAGCACAAGTGGGTATCCAAATATTGAGAAGATTGATTCCAGACGCGGAATTACAGCTTCTGCTGATGTGGAGCGTATCATTTCGACAATCGGGTAGCGGGAATAGTTATCCACAACTACAAGCAAATAGTCTCCATTTGGAAATACTCCACAAAAATCACAACTCACTTCGGAAAATACTTATTGTGGTAGAGGTGACGGGTTTATTGGATCTGGTGCGTTCTGTGGCATTGCTGCTTCACACGCAATACATGATTTGCAACTGTCTTCTACGTCAAGTTTCGTTATTGAAGCCGATTAATTAGAGATATGAGATTGGCATCATGCTCAGCTCTCGTTTTTCCAAAGCAAATAATGTCGCCAGCTTTGTTCAGGACACCATTTAGGCCTTGTAGCGCTTGCCTTAGTTCATTTTGGAAAATGACTGGGGCTGCTGACACACCGAAAGTCAAACGTTTATAACGCCATAGTTCAACATGTGTTTGAAACGTTGTCAGGTTTCGTGATTTTTCATCAAGTTCTATCTGGTGGAACGCTTTAAACAGATCTAGACGTGAGAACTCTGTTGCACCATTTAATGTCAAAATGATGTCATTCACCGTTGGCGTTACGTTTTTCTCAGTTTTCACGGCGGTGTTTGCATTGCGCATATCTACACAAATTCTAAATTGCCCTGGTGCATTTGGCTTAGGTTCAGCTACTAAATTTGAAACCCATGGTGTTGGAATTCCCTCAACCTTTTCTATTACTTCCATTTTCTCCAGGCTTTCAAGTTCTTGCTCGCCTTGTTCACGCACATGGAATGGAATTCTTCGCGGCGGCTGTGCGATAGGAATTACATTTTCATCAATATAAACTTTGTCTTTTCTGTCCTTTAATTTTCGTAGCCCAGTGAACACTTTCGGATATTCTTTCGATAGTCCGTCATATTCATCATTTCGCTGGACAGTATGTATCTGAGGCAAAGTTCCATGATCAACTGACAACTCGTGGCTTATCAGAAGTTCATTGTTTCCAGCTACAACATAGATTTATCTTGTTAAAAATTGTGTGTCTGTTTCCACCAACAAAGTACATTAACCTTTGAAAGGAAGTGGTGTTTTCTGTCCAAACGCAAACGCTTTCGTTTTTGTTTTCTCGAGCTTCGGCTTGACTGTCATTTTTCGGAGCACATTTTCACTAACAATGTTTAATGAAGACCCACTGTCAATTAATACATCCACACTCACACCATTTATTTTTTGTGTTTTGTTTGGCACCTTTCTTCTATCGGGTTACACTCCAAACGAAACATCATATTTCTGGGGTTTCACACAGGGTTCCTGTGGTTCTGTACTGGAAGCACTGTTTCCGGTCTTTTTACCGATTTCTGATTCAATACCCTGCACTTGTTTCGCACGTTTTCTGCACACAGATACGAAGTGGTTTTTCTTGTGGCAATAGTTGCATCGCTTGCCGAACGCTGGGGCAGCGATCTTTGTGTGGAAATATTCCCCCACAGTTACGGCATCTTGTTTTCTGTTGCATGTGCTAAGGCGGAACACGGGACAACTTGGACGACTGAGACGTATAACGTCGTGACTGGGCTTGATTTTGCGGGTTTACTCGTCCATCCCCCAAACGAACGACTAGTTCCGATGCACCTGACATCCCCTGTGCCTTCTTTCTAGAAATGTCCATAGTTCGAGCTGTCGTAGGCGTATCTTGAAGAGATTTTTCAGACTCTTGTAAGCATTTTGTACGTAACTTATCTGATCTTATTTCATGAATAAATTGACTTTTAATTTCTGAATCTGTCTCTGAAAATGTATTGTCTCTCCTTGCAACTGCTTCATGTTTCCAAATTCAAATAATTCAAACTGAGTGTTCTTCTTCGGTTTACAGTACTGAGTAAGTCCTGCAACTGTTTCATCATAATTTTGATCAGTGTCATCCAGTCCCAATGTCTCATATATATCATAAACTTCATCACCAGCATAGTGAAGAAGCAATGCTTTCTTTCTTTTCATAGCACTTATGTCCATTCCCGTAAATAGATTTTCTAATTTATGTACATATTTTTCCCAACGCGGACCGATTGACGTTTCTTCTGTGAATACATCGAATTTGGGAAACTGCGGTAATCCGGCAATTTCCGTATTCACTGTATATGCACCGGATTCTCGCTATCCTCATCGCCAATGTAATATTCACTGTTTTGTGTGATTGTATTTAATATTGTTAACAGACGGACGTATCAACAACATAGACCCGAAGGATGGTTAAACTGTTTATTTACTGTCCGTAGCATTCAGCATCACATACAACACTCTCTCTAATACCAAGACACATTCAGTTATAAACCACGCATGCAGAGGTGATATGATACTACAGAGGTGATATGATACTACAGAGGTGATATGATACTACAGAGGTGATATGATACTACAGAGGTGATATGATACTACAGAGGTGATATGATACTACAGAGGTGATATGATACTACAGAGGTGATATGATACTACAGAGGTGATATGATACTACAGAGGTGATATGATACTACAGAGGTGATATGATACTACAGAGGTGATATGATACTACAGGGGTGATATGATACTACAGAGGTGATATGATACTACAGAGGTGATATGATACTACAGAGGTGATATGATACTACAGAGGTGATATGATACTACAGAGGTGATATGATACTACAGAGGTGATATGATACTACAGAGGTGATATGATACTACAGAGGTGATATGATACTACAGAGGTGATATGATACTACAGAGGTGATATGATACTACAGAGGTGATATGATACTACAGAGGTGATATGATACTACAGAGGTGATATGATACTACAGAGGTGATATGATACTACAGAGGTGATATGATACTACAGAGGTGATATGATACTACAGAGGTGATATGATACTACAGAGGTGATATGATACTACAGAGGTGTACTAGCTTACTACAGGAGGATCAGTGTTTTATTGTACGATTTTATTGACCTGACACTCGTTAAGCTCCGGTAGCGCTCGGCTGTTCTATTTATATCGGTTGAACGTTTATCTAACGTGTATAGCACGGATTTCATAGACATATAACAAAAGCCCCCCTTTATTAGTGTCAGGAAGAATAGCGCGGTGGATAGTGTTTTAGACTTTGAATCACAATGACTGTGGTTCGAATCCTGATAAAATCTTTCTTTTTTATTATTTTCTTTTACTTCATTACTTCAACATCACTTATTCTCATGACATTTTTTTATTATTTTTACATAATTTTGTTCTTTTTTCTTCTTCTTTTTCTTAGTTTAATTATTTTATCTGCATAAAATGCATTGAAAAATACTGCTTCGCTCGCAGTATCGATGCAGCTCTCTTCTGTGTCAGAATCGAGGTTGATGATGCGATTCCGTGCCATGACGCCAGCAAAATGATCAATTAAATAAATTAGAATAAATCAATAAATTGAATGATTTAAAGGTGCCTGTTCTGGGATTCGAGCCCAAAACATCACGCTTACAAACTTTGCGTACTTACCACTGCACTACAATATCAACTGTTACGTAGTAAGGATTTAATCAATACATGTTCATGTCTGAGTCTCCTATCTGTGTTAGCAGCTTAAAATAGATTTACGAAAATACACGGACTATATATGATTGCCCGGTCAATAAAATCGCACAATACTGTTTTTGCAATAAACATTACTCAGCAAATCCAATGTTTCTGACGTAGGTTATATACTAACGTAAACACATGCTAAGACAGACAATAAGATATTAATCGTTTTATTGTCAAGTCTGAATTTGGTCATTTTCACCTTTTGTGCGGCTTTACTATGACAGGTGACCAACTCGAACTATTGTGGGTAATACAAGGACAGCAACAAATATCATAATTGAAATATAGTTTATAATTGCCGAACACTAATTAACAGTCATAAGGTTTTAAAATTCAGTTCATAAAATAAATTTCAGTGAATTTCTAGAATGTTAATACATATGTATACTGTATTAAGTGTTAAACAAATTTGTCAATAATTAAAGCCAATGAAGCTTTACTTTCATTTACATGCCGTATATCACAATGCCTTCTCTACATAACTACACAACTATTTCCTGGATCTCACAGTCGGTGTTTGGTGGAATTTCATGATTATACACACAATCAATAAATCTTAGGTAAGGCGTATATCAGAACACAATAGGTGTTTATGTAAAATCTAAACTATAAATATTAGACGTTTGGATGTTCTAACTACGACGTAAATTGTTTGAAGTCAGTTTTTGACTTTACTAACATTTTAAGGTTTAGAAAGTTGTTTAGATAGCATTAAGTTTATACATGTTCATTTAAGCTCGATTCTGTCAGAGGATTATCGAAATACATTCGAGTCCATTCCCTGGGTAGAACCAGTACTTGGTGTATTTTTCAAAAAGATCATTTTAACGCTCCCCGACTAGGAATCGAACTCACAATATCCCGATCGCAAAACTGACAACATATCCATTACGCCACTGCGAGCTCTCGTTTACATTATTTACCTTTCCCCACATTTCCAGAAGCATCCGGTCCTGCGCGGCTTGGTAGGGGTCATAGGGGACCAGTCTTACTTCCGGGTACAGGGCGTCCAGGAAGTCGTTGATGATCAGGGAGTCGAACACGATCCTGTTGCCCTTCTGGATGGTGGGGACAAGGCCAAGGGGGTTAACTTTGTCGAGGTACCAGGCCGGCTTGTCTCCCAGGTGGATGTTCACTGTTTCGTGCCTAAAGCGGTACGCAAGATACAACTTAAACATGACCGTATTGTTAATGTGAAAACTGGAATAAATTCATGAAAGCACCAACTTTCTTTAAATCGACAGTTAGTTCTTTAATTTTCCACTGTTCTTAAAACTGTTTTGCTGGTATTTCCACAAAACGCACACTTGGTTCTTTGGAAAAGTATATCACGATTTAAGTTACTGCATTAAAATTTACCATATACATGTAAACCACTGTCTGATCATCTAAGTATGACTTTAGTTGAGATATTACTTAGGACTTTTATGAACACAGGTTCAGATTTTCGTCTGTAAACGGTACTTTGTGAAAAGGAAATTGCCACATGGAAAGAGCCCATGTAATATATAATAACAAATAACGTTCTTAGTGACAGTGTTTAGTTCTGAACGTAGCCGGTCATGTGGAATACCAGTTCACTGGTCTTTACGTACGGAATGTTCTTGATCAGCAAAACCAGTTTGGTCCGATGGGCGTAAGGACAAAACTGCATGCTGTAGAATCGCAGCAGTCCATCTTCCAGCGGAGGGTATTCACTTCCTGCAAAATGAACACAATTTCCTGCAAAATGAACACAACTTTCCGCAAAATGATTATAAATTTCTGCAAAATGAACACAACGATCTGCAAATTGAACACAATTCCTGCAAAATTAACACCACTTTCTGCAAAATGAACACAACTTTCTGCAAATTGAACAGAGTGAAGAGCACCATTGCAAATTGTTTGAAATGCAATGCTGGCTGCCTATGCTATATTAGCACTTCCAATGGCCAAAATAATCAACGGCTACAAAAAGTTCTAAAACAATAATTTAAAAAGAAGCATATTTTCACCTTTTTTTTTTGAAGAATAATTCAAAATCTTTGGTATTTTTAACACCCTAAAGGGACTTTTAAATTTTATATTTCAGTAGCTACATATAATATGCACGTTGATTCTTTTACTTATAAAAGAAAAGACGGCAATTGATGGAACGAAAGACATATCATTTGTAGCAAGATATAAATTAAACTACGCCATTTAGAACTGAAAACACCCATGGGTATAAATTAATCGGGTCGATATACGAGATCAAACGAAATGTAAATGTCGGATAGGCAGTATTAGTTTTAAACCAGTTGTGTAAAACACTGGTTAAACCACACTGTCATCAGGATAATCGCGGTAACGTTAAATATGTTTAGCAATGTTTAAACAAAAACATGTAATTTATTACTCATAAAATTTAAATTTGACAATAACTTACCTGATCTTTGATGTTTTAAGATGTCCGGCATGTTATGTTCTTGTTCTTAAATTCTAACAAAGTGTATATAAACTTTTAACTGATGTGAAACAATACTTTTCTATACCGTTACCATCAATGTATGTGTTCTGTATTCAGAACTTTAATGATAACATACTCGTATTTTAGAACATACACGTGAGTGCGTAAACGCTGATACCACTATGAAAAGCGTTACATATTTGCTTGAGCTGAATAAATTCTTCCCGTGTCATATCCAGCTCCTTGAACACGATCTCTAAATGATTTAATAGATAGCGCAGGATTTGTACGAGGTTTTAACAGAATGCTGATATATACTTGTATGTATTACTTTTAAAAAATGTGACTACATTTAGATTATTAATGGAGGTGTTGAATATTGTGGTCAGAGACAGGTTTTTGTCAGTTTTAGCAGACACCATTAAAAACCAAAACAATATTTTATTCCTGAAATCATTTGAGCTGTCGGCAATCTAAAACGAACCACTTGATTTCGAGCAGAGTCGTTTCTTACATGTATAATACTATATTTTCAGATAGTAATCATTTGATATTCTTTGATAAAGCTTAATTGTTGTTGAGTATGAAGTCAGGTTGTGCACGCCTTTGTATAACGTCGATGCTGTGTTACATTTCATTAGATTATATCGGTACATCATCTACATATCATTCATATAAATTTTACAACAACAACAACAACAACAACTACTACTACTAGTACTACTACTACTACTACTATTACTACTACTACTACTACTACTACAGCTGCTGCTACTGCTGCTTGTACTACTACTTCTACTACTACTACTATTACAATTACTACTACTATTACTACTACTACTACTACTATTACTACTACTACTACTACTACTACTACTACTACTACTACTACAGCTGCTGCTACTGCTGCTTCTACTACTACTTCTACTACTACTAGTATTACAATTACTACTACTATTACTACTACTACTACTACTACTACTACTACTACTACTACTACTACTACTACTTCTACTACTACCACTACTGCCACTACTACTACTACTACTACTACTACTACTACTACTACTACTACTACTACTACTACTACTACTACTACTACTACCACTACTACTACTACTACTACTACTACTACTACTACTACAACTACTACTACTACTACAACTACTACTACTACTACTACTATTACTACTACAACAACAACTACTACTACTACTACTATTACTACAATTACTGTTACTTCTACTACTACTACCACTACTACTACTACTACTACTACTACTACTACAACAACTACTACTACTACTACTTCTAGTATTAGTAGTAGTAGTACTACTAGTACAACTACAACTACTACTACTAATACTACTACTACTACTACTACTATTATTATCATTACTACAACAACAACAACAACCACAACAACAACAACTACTACTACTACTACTATTACTACAATTACTGCTACTACTAAAACAACAACAACAACTACTACTGCTACTACTACGGCTACCACTACTACTACTACTATTTCTACTACTACGGCTACTACTACTACTATTACTACTACTACTACTACTACTTCTACTACTACTACTACTACTACTACTACTGCTGCTGCTGCTGCTACTACTACTACTACTGCTGCTACTACTACTACTATTACTACATACTCGCAGCCTCGTGTGCAATGCTACTTAAATTGACACAACCAATGAGTCTGATACCAGTTCTCAGAACACGACATTAGCGTAATATTCCATGTGTTACATACCTTTTTTAAACAGAATATTGTTTAAAATACAATAAAAAATCACGAACTATTTATTGTTGTATTTTTCTCCGAAATGAGTTGTGTAATCATCATTATATGACGCTGAACGACTATGTCAAAACGAATTCATCGATGTGTGATGCTGTGTTTAATGGATATTATTGTGTCATTTTTATTGTTGTTAGATTAAATACATAATAAAGCAATTAATCAATGTTATTCTCTTTTACCTTTTGTTTAATGACGGTGAATTTGAACAATAATGGTTGCATGATTGTGATAAAAAAAACTGCAGTAATTTAATAAAAGTAAACTTTGTGGTTTGCTTGTTTCTGGACATGTCGAAATTTGCTCAGGAAATTCTGCACCAGGTGCCTGTAGGAACAAATGTAAACCGCAGTTGAGATAACGCAATTGGTGTTATTTATGTTCTTTTAATTTTATTAAGGCTATATGCCAATCTAGAAAATCTAGATTTATACACAATATTGAAGTTTTAAATATGCATTCCAAAAATTGCCGAATTCGTCCGAAAGTTTGTGTTAACACGGGCTACTATACAAGGGAAAAGATAACACTGCTGTAGACAAGTAGCGAATACGCTTACCCAATTTGAATTTAAAATAAAATATGTGTTTGATGACAGAAAACGATAGGTACTGTGTTCATCTGTATTCTCGCGGTAGTTAATATTTAAACAAATATTTTAAGCAAAATCAACTAACCAAACATTTTCTTTAAATAGTAGTTGAACCTTTTCACGAAAATTACAACTAAACTTTTGCTTGAAAACACATTATTCGTTCTTAAATTATTGTCTTTTTCAATGCACCATGCGGCCATCTTGAAAAATTACGTCATCGGTAATCTCGCGGTAAAACTTTTGTTTGGAAATCAGCTTGCTGTTAGTCTATAAACAAACACAAATAAACTAAAAATGTTGGATTGTAACTTTTATAAATAGTATGAAACAAGATTGTGATTTTTCCTACGTTTATTAACCTAAGCAGACGAAAGTGTATAGTTTTACCGTCTAATGACTACTGGTGGATGCAAGATGATACGAAAGTTATTTAAGTTATTAAGATTTATTGAAAGTTATTTAAGTTATTAAAATTTATTGTTTAAAGTCATAAAACTTGATTGTTTAAAAAAATATAATGATTTGTAACTTCTTATTTTCTTTAAGAAAACCAAAAATAGGTTTGATTTTGACAATTACGAATGACAATCAAAAGATAAACAATTACCGCGGAAATTGAGATACTGCGAGAATACAGATGCCGACTGTATATATAATAGAAGTTATTATTGCAATTATTAATGTCGACGTACCGTCGATACCCCACTATATTCCTAAACGAGATTGTGAAACGTACTTGTTATACATGTAGATCTAGTTGTTTTTAGCTGACGAGCATTTTCAAACGTCACATTAATAGATTTAACAACATAATTTGTATCAGAAAATAGTTCGATAGATCTGCCTGAATTCTTATTACGCAAACATGATTTATAAACTGATTACAAAAAATGTTTATAAAATTGAAAACTAATAGAAAAAAATCAAAACTTCATAAATACATAAATAAGAAGAACATAAGAAGACAAAAACGCGACATATTACGACACATAGAACAAACATTTTGTGAAATCTCCATCATAATGACCAACCAATATCTACTACATAAATTTTATTATAAATTTGCCATGATCTCAACTGTCACTTACCAGTTACCAAACATATACATAAACCCACATATACATTGCATAATATTGACTTATAAACAATTATTATTAGATCTTTGACCAAGTCAAGAACAAATTACGTCATCGATGACGAACATAGGATATTGGTTGGTCACATGACTTCTATTTTGTGAAATCTCCATCATACTGACCAACCAAAAAAAAAAAAAATATCTACTACATAAATTTTATTATAAACTTGCCATCTTAATGTGTAGACATAGCAAAATAATGACAGAAACTACAACAACAGCAAGCAAACAGTCAAGTCAAATTCTAGACAAGTAAAGAAAAGCTGACAATTACACATTTTCTAACCATACAAACATTAAAGTATTAGCAATATAAACGTGAAAAGCCAATGTGAGTTGACTTAAACAAACGGCATAAAAAATGCAAATGTTGAAAGTACAAAATTATTACCCAATAATGTAGCTCTAATCTAAGCCTAATCGTGATTGAGAACAACGTCTGTGAAATCGCAAGGCGTTCGAGCGTGCACATAATGCTGATAGAAAACTTCTGCATTTTTCCAACGCCCAATCTTTCGAACAGTTTCCGGTTTAAGATCACATTCAATGGCTGATGTAGCCCCCGTGGGCTTAAACGATTTCGCTGTAAAGCCTTGCCCTGATAGACCTGCCTGAAATATTGCATCTTCCAGAATTCGAGCAAAAGAAGCTGCGCTTAGCGCATCAAAAGGTGCTCTCAATGAAATGAAAACGGCGCCATTAGTGTCACGCTGAGCCTGGGTCCGGTGGAGGTAATTACGCAACGTACTAACTGGGTCCAGTTTCTGGACCGATCCGTGGGGAATTGAAACCTCAAACACATTTCGAGATGTATCATTCTTAATACCGAACAGTGTGAAGTTTGCGCCAGTGTCAGTAAATGTAATCTGGTCCGTGGTAAAAACTAAACGCACAGGACCTTCTTCCGTGTATAAAATTCCCTTAGGTGCCGCGTCAGAAGGCCGTAACATCAATGTCAACGCGAGAAGGCAAAAAGCTTTCATCCTAAGCTCTTTAATCGTCAACTTGTTATTATAAGGCCAACGTAAAAATAATTCGTGAAAATTTTTAACCGGCATAGCTTTTGAGCGTTTCATAGGGATAGTAGTACCTGACTTTACTAAACCAGAAACCAGAGAGTGTATGTCTGGTGCCTCAGCAAGATTGTTAATACCATTTGTTAAGATTTGTATAAGTGGCCGACTGCCGCACACGCTGTCCGTAGTAACGAACTAGGACGTTCCGAAGTACGACCAATATCACATAGGAAATCCGCTGGTGCGCCCGAATGAGATGGCGGAAATGGAAAACCGTTAGTTTTACAAAATATGTTAAACGTATTGATTACTTTATTGTACGAACGCATTGTACTCTCCGCTAAACAAAAAGTCATTCTACTGACTGCTTCCGAGGACCAGCCACAATCATTGACTAATCTAAGCCGCCATATACCCTCCAAGCAAACAGGCGCCACTTCCGGTTTCGACGAGGTTCTAGAAGGACGCCCATCGCGCGACACGTATTTCTGTTGTCCGGTAAGCGTATTGGAGGCACAGCTGACATTTGTTTTAACATCATGAACCACGGCTGAGCTCTCCACGCTGGAGCAATCACGGTCGCGACCGGTTTTTGAGCCTGTATGACTTGTAACACCCGATGTATGAGACAACATGGCGGGTTTACATAATTGTTTTCTAAAGCCCAATTTGATTGAGCCAACGCATCTACCCCTTCTGACATCGGTTCACAGTACCGGCTGTTGAACCTTAACAACTGTGTGTTTTGACAGCTGCCAAATCGATCGATCGTGTGCGGTCCCCATAATTTGTCTTAAAACTTGAACAGACCCGGATGTAGTCGCCAGTTGGCCTTGTCCGGCGTGCGCGACCAAAAATCTGCCTCCGTGTTCAACCGCCCGGCTATATAAGCGGACTCGAGCCAAATTCCATTCGCCATCGCTTCCGCCCATATAGCGACCGCTGTCTGCGATAAACGAAGGCTCGGGCCTCCCATGTGCCTTATGTATGCCGCTGCAGTAATGTTGTCCGTTAAGATTTGAACACGTTTTCCCCTTAATAGTAGCAGAAACGATTTGACTGCCATAAGTACCGCCAGTAGTTCCCTCTCGTTCGACGACTGGAACGAAATTCGCTTGTTCCAGTCTCCCGAACACTGCACCCCTACCCAGATGGGATGCGTCGGTCACGACTTGAGCCTCTAATGTTCTGTGTAAAGTTCTATGTGAGTCTGTACAAACGCGTGCATACAGTAACTTTAGCACTCACAGTTCAAAAAACGTTAATCACCAATTAATCCTCATCGGCGTTGCGGAAGTCACCTCTGGGTGGCCGGCGTGACGGAAACGAACGCTGTGTGAAGGTCTGGTAAACGTCTGTCGGCTGCCGTCCTCCGTTTCCTTGGAAACCACGCTTCGTCCCCGGAAGCTCTGGAAATGGCCCCCGACGATGGAATCGAAGGTCTGCTCACTGCTGCTATAGCGACAGCTGATCGAAGGGTCTCGAGAGACGAAGGATTGAGACCGGAAGTGTTTTTCTGCAACGCTCTAAAGAACCTCGCAGTGTTGTTGTCGAACTGACTATAGACGATTAGCGATGCATACTCGTCTTGATAAAAAACGGCTCTGTGCATGAGCAATTGTAAACAGTTGATCGAGCGTGTTTTGCGATACTTCTGAAGGCTCGATCGTCACCAATTACTTGATCAATGTTGGCTTGCAACTGACTCAGAATGAGCGAATTCCTCAGCCTGTACAGGCGGATTATGCGGTAAACTTGACGGTTCCTGACGCTGACGCGCCAAGGCATCGACCCTTGTATTAAGTCCATCCAGTTTGACTTTTAATTCCGGAATTAAATCCTCAATTTTATCTTCCATCACCGGATTTCAAAAAACACGTCCTCACTCGTGAGTGACCAAGTCGAGAACAAATTACGTCATCGATGACGAACATAGGATATTGGTTGGTCACATGATTCTAATATCCGTGTTACAGGCAAATTATTCAAAATTAAGTCTCTTTGCCTGTCCAAATCCTATTTTTAACGTGCCGTTCGTTGTAAGTCGGTCCAAAACAAACTCGCCTACTGTTTTGCAACCGTTTCAAATTCTACCTGTGATCGCCAATATCTCAAAATGGACTGCTCAATTTTAGCCTCTTCCAACTGCCTTTTCACAACTTCGCTTCCTTCCATCATGATGATTTCGAACAAATGTGGCAGTGCGCCCACGGTAACTATGAAGATCACATGCATCGCTTCCGTAGACTCCGGTGACATCATGATGTTGAATCGTGACATCACAGACATCGCGGATCCGATCAGTATGATGATGAGTGCGACGCGAAAAAGTACCTTCAATATCTGAATGTGTACTGGACGATGTTTTTCGACCAGATATGTGAACAAATCTTGCGGAATACCATACTTGTTGTCTTTAAGGCAGGTTTTCATCAGTATATGTATTTGCTTGATTTTCTCCAATGTTGTGCGTGGGACCTCCAACAGTAAGTTGTTGATTCGGATGCTTTGCACGTCTATTAAGCGCACATTAGTGATTTCCACATGGCCATCCCGAATGAATAGGTGGTTGACCCATTCATCCATTTGTACCGATCTTTCGACTGCGATAGCAAGAAGATCGAAATAAGCATCTCCAAAACTCCGCGCCAGTTTCACTAGATTATACAAAAGAACCAGAAAAAAGAACAGGTAACCAAAAGCAACCGATGGAAACATGACAACTGCAATGAAGCACAAGATGGTTACCTGTGAGATGAATACAAAGCTTTCGAGAAATATCAAGCTCACAATATATGCAAATACAGCTAAAATGCAGCAGCATGCAGTAACTATAAACCAAATATACGGCATCCGGAATAGTCTTCTGGTACAAGTGTAATAAGGTTTTTGTGCAATTATAGTCAACACTGCACCCTTTATTCCGATGACAACGAAGTGAAAGAATGGAACCAGATAAAAAACAATACATAATGCAATCTCAATGGCACACATAAGTATAAGAGACGGGAAAGCAAAAATAATAACACATTTGGTAAATCTTAGCCGTTCAAAACGTTTCTTCTGTATATAGAACAGTTTTCTCCAAAAGCGATCATTAAATAACATAAAGAAACTTGCACAAAACACGGCCGCCGCTCGCTGATATCCGGGCTCCGTTTTTGGCTCCATCATTGCCATTCGGAGAATTTCGTCAACACTTAGGAACAACGGGGACCACGACCTTGGCGTCGGCATCCCATTCTCAACTATCTGCTTTAGACTCCGTGGCATCACTACTAGACACAGTCCCAAAATATAATAGAGACACAATATTCCTACAGGGCCTCCCAGAGCAGGAACAAAGCATTTGCTGGCTGCAGATGGGTTCTCCAAAATGCTGAGAAATCCTGAAGGAGCGCCTCTAGCTATCAGGTCTCCAACAGTGATCTTCACGCGATCGCCGATGCCGTCTTTGTACATAAACACTCTCGCAAAGAGAAATGTTGGAACTAGAAGCAAACAAATCAGTCGGCGTGATCTGGAGTATAGCACGGGGTGGTGTTCTTTGAAGCCTTTGAATAACCTGCCTGGAAGGTGCCACAAGGTCAGTGGCGACATTCCATCCAGAAAGACCCACTTATCCTCCCTTTCTGTCTTTGCAGGCATGAACGTACTAAGTTCCGAGATAATTTCAAAGTCATAGGACTGAATTAATTCATCTTGTCCTAGAAAGTGATAACAGCGAAACATCAAAATTGGAAAATATAACATGATAATGATTCCCAAAACATATGGCCCAAAGGTGCTTAACGTCCATTTGCGCATATTTTGCTTACATGTTGGACTCGTGTAGTTGTTTTTGTTGTAATCATACGTGGAACTGCAACACGAATACTGCATAAACGACGTTGGATAATTAACATATTGCCCGGCTGCGTATTCAAAACTTGAATTAACGCCTTCAATTTCAGTAAGATAACAGAACAAAATTGTTTCAAAGCTATGCAGTTTGTCTTCTGCTACATTAAAAAACATCTCCGACAGGGCTGTTGCAATATTTACGATGGAATTGTTTTCACCAAAGTAAACTAGACAATTTCTATAATCAGTATCATCAAATGTAACGTCTAGAATCACATCATCTACTTCTATTGACTTCGTGTCAAGCAGGGAGAAGGACAAAATGCCATAGTCAATGCTCCAGTGTAAATACGGGTGATGTTCGGGGCCTGTTTCGAATGTCCAAAACATTATATGCGGATTAATCACTTCGGGCATACTTCGTTCAACCACAAACGAACTGTTGAAGCCAATTCGGAATTTAACAAAATCTGGGTCATGGCGTCGAAGTTTGTTGTTGAAATTTGTCTTGCTGACGTTTGCTACACGGAATTCGCACAGTGGTAGGTCAAAGTAAGGCGTCGAGACCACTGTGGACGTCGTCGTTATGGAGAACGGCTCCTTTATTTCCATGGTCTTGGTAAGATGAGCACTAGATGGGCACAATGACAGTGCAGTTATTAACACAGTGTAGAAGGCTGACACCTTTGACACCTGGAAAGACAACAACAGCGCATGTCAATACAAACCCAGCAATCAAGCTCACAAATATGGGCCCGATTGAGGATTTTACTTGGAAAATATGCCATATGACTACCATGGGGGACCCATAAACATCTTTCTGTTAATATCAGATTCATATGGGTCCCCAGCAAGCAAACCCATATGTGTCTCCAGCAAGCAAGCCTATATGTATTCCTAACAAGCCTGGATCCTTAGCAAGGAAGCTCATATGTTTGCGCACTAAGCAAGCCCATATGTATACCCAAGCAAGCCTATATTGGCCACCAGCCAGCAAACCCATATGGATACACAAGCAAGCCTGTATGGATCCCCAACAAGCAGGACATATGTATACCCAAGCAAGTATATACGTAATTACTTTGTCTCCTTGGTCTGTCTGTCAGTCGGTCTGTTCCGAAACTTTCTTTCGACTTAGTATCTCGTTTCCACGAGTAAGTATCTGTTTTCTACGAGTTTGTAGTTCGTTCCCTCGAAACATTTAACTTGTTCTCACGAGTAAATATCTCGTTCCTACGAGTTTGTATCTCGTTCCCACAAGTAAGTATCTCATTCCCACTAGTTATGATCTCGTTCTCAGGATTTTGTATCTCGTTCGCTCGACACACTTAACTCGTTTCCTCGAGTTAATATCTCGTTCCCACGAGTTAATATCTCGTTCCCACAAGTTTGTATATCGTTCTTACAAGTAAGTATCGTTAATATAGAACGAGTAAAAAACAGTATTACATGTCACCTCTGTGCCGCTGTAGTAACTCCCCATGCATTGAAGGATTTTGAAATAACTGGGAACAAATGTTAACCTATATGAGATGGTGTGTCGCGCGCAAGAACCAGTTGGCTTCATTAAAGGTCAATGTCATACTTTGAGATCAAATGTCAAAACTAAGGGGCTTCTTGTCAAAATACTGCTTGTGTTTTTCTTACATGGGGGGATTTTCAAATGTTATTATAAATGAATTTAATCTTGACATGGTATGCTGCAAGCAAGAACCAGGCCTGTAGCTTAAAGGTCAAGGTCACATTTACAGGTAAAAGGTTACAAATAAGAAATGCTATTTGTGTTCCATGTTGCATTGTACCTACAAAGAGGGATTCTGCTATAACTTGGAACAAAGTGCTTACCTAAATGTAAGGATGTGTCCCAGGCAAGAACAAGGTTTGTGGTATAAAAGATCACACGTCAAGGTCAAATATAAGACATAAGTTTCTGCAGAAAGCAAAAGTTTGTCCAACATGGAATGATTTTGAAATAACTTGTCTGAAGAGATGATACTCATTTTGAGATGCACGCAAGGACCAGGTCTGTAGATGAAAGTTTCATGTCATTATTCAAGGTCAAAGGTAAAAATAGTTGTCCAGGGCATATTTTGTACTCTCTTTGCATTTTAATCCCATTTTTTCTGTTATGCAGGTCTTCTTGTCAGACAAGACATTTTTCTGTATCAAAGCAATATAACTGCTAACCCTTTCATTAGTGTAAAAGCAGTATGTGGAGGTATTAATCACCTTTGGTGATAGATGTAGTTATATATTTGTTGTTACAAAATGGTCTGTGATTGCATACGTTACATACTCACTGATAAAAAAATTATTTTGTCAAAATTTTCTCCTTAACTTTAAGATAGCATGTATTGTTTTAATTTGATTTTTATGTGAATATTATCAATAGGTTTCTTCTTTAAAAGTTGTATGCGAATTGTTATAGAAATGTTTTATGGCAATCCATTTTCTAACATTTTCTACTTTAATATAACTGCTTAGTGCAGGTAGTCTACATACATGACATAAAAGACTCGTTATAATACACATTAGTTAAAAGTATTCAAAGGCTCTATTAATGATCGTCTGCTCCCAAATATACTGTATAACATACCCGTTTATAAATCACCAGCTATTTGTATGATTTAAATATATAATACATTTTTGCAAGCATAGTGACCTTTAAAAAAACTGTCTTACAACCTTTTTCTCAACTAACATAATTAAATTAACGTAAATGTTTGTAACCTTGTGCAACTGTTATATCATTTTTTACTCGCATTTAAGTAACCATTGCTATTATTATTTAATATATATAGTTATCATTAAGAACACTGAAATTTACTTACATTTTCGGCACTATGTTCTATCCCGTTCTGTGACATTTTATTACCGATTAAACCAATAAAACGGGTTTTACCAATGTCTACACTTTGTCGTTCGAATACAGTTT
The DNA here is from genome assembly GCA_027627225.1 of Congeria kusceri. Lineage (NCBI taxonomy): Eukaryota > Metazoa > Mollusca > Bivalvia > Myida > Dreissenidae > Congeria > Congeria kusceri. Next base: position 42,233,048 of record CM051036.1, on the reverse strand, counting down.
TGTTTCCGATCGAGCTCTAAGCCTGGGAATAATGGGACATTTGTACATGTTCTTCTTTCCCTTGGCAATAAATGAAGTGTTCCATTACTGACATGCGCGATGTAAGTGGAGGAAAGTAATAACATTATGTGCGGAAGGAGGAAGTTGCTTGCGATTAAACATTCAGTTATATGTTGTACTATTTATTCTCGAGTATCGATTCAAATAATGAAATGTATATGTAATTTTGCTGTAAAATAATTATATATTATAACATATAATAACAGTTGCACTGAGTTCTCGACATCATTGTCTTGCAGTGTCCACGCTTTATTTAATTGGCAATAATTTAGTTTGAATATTGGTATAATAGTGTTATTGTTGATGTTATGAAAGGTCAAACACTCTAAACACTGAATATAATATATTATTATTTTGCCGACTTAATAAAGATTGATCACAAATAGAAATACCATCTTCTCTTAACCTAAAGATAACCATATTTCTGGTCGAAAGCATTAGTTTGCTTTCTTTTACGGTATATATCGACCTAGACTATCCAATGCACTTCAGAATACTAAACATAAAGTCTTGTATTGTTAGTGTAACGTACGAGCAGTTGATGCTGGTTGAGATTAATGCTGTTATTATTGAGAAGAATAACATGAAATAGGTAATAAAGGAAGATGAGTTAGCTTGATTTAAAACTAGTGTCGAATGTAAAGTATAATTTATAAATTAAATGAAAACCAATGGCAAGATATGACATTGTTGAATTAATGTTAAATGGTGAATAATTCTCACATACTAGTATTGTTGACGTTTGGTAAACAGGTTACACACAACTAAACAAAACTGATTAAGTTTTGCAAAGCGTAGGTCGAGGGTATTTTTGTCACATTACCCACGCCTCCGATTTTTGAATCGTCCCGATCAGCTTCGACTTGCCAGAACCCAGAATTCATGTCCAAGCATAAAAACCATTTATTCGCAGCTAATTTGTCCAGACTCTCGTCGATACGCGGTAAAGGGTATGCATCCCTGATAGCCACATCATTTAGACGCCGATAGTCCACACAGAACTTGTGGGTTCCATCTTTCTTGCACACAAGAACAATGCTTGTTGCCCAGGGACTTGTTGATGGTTGCAACACATCTTTCCTGAGCATGTCATCGACTTCCGTATCTACTTCCGCATTCATGTGGATTGGGGACACGTCTTGGGGCCTGCTTAATTGGTTGTGCATCCCCTGTTTGCATTCGGTGTCTTATCACACCGGTTCGTCCAAATCGGAATCGTTCTCGGAGAAAACATCCGAGTATTTGAGAAGCAGACTTGCGACATCTCTCTGTTGTCCAGAATCCATGCCATCGATGGTTCGAACATACAAATCTTTGAGATGCTCGGGCATTCTAGCTGCTTCCTGTGTTCTACTTTCTGTGGATCATGAACCTCTTGAACCGGACTTGCGTTCGCAATATGAGTGCCTGGATACAGAGTCTGTAGCTCATGGTTCGGATTCCAAATGCGAACAGGTACAAAAGTTTGATCTCTGGTCATTTTTTTTGCAACCAAGCCCTTACCTACTTCAACAAACTTAATGTGTACAATTTTTCACTTGAGATTCCTTGTCCTGGAATTTTCCCCCTGACAATCATCTCAGACATGGGCGGAAAGTTTTTTTTTCAGCCACGACAACTCGATAACATGGTTGCCTTCTTGATATTCCATCTTATTACTGGAACCATCTAAATCGAGGCTATTTGTAGGGAAGTTGATAATAACCCAGTTTTCACTATAGTAATTTCATTTATTTGGTCCTGCACTGCTCTATATATGGATGACACAGCTAATATTTCTTTCAAACTGTTTTACATGCTTATACATCAGTAGTTGACGCCTTATACATCAGTAGTTGACGCCTTATACATCAGTAGTTGTCGCCTTATACATCAGTAGTTGACGCCTTTTTTAAGGCAGATCCTCCTTGTGTTGGGATCGAACACGAACAATACGGCACCACAGCGACTCCGTGACACTCTAAAAGTTGACCATGTTTCATCAAGCGAATACATTGAAACACACATAATTACTCTTTTGTTTAAACAACATACTTATACTTTAGGAATTGATTACACGCGTTACGTACATTTAAGTACAAATAAATACCTTATTACTTATCAAATTAAATCCATATACTGTAAATATACAACCAAGATTGTTTTGGAGTTCACACCTTAGTCTCGCGAAGAAAAAACATGTTTGTATTACGGCGTCTCTGATGGTTTTTAAAACTCGTACAAAAATGGAAGACAAAGTCAAAATGACATAATTATGTACCTCTTTTTTCAGGTGAGAGACCAGCAATTGTCGATGTTAACATTTGGCCTGACGCGAACAGAATACCGCTGCTCTTCAAACACTTCTCACCGGAAGTGACGTGAAATCCAGAACGATTTCCGGTGTTTACGACATGGATGCACAAAATGTCGGAAATCCTTGCGGTGAAGCAGACGAAAATACCCGATCATATATTTAAAGACTTCTTGATTTCTGTGAAAAATAAGGCAGCCAATTACGACATATGTTTAGCTGAGTGACAAAACTACGAGTACTGTACGGACGAACACACATGCCTCTGGGGTGGAATATGATAAACAATAGATGTGTAATGTGTCTAAATGAATAATTAATGATAAATTTGTGACCAATGCTTAAATTTGTAACTACATGAAATTTCGCTGATCACTGGTGCCGGTAAAAACATGAAATCGCTGATAACTGGTGCCATTATTTGTACACCCAATCACTTCAGGACGTTATATCTCTAATATAAAACAATGAACAATTCTGAAAATTGGTGTGGTTACTGGTGGAGCAATGCGCAAAAAGTCTGTGGACTAAGATTTTTGCAAAATAAGCTATTTGCGGCGATAAAACTATATAAACTTGACAAAATACATCGAAAACACATAATGTTCGATTTTAACTTGCCTTTTCTTGGAATATATAAGGTTCTGTAACTTTATATTTTCTGTGATGACTCTTTATTGCTTCTGACATCTTTATATAATATTATTTTTTTTAGAAAATCAAAGCAAAAAAGTATAAAAACCAATATATACAAACCCACCGTCTCTCCTTTTTCGTCTTCGCTGGAAAGTGTTGCATTCGCTGATAGGGAGCCGGTACTACGGTGTGAGAATGAACATAATTTCCTGCAAATTCAACACATCTTTCCGCAAAAAGGACAAAATTTTCTGCAAAATGAACACAACGTTATGCAGCCTGAACACAACTTCCTGCAAAATGAACATAACTTTCTTCAAAATGAACACAACTTTCTGCGGACTGAACTTAACTTTCTGCAACATGAACGCAAATTTCTGCAAAATGAACAAAACTTTCTGCAAAGTGAACTTTAACATTTTGCTAAATGCATGAACACAATCGTCTGCAAATTGAACAGAGTGAAGAACACAATTGCAAATTGTTTGAAACGAATAGCTGGCTGCCTATGCTATATTAGCACTTCCAATGGCCAAAAGAACCAATGGCTTCAAAAAGTTCTGAAATAATCATTGAAAAAGAAATATTTTTTTTACGTTATAAAAAATATTTCAAAATCACTGGGAATGACGGACATAATATTTTTTAGCAAACTACACATTAAAAAAGAACCACGTAATTGGGACCTGGAACACACATGCGTAATAATTAATCGGATTGATAAACGAGACCAAATGAAATTTAAATGGCGGATAGGCAGATTTGGTCCAAAATCGGTTCTGCAAAACACTGGTTTCACCACACTGTCATCAGGATTATCGGTGTAACGTTAAACATGTTTAGCTAGGTTCAAACAACGTGAGTGCGTGAACCTTGATACCGCTATGAAAAGCGTTACATAATTGCTTTAGCCGATTATAGATAATACATTCTTCCAGTGTCCCAGAGCTATGTGCATATCCAGCAACGTACATCTTTTAACGAATTGATTGATGGCTCTGGATTTGTGTGAGGTTTTAACAGAAAGGAGGATTTCGAACAAGTGAGTCAGGTACTGGACGTGATTTCGAACAAGTGAGTCAGGTACTGGACGATGTTTTTCCACAAGATAGGTGAACAAATCTCGCGGAATACCATACTTGTTGTCTTTAAGGTAGGTTCTTCTCCTTATATGTACTACTAATACAACTACAACAACAACTACTACTACTACTACTACTTTTACTACTACTACTACAACAACAACTACTAATACTACTACTACCACTACTACTACTACTACTATTATTACTTCTGCTACTACTACTACTTCTACTAATACAACTACTACTATTACTACTACTACTTCTACTACTACTACTACAACTACTCCTACTACTACTACTACTTCTTCTTCTACTTCTACTAATACAACAACAACTACTACTACTTCTACAGCAACAACAACAACTACTACTACTACTACTACTAATACAACAACTTCTACTACTACTACTACCTGACATTTCAAAATGTATTTGGACTCAGAATATTGAAAATTATATTATGAAAAAAACTGAATTAATTGAGTACCTGTATGTGTCTATTTATGTATATGTTATACTGTATATGTACATACGGTATTTTGTAAATAGTTGTTATATATAAGCATAATGAGGTGTGTAACTGTGAATGTGTGTGTGCATGATTCTACATGATCTTATGTTTAAATATTTATTGTTGTGTTCTAATGCATGTTCAATCACTGAAAGGTGGAAATAAAGAGTATATATGTATATATATATACAACAACAACAACAACTACTACTACTAGAACAACAACAACAACAACTACTACTACTACTTGTATTATGTTCGATCCCTTTCTGTGACATTTTATTACTTATAACCTAATACAACGGGTTTTACTATTTAAGGTAGTCATACACTAATGGTCATGATCACAAATGTGTATAATTTTTTTTTCATCATAATCTACAATCAATAAGACACTGTATTTGAAAATTTAAAGACGTTTTACCGTGTAATAAAAAAGTTATTAGTATATTTGTAATGCCACCCCCTTGGACAAAAAAATTGCTCAAGCAGACATGATGTCATATTAGAAAAAGCCACAAAACATGTTCATGTTTTTTATTTTCAACATATTTTAAACTTCATAACCGTTACATGGGCATCTATAAGCAGAATAATAACAACTGTGTGATGTTTATATAAACAATATAAAGAAAAACAATAAAATATGTACAGTACCCCTATCGAAAATGAGGACAAATTCAACTAACTTGAAAATGAGTGTGCATACTTTAAAGTCAGTTGTGATCACATAGGTAAAGGGTATAGGTTAATTGAGCCCATTAAAATTATGTACATACTTATGCAAATGAAATACCAAAAAAGTATAACTTTGACCGTCGCATAACAGAAATATTTGCAGCTTAAGTATACAGGGGTCGGTTTTGAAAACCTAGTACAGTAACGTGCCAAATGCTGTTTTTAGTACATATCACAACTGAACATGTCACAAGACTTCATAAATTCTAATATTCTGATTCCAATAACAGCTTGGTGACTTAAACTATTATTTTAGACAACTAATACAACTAAATACTAAAAATTGTTACTATAATTAAGTATTAGTCACTCGGAAAACAGTCGTCACAGAAAACTGTAGTGGACACAAATGCCAACATACAGGACCCATGACATCCAATAACTGAATGAATTATCCAACCATCTTTTAACATAGTATTTACATAAAAACAAACTGACATGCTTATGTTGCAAAGAATAAAATCATTTAATATTAATCCTGTAGCAACAGTTGTAGAGGTTAACAAAGTACTAAGGGTAAAACACAAGAAGAACTGAATAGTTTTAGTTTCTGTTGATCTAGCATATATCTTTTTTATGTAGTTTAAAAATACATTTATTTCCATTTATATACAATTAAAAAAGACTATACATTATCATAATCATACATAAAATATACAACTTTGTGATGTTAACAGCAATCATATATTGACAAATAAGCAAAATGTTAAAGTACCCCCTCTAAAAACAAATTATAACACTTTTATAAAATGTGCTTTCAACTTCAAAGTGAATTGTGGACTATTGTTCAAGTGTATGTGACCCGCCAAAATTAATTTTATTGTTAATACAAATAAACAATGCAAAACTATCAACTTTTACCAAGAATGGGTTTAAGAATTAACAACAGTTATTTGTAAAATGACATATTTAAACTAACATTGTGACTGTCACACACTCTAGTTTATTCAAATTTCTTACTTGATTAAGTTGAAATAAAAGTTTAGGAGCTTTACATGTAATTTTGGGATTAAATTAAAAACTGAAACACCTAACTTATTTGCTATTTAACTCAATAATTACTCAAAGTGTATCAGCAAATTTAACACAAACTGTTGTAATTGCATGTTGTAGTATTGCAAAAATATATTTTACATTTGAATACAATAAAGTTAGTTAATGCTATTGAGTTAATAATATGAATAATATTTAACCCATATTAAATAATAAATAACTATGTTATAATTAATTTTGTTCATATAATAATCCATGAAAAAACTTACTTGATTTTAAGCATGGTAACATGTCATTGCTGTCAAAGCAACATTTTAAAAAATTATCAAGTACATGTATTAATATAACTAAAAGATGATACTTAAAAGTGTACTTCAAAACTTTTGTCAACATGGGCACAATAATGCAGATCATTAAATTAAAAGTGTTCAATGCAAGAACAGAAGCACTGTAATCTTGATGATTGTTGTTGAAAATTCTTCTTGTGAAATATAGTTTCCTGGACCTGTGTATTGTTGTGAAAAATTTAACTGATGAACTGTTTTGTTTTTTTCAAAAGTCCATGATGATTTGTCTAGAATAAGTTATAAATGTTGCCATTGATGTGACATCAGGGAACCTGAGCCAGGAAGCTGCAAATACAAATTATTTAGTCTATATTTTATAAGTACAAGTAACTAAAACATAATCATTGTTAACTTCAGACATTGAGAACATAGCTCCATTTATTAGACTTTAGATGTCAGATTATGGATCATTTTTTTCAAATGTGAATCAAATAACGCACAAATTATAGGAATCCGGTGCAATATTTACAAATCAAAAGACATTATAAATTAAACAAATAATATATTTTTCAATAGAAAATGGTTTTGAATGAGATCTGAATAAATATAAAATCATATACTTGTATTAAATCACTTAATATTGGTGTTCATATATTTAACAAATAAATTAATTCCAAGTTCAAACACCATTGTCAAACAAACCTGTATGCAATGTGGTGCAAATATTAAGCCAGTCTTCTCTTGATTTCAACTTGATTGCATTTATACAACACTATTCATGAGCCAACAGTCTATTCTGGCACCGAAGTAGCTAGTAACGTTCAAAGGAGTAAAATGTTCCACATACAATTGTCACCGATACAAGTCCACGATAGCACTGTTTGTGTTGGTAGATATTTTCAGAAATTATAACAACAAATTCCACAGTCCTTCATAAGGCTCCCACTTCGAGAGATTGTGTACCGTAGATAGATACATCGTTGATAATTACACCAGTATAGAAAACGTATCAACACGCTCACTTTGATCAGTAAATACGTTCACAGCCTTTTTGGTGGTTCATTGTTTGTGTTTAGACAATATATTTAAGTGATTATAAACTGACAGAGTAAACGATAATGGGCGCCGCCATTTTGATAATCACGAAGCCAAAACGCAATATTTTTTATTTATGCTCAACAAATAAAATAAACATTAATTCTGTCGAATAATTGCAGTTGCTAACCAAAAAGTAAATTTTTCGTTTTAGTCTATGGTTTATTTACAAAATGCACGATGTTTATTTATGTATTTTTTTTTGCGATTATTGTCGTCCGACGGTTGTCCGAAGTATGCCGGAAGACACCGATACGTTACGAACTGAGTCGATATTACCCGATTTCATTAGTGTGTGACTATCTTAACTTTATCTAACATGTGGCGTTCGAATTCAAGTTTGCTTCTGACCTAGCTCGAGTGTGCAACAATTTGATAGTATTACCGGTATTCACGGTTGGTTAGGCCTACTCCGTGCACATTTTTGTCGCCTTGGAATAATGGGGTACTTCTTTTCTTGGCGATAAATCAAGTGTCCCATTAAAGTCGTCTGAGATGTCAGTTGACATAAGTAATACAGTTGTGTGCCGAATGAGGAAGTTGTTTGCAATTAAACATTGAATTTACGGTTTTTTGAATTTAACATAATAACAGTGGCTTAACATCATTTTCTTTCAGTGTCCACGCATTATTTAATTGGCAATAATTTAGTTTTAAATATTGATATACCGGTAATAATATTATTGCTGTTTTTATGAAACGTCAAACACTCTTAAACACTGTCAGAATACTAGTACAATATGTATTATATTTCCCGACTTAATTTAAAACATACCAAAATATACTTTGCCTAGCCTAGCCAATGCACTTACGAATACAAACAAGAAATGTCTTAAAAAAAGACAATCGGCGTTAAAATTAATATTGAGATGCCATTTTTTATCCGAAATATAATACAAGAGGGAAAAGATGATCGGTTACGTGACTTCTCGAACCCCAGCTGTTTTGGTCCCAACTAAGGAGACTCCTCGGACTGTAGATTTTTCGGACACCATAAGAAAACTTATCGGACCCAAAATTAATTTGAGATAAACTCAAACATTATTAATGTGTGTACCGTGAATAAACCGATCATTCCTTCCATGTTTTCACCGGTGATAAATGAATAACCTAAATGCTAGTAATTTACGTTACTATAATTGTTACATGAATTCGTCAGTCAAATTTAACATATTAGCATTGTCCGAAAATAATTGCATAAATGAATGAAACTTATTATATATCAGACGAGTGTACATAGTTATGTTAAATAATATACTATACGTATCACAAGTTTTGCAAATATTGTATTCATGCTACGCAAATGAAGTAAAAGTAACATTTCGACGTATTATGCACCTTTCAATGCTTTTATTCCATTCATTATATTCCCCCCGGGGGGGGGGGGGGAGCGGCGGGCATATAGGGGACTTTAGACTGAAAGCGATTCCCGACAGGCGGGAATTTGACATTCCGAATGATTCCGGGTCCCGGGGTAATAGACTTTGGTCGGATTTTTAGATCCTTGTAATACAGGCCCCAGGCCATTTGATAGACGTATAGCATCTCCCACTGAGGGGATTTAGACAAGTATGTTTGACTCTAAGGTGGGGAATTAGACCCCAAAAAATAAAATTTGTTTAATTCCCCTGGGTCAGCCCGCCGCTCCCCCCCCCCCCGGGGGGAATATAATGATAGGTGCATTACGAGACTTCTTTCACCACATTTTATTTATAGAAAGATGTTAAATATATTTTAAAATGGAATAAAATCTACTCTATAAGTTAATAGAAAGATGCAAATATAAATCATTCTTAATAAAACGCAACCGCAATTGAAACATAAATTAACACGCACAGTAAGTTTATAAATATAAATTCCCCATTTATTGAAATTCTCGGATTTATGATTCTCCGGACGCTTATTGATGAATGTATATTAACGTAGCTATACCACGCGCTATTTTTAGAATGATGCACCCTTTATCTCGAGTGTGTTGAATACGCTGGAATAGACCAGTTCATACCGATCTTCGCGGAATATCTACGTATGGCTCCGAAGGGTTTTAGAGCGCAATAATTCTCAAACAAGAAATGTCTTTAAAAAAGACAATCGGCGTTGAAATTAATATTGAGATGTCATTTAAAAATTACCTAAACAGACGGCCAAGATGATCGGTTACGTAACTTCTTAGACCCCAGATTTTTTGGTCCCCACCAATAAGAGGAGACTTATTGGACCCCAGATTTTTCGGACTCTATAAGAAACCTTCTTGGACCCAAAAGTTAATTTGAGATAAATTTATTAATTTAAAAATTAAATAAAATTATTATTAATATATATGCTGTGAATAAACCAATCATATAGCTCCATGTTTCCACCAGTGGTATATGAATAACCAAAATAATTTAGGTTAACATAATTGTTATCTGAATTTGTCAAGTCAATTAAACAAATTAACAATGTAAGAAAATAATTTCGGGAATGAATTAAAATTATTATTTATCAGACGAGTCTATATAGCTATTTATAGTACCGGTAATATTCCATTCATGTTAGTTATCTAATATAATAACGATTTGAAGTCAAATAAGCATTTATACTGTGTATCCCAATAAAAAGCAATAGTCAGGGAACATTCAGCGATTTTTGAAATGTTCAGACTTTATTTTTGATAACGCAACCATAAAAATTCAATAGGCTTTGACGATTTTAAATTATATCAGTAGAAATATGCTATATCAGGGGTTCCTGTGTATAATTAGTATTGCAAATTGTGTATTCATGCTACGCGAATAACAATTCGACGTATTCCGAATCTTCTGTCATAGCATTTTATCTACAGAAAATGTAGCATCTTTTTATAGATTAAATAACATCTACTGGAGAAGGTGATAGAAAGATGCAATAATAAATAATCGTTTATAAATCGTAACCACAATTTTAATTCAAGTTAACAGTAAGTTTATAAATATAAATTCCCTATTTATTAAAATTTTAGGTTTATGATTCTCTGAACGCTATTATTGATGCATGTTTGAGTATATTAACACAGCTATACAACGGTTGCTAGCTACGCGCGCTATTTTTAGAATGACACTACTGATTCTGGAATGTGATGAACTCGCTAGAATCAATGGGCTACATGGAACGGCAACACTGTGAATGAGATTTATGAATGGGAACATTGCAGAATTGCTATTTATAGAGCGTATACCGCTTATATAAATGTTGGCTAAACAAAATAGTTATTTCGTTACGGGAATGAATATAGCATTCTGTTTATGGCATACAATGAGAAAATACGTTCATAATTAGCCTCAGTTCTAAAGTATATGTTGAAGATATGTTTATAACTTCATTTTAACCGCTTATGTAAACAATTATGTAAATTTGTAATCCCCCAAAGTATGCAACAGTTATTGGTTTACGTTAAACCATTGTTTGAAGTTTGCATTCCCTAGATTTAGAAAATGTGCCCAATTCTATTGGTATTCAATTTTCCCGCTGCATAATTATCGCAAGAAAATCTGGGTCAAAAGTGATCTTAGACAGGTACGCCGAAAAAGTGGATCATTGTAATTGCTATTTATAGAGCGTGCAGCTGATGTAGGCTTAACAAAATAATGATTTCATTATGTGAAAAATTATTACATTAAGTTCATGACATACAATGAGTAAAATTTTTCTTAATTATGTTAAGTTCTAGAGTGTATGTCGAATATATGTTTATACCTTTATTTTAACCGTTTCGCAAACAATTATGTAAATTTTAATCCCCCAAAATATGCAACAGTTATTGGTGAACATCAAACCATTGTTGTAAGTTTGCATTCCCTGAAAGTAGAAAATGTGCCCAATTCTATAGGCATTCAATTTACCCGCTGCATAAAATTATCGCAAGAAATCTAGGTCAAAAGTGATCTTAGGACTTTTTTGCCGACAAATAAAGCCTGGTACTGTATTGTTAGGTTCGTGAGATAGGAAGGCGTATTAATAAAGCCTGGTACTGTATTGTTAGGTTCGTGAGATAGGAAGGCGTATTAACAGAATAAGTAATTGTTGTCATTACCTAAATGTTTAATTATTTCAGTTATTAACGCAGTGACGTTTATAACTAGTGTTGCACGTTGCATTCGGAAATTATATCGGTAAACACACCAGCTTTGTGTGAAATTTTTGTCAACATATAAATATGGTTTATTCAATATACATCAGACATACAGTCCATGAGTATACATGAAATATACACAAATATAATAAATGCATGCATAGTGGTCATCTGTGTTTTACTAATTATCGACTGAATTAAGCATACATAAATTACAACAGGTTGCGCATATAAATACAAATATTAACAATGCTATAGTCAACAACAGCAAAATATCAATTTAAATGAGTATTTAATAAATATACAAAGCAACATGCGAAGCGAGAAGGCAGGTGTGAATACAGTTACGGTAATATTAATCGTAATAATATGTATATTTGTTTCTTTGAATAAACGCTTTATGGACATACATAGGTAAATTTATGTTAATAATTGTCGGATTGCATTAATCTATAAATTTTGGTACATTTGGTCTTTTCCAGTAATACTTCTTAATATATAATTTTCTATATATAATAATATATAATATAAGGATAGTGTACGTGTTACATAACACAAGAGAGTTATATCCCTGGGGCTCATACCACTGTACTCGTATACTCATACTAGAACTCCGCGAGTCGGATGTTTCGCTTGACGGAGCATAACTAAAGTACCATACGAGCAATTATGCCGTATTCCAAACTTAACATTCTTTCTAGGCCTACTATAACATCCCTAAAGTTTCATAAAGATTGCACAAAAACGACTCAATTTATTGTCTGCGCAAATCTTATTTGAACTATTTTTTTTATAAAAAGGGGAGGGGGGGGGGGGGCAAACTCAAGTATGATAAGAGCAATTATGCCGAAAATCGAACTTAACCTTCCTCTTATACCTACTAACACTTCCATAAAGTTTCATAAAGATTGAACAAAAGCTTCTCAAGTTATTGCCTGCACAAACTGAAAAGGACGCCGCCGCCGACGTCAACAACGCCGCCGACTCCACCAAAAGTAACCTCTGTATGTCGCTTTTTCTGGCGACACAATAAAGTATATAAATTACGACTGCAACATAACGCTCGAAATTATAACCAACACAAATATAATTATGTTGTGGCTGCCGTTGGAGGGTGGTCAATTCATATAATCGCTATTAAAGCTAACAACCAGTAAATTAAATTCCCATACGGTCCCAATGTAAAATGACAGGCCATTTTTCTCAACTTTCCTTTATTTCAGATGTTGCAATTCTGGTCTCTTTTTAAAGATGTATCTTTCTACTTCCTATTTCGATATGATTATTACAGCATAAACACTTGCTATTGCGCATTTAATTTGAGTTGGTATGCATACATTCTATTTATGAATAAGTATCGAAATATTGTATGATGTGTCAGTTAACTCGATAACCCAATGGAAAGTACCTAAATTTCCTAACAACTCAATGTCGTATGATGCTGAATCGAAATTTGTTTCAGTATTCAGGAAGTGTTCGACGCATCGGTGGGAGTGTGTTTAAGAGTAAACATATGTATTTCATTGTTGTCATTTAACCCGTAGTAAACAAGTATAGACGCTAAGGAATAATATTAACAAACGTTGCATTGGTTTTCATTCGACATATTTTAATCGTATGACATACTGATGTAGTGAGCATTCGTTGTATGTAGACAAGTGTAATGTACAATCAAGCAACGTTAGACCGTTAAGCATCACTTAGTACTGGATAAAGGAATCATTGTCTAGAAGTTTTCTATGTTGAAGCACGTCCATTTAATAGTCGATTAAAAATACTATTTGCAGAGGTTTGTTTTAGAGACCAACTAACTTTTTAAATGCTCGAATGCATACTGTGTTTACTAATGCCAACTATGTTCAATTTTTTTAGAAGTTATACAACATATTTTTTAATCCCCCGCCGCGAAGCGGGAGGGGGGGTTATAGGAATGCCCTCCGTCCGTCCGTCCGTCTGTCCGTAACATTTTCGTATCCGCCCCATGTCTCCTATACCCTTTGAAGGACTTTCATGAAACCTGGCTCAAATGTTTAGGTCATTGAGACGATGTGCAGAAGGCATGAGTCAGTCACGCCGGCTGAAGGTCAAGGTTTACACTTGAAGGTCAAATATTCGAGCCTCCACTGTGTGTCCGCTCCATATCTCCTATACCATTTGAAGGACTTTCATGAAACTTGGCTCAAATGTTTAGGTCATTGAGACGATGTGCAGAAGGCTTGAATTAGTCACGCCGGCTCAAGGTCAAGGTCACACTTGAAGGTCAAATATTCGAGCCTCCATTTCGTGTCCGCTCTATATCTCCTATGCCTTTTGAAGGATTTTCATGAAACTTCGCTCAAATGTTTAGGTCATTGAGATGATGTGCAGAAGGCATGAGTCAGTCACGCCGGCTCAAGGTCAAGGTCACACTTGAAGGTCAAGGTCACACTTGAAGGTAAATTCTTGAACCTCCATTTTCGTGTCCGTGTTTCATGTCAGCTCCATATCCCCTATACCCTTTGAAGGATTTTCATGAAACTCGACTCAAATGTTTTGCTCATTGAGACCATGTGCAGAAGGCATAAGCCAGTCACGCCAACTCAAGGTCAAGGTCACACTTGAAGGTTGAATGTTTGAGCCTGTATTTTCATGGCCGTTTATCGCCTGTGCCCTTCGTTGTGCAGAAGGCATGGAGCAGTCATGCCACCTCAAGGTCAAGGTCACACTTAAAGGTCAAATGTTTGAGCCTCCATTTGTGTGACAGCTCCATATCTAAATTTCTGAAACTGTACCTTCATATCTGGTCCAACTGTGCCAGACTAAGTTCAGTGTGATACTTCAAAGTCACCTTTAAAATCTAATGAAGGATCACGGCGGGCGATATAGCTGTCCATTGGACTGCCTTGTTAAATTGAAAGTAAAAAGATGCATCTCTTGAATGACTTGCGACTTTCAAAAGCTGATACATGTAATAGAGAAACATACGAAAAAGGCCAGTATATTTTGCCATTGCACCACGAAAAAGTATCTATTTAATGGACTTGTTTCACAATATAAAACATCTAGACCCATGATCCTTTATGTTAGATGGCACACGAAAATCATTTGAAACTTTAATAAATGTATCGAAAAATTTGCATCAATATCGGGTCTAACAGTCAACAAAAGAAAATGTAAAATTTTAAAATTGGGTGCATTTAAATCAAGTCAAATTCAATACTATAAACATAAAAAGTTAATTTGGAACTCCCAACATGCCACAGCTCTGAGAATCAATTTCAGTAATAAATCTGAGGAAATAATCGAACTAAACATACCAATTAAATGAATTTGAAAGTTGTTTAAATTTAAATAAATGGAAACGATGGAAATTATCACCGATGGGAAAAATAACAGTTTTTTAAAAATGTTTTTCATTTCCAAAACTAGTTTACCCTCTAACTGTTCTCCCAAATCCACCAGATAACATTATTAAACAAATAAAATCGATAAGTTTTAAATTTCTCTGTGATGAAGGTGGTCTGAAAATGCTTAATATTGACCTTGTCATTGAATCGCTCAAAGCAAGTTGGGTTAAACGATTTATTTTCCAAACAGAATCTAAATTAATACAAATCTACACCAACATGTTAGATGAATTCGGTGGTTCGTTAATATTTAAATCAAATTAAAAACCCACTGACGTTAAAACCACAAATATAAAATCCGAGTTTCTGAAATATGTTATACACGAGTGGCTTTGCGCGTCCTTTAACGATGACCTCATGCTAATCCAAAAAACAACTTATGTAGAATAATACATTTATAAAGCATAATAACAAAACGCTATTTTATAAAACATGGTTTGAAAACGGCGGAATACAACTTTTAGAAAATATATATTTAATTTCAGAACCAACCAATGTTACACTTTCCCAGAAATCGTTTATCTGTATTATGTAAACAAAGATGATTTTTTTTGAAATATTACACTTAGATAAACAGCATTCCTATTGAAAGGAAAAAATTATTACAGCAAAGCCACATCGAGTATTCCGCTCTAGAATACATGTTCACCAACATCACAGAATCGACCAAATTATGTAAACTAGTATATGGAAAACTACTTTTAAAAGAAAAACCAAAAGGTTTCAAACAAATAAATTAATGGAAATTATTTCTTAATTTGGAAGAAATTAATTCAAAATGTATTTTCACTCAACCTTTAAAATTATCTATTGATACTAAATTGAGAAATTTTCAATACAAATATTTAATGCAAATTATTCCCAACAACGCTTAAATGCAAAATAAAGTCTTCAAGTTTGTGCGATTTTTGTTCAATGTATCCTGAATCAAACATCCACATGTTTGGGGAATGTCAATACGTACAAATATTTTGGACATGCCTTCAACAATTTATGCAGGACAAGTTGGGCATGGGAGATACGCTAGATTTGAATTATACCAACATATCATTCTGTAATATTCAAACTGTTAGCAAAATGATATCATACTGCATTAACTTTATAATTTTGTTTGCAAAATTGTATATATTTAAATGCAAAAATGAGAACAGTGTGCCGCAAATTAATATGTTTCAAAATGTCCTCAGAAAACGAATACAATTAGAAGAAACAATTTCAGACGTACAAAATAAGTATGAATTTTTTCAGTCACGCTGGACTAATTTTATTTCATTCCTATCCTTTTACGAACCCATCCATGTTAAATTAGCATAATCTTTTCTTCTCTTCATTAAAGAAGTGCAACTTATTCAAAGACATTTTTTCTTTTTCCTTTATGTTGTATACATAAAAATTTCTTTGTAAAACATACTCTGTACTGTAAACAAATTTGAAGTAATATGTATATTGTGTTTTGAAAAGAAAGAAAATCGGAATGACAAAAAAAGCATCTTGACGAGGATTTCAGTTATTATGTGTCGCTTTATAGCATTATTCTTATAATGGACACCATTTGCAGGATGGGTTCATGTACAGCATGTTTAATCTACATTGTTTATATTTTTTGGCGTAGCTGTTTAACCCAACTTTTCACCTTCCTGAGAATATCCAATCAAATGTTGTGAAACTTTCCCGCCAGTAGTCCCGAATGAATAAATCCTAACATTCCATCGACTAATTTACCATAAATTCCATCTACACTAGTCATAAATGAGTAGGTGCAACATCCCAACAATATAGCAGACGAATTTGTAACAGCTTTGGAATACTTACGGCAAATTCAATAAGGGAATACCAGTTCGCACAAAATGAGAGCTCCATCGCTATTGAAATGATTTGACATGACATTTGACAGGTTAAAAAGCAATAAATTTGATGTATTGCAAAGACGTAAATTCTCATTTGACTGTTTTGTTTTATATTCGTACACAATAGACACGGCGATTCTATAAATATCAATCGTATCTGAAACAATTCTCACACCAGAGAGGAAATGTATTGTTTGAGGGCGAAATGACCATACGCTCGCTCGCCTGCAGGTCAGTGTAGGATCAAACTGACAGTGCACATTTGAAAAGGCGAGATACTTGAAAAATATCATTGTCGACATACATGCATTCTTTACACCTCAACGAGATTTATCTAGCCATAAATAGTTTAACATATTTAGACGCGTGCATACTTCAAACATAAATGTACTAGATAAATGTACTAGATAAGAAAATTTCCTGCCGTGTATGTTCCGAGTTGTCGGTGTATATTTTATCGTTTTTATATGCACTATGTTCTGTGTTGCTGAATATAATGTTTTAATTTCATTAGATAATCCTTAATTAAAAGAAAAGCATATATAAAATGTAAAAAAAACCCACACATATATTAAGTAACGTATATAATAATTTATAAATACTGGTATGTTGGAAGGCGTCTTAGTCTTAGTTACATTGTCTTGAATATTTATGCTGGAAGTTTTATTTACATTCCTTATTTGCAAAATTACCACAGACGCCGAATATCTTTATAAAAGATATTTCTTGTTCCAAGGTTCTTTGCTGATGTTGTTGGTGAGGTTGTTGTTTACAAGCATAGGCCACTTAAAAGTGTTCTTTTTTTCCGTTTTTATTGGTCTAGTGGACAACACAAATTTCAAATTCAGAAATTAAAACGTGCAATGTACGTCTCTAAAGTTGCAAACGATTTGCAATGAAATGCATTTTTTTTTCGTTTCTCTCTACACTCTATGCAGGGGCTGATCTGCTTCTGGCCACATACCAGTGATGCTTTTTGAGAAATTACTAGTCTTGCCATTGTCAAATCTCATTAAAATCATCTCCAGTCTGGCGCTACTATATTACCCGCTGACTGGGTATGATTACATCGCATTAGGGGTCACGTTCAAATAACCTTTACCGGAGCCATTCAAATTGTTGCCTTCAAAATGCTGAGGTATAAATTATATATAAAACCCCAAAACTATGCATTGTGATCCACACGAAAAATAACTGTAAATGATTTATTCCCGAGGATCACTTTAAAAAAACGTGATCATACTTTATTGTGCAAAAAGCAATTTCATTGAGCGCAACAGAGAGATTTGTGTTGTTCGGAAGATCATTTGAACGTGACCTGTTATACGACGCCTTCAGATCCAAACAACGTTAGGATTTGATTTTAATGAGATTGGCCAGTATCCCGAACGAAGAAAAGCAACTCCGTTTGCGCCGACGAGACGAGTTTATTTTGAGGCAACAGGACAAAGGCACACGACAAATATAGAGCGAAACACAGTTTGCAAACAACATGTATAACCATATTTTTACATGTTTAATTTTAATATCAACGGAGAGTATCTAATTTTCTTGTTCTTATACATTTCATCGATATTATCTCATTTATATACACGTTTCTGTCATTGTTTCGATTTAAATAAGTAATATATATATATATATTACACACATAAATAAGATATGATTGTATATCTTCTATGGGCTAATGGACGTCCAGGAAAAACCTGTTTTAAGGTAGGAAACCTGTGTCTATAACAAATGCCTAGCTCATCCCTTCGATATAAGTCAACAGACATGTCAGGGCATGATGCATTCAGAATATCACTACACATGCATAATATACAACTTTGATAAGTAAAGTACAAATAAATTAAATTTGAATGCGAGTTGTCTCGGCGTCTCAAGTAGAAATGACAACAATTAAATGACCACTGCACAAAACCCCGCCTTATTCGAACTGACCAATCAAATCTTGTTTGGTCAAGAGAAGACAACTGTTCTCCACTACGTTGTAACGCGGAGAACAAAATTTCTTCAAAATGTAGTCTGCTACTTATCAATTTCAAGTGTTTCGTAATTAAACTTATTCAAATGATATCACGTGTTTAACTGTTGACCTATTTTACACCAAAAAGCACGTGGTAAACTTGTAATGTGTTCGCGAAGCTCGATTAATGGAAAGTCATCCATTGGCAACAGATGGGGAGGGCTTTTACATGCTAATGCGCAAAAACTGGAATGGTATATCTATGTACAGAGATCTTCTAATGCTGTAACCAAGATTAAAGTCATTAATATCGCTAGCGTTTTCTTACATTTGTTTACATATATAATATCTTCCAAAAGATAGAATGACACATATATAAACTGTACATCATAATCAACAATTAAAGAGTGAGATAAAAACGATTTCACAATAGCAGAAATAGAATAATACAGAGATACCCAGATATTTAGAAGTGTATACAAAGTTATTTACAAGTGTATGACAAAAATTAAAATGCCAACCGATGTTCAATGTAATAAGGTACAAAATGATCGAATTGATAATATACAAATACATGTGCATGCATACGGAAATGTGACAAATGATGACATTGTTTGAACATATACAGAAAATGACCAATATAATATCAACGTTAATGAAATATATCTATATGGATTTTAATAATGTTTAAGATTTAAACATACAAACTGCTGAGTTTTAAGGACGTCACCAGAGTCCGAAATTCTATTTTATTTCCATGGACTATCTCTAAAGTCTAGTTCTGACTTTGTTCGCCAGTATCTCAAAATAGACTGTTCAATGTCTTTTTCTTCCAACTGCCTCTTCACAACTTCGCTTCCATCCGTCATCATGATCTCGAACAAATGAGGCAGTGCTCCCACGGTTACTATGAAGATAACGTGCATCACTTCCGAGGAATCAGATGACATTGTCATGTTGAACATGGAAGTGATTGACATTGCTAGTGCAGTTAAAGTGATTATCAGGGAAATCCGGAAAAAAACCTTCAATATTTGAATATGAACGGGTCGATGTTTTTCAATAAGATAGTGGAACAGATCTTTAGGAATTCCATGCCTGTTACCTTTCTGAACTGTTTTCCGTTGTACTTGTGATGTATTAATCTTTTGCAGTGTGTTTTGCGGGATATCAACCAATGTGTCTTTAATTCGAATGCTCCTTATATTTATGGCCGAAATATTTGGAATTTCAATATGACCATCTTGAATAAATATTTGATTGACAGGTTCTTCCATGTTTAATGACATTTCAGTTGCTATTGCAATGAGTTCAAAGTAGACATCGCCAAATCCGCGTGCAAGTTTTGCCAAGTAGTATAGCAGTACTAGAACAAAGAACAGGTATCCAAATGCCGTTGTTGGAGTTACGATAATCGCTACAAAACACATTAGTGTCACCTGTGAAACAAATACAAAACTTTCGAAGAAAATCAAACAAAGTGTATATGCAAACACTGTAAAAAGTCCAGAGCATATTAACACAATCAACCATACAAAGGGATAACTAAACAAAATTATCGCGAAATTATAATACCTTCTTTGGGCAACAATTGTTAGCACAGCTCCTTTTATTGAGATGACAGCAAAGTTAAAAACTGGAACTAAATTGTACACGACGCAAACCAGAATTTCAATGGCGCTTAGCAATGCAATAAAAGGAAACACGAACATATACCGACATTTTGACCAACTCCTGACGTAGCTAAGGCGACGTTTTTGTGTGTAGAACAGTTTGTGCCAAAAGCAACTATTAAACAACATGAGAATACTGCCTGTGAACACTGCCGCCGCTCGCTGATACCCGGGCTCTGTTTGTGGCTTCAACATTGCCATACTTAGTATTTCGTCAACACTAAGAAATAGTGGAGACCATTCTCTTTTCTTCGGCATCCCATTCTCAACAATCTGTTTTAAACTTCTCGGCATTACAATGAGAAATATTCCAATTAAAATGTATATGGCCAACATTCCAACGGGTCCTCCGAACAATGGTACAAACGTTTGTCTAGCATCTGTCTGATTTCCAAGAATGCTAAGAAATCCAATCGGTGTTCCCTGTGCAACAATATCTCCAATCGTAATAGTTATTGTATCC